>CAMZMU010000080.1:25171514-25513693 GCA_947311845.1 Poa pratensis | reverse complement strand
CAAAAGCAACTAATGCTTCACCGATAAAACCTCCAACATAAAAAATGCAACAAGATATTCATATGAAATCCGTTTTTGATGAACTAGAGCTTGGTATGGAGATGAACACAAACTCTAAATTCTACATGGATAAAAGCCAATAAGAACCAAGAAAGATGATGTGCAAGTATGCAAAGGTTTGAGCTCTCCACAAAGATGCGATCGAGTACTCACTTGAGAGCCCCTCTTGGTAGTACGCCGTCTATCTATAACCCGGTCTCCCACTAACACCATGAGACCGGTAAAATAGAAACCCTATTAAGATCATACATTTGCCTTGCGCAATCCACTTGAGCTAGATGATGACGATCTTGATCTCTTCAAGTGGACCACCTTTCTTGATTGCGCTTTGCTTGGTGAAGACTCACATATCGCTCCCCCATACACCACTATGGGAGAGCCTCTCTTAGGCACATCTTCACTTGACATTATCTCCAAATGGGTGACAAGCTTCAAGCATAGGATTTCTTCGAGATGTTTCTCTTGAACTTGCACTTATCTTCTTCTCTTAATATATATATGATGACTTGAATATTGCTTTGGTCATCACTTTATCTTCTTCTTTCAATCTTGATACCAACACATGGTGTTCAATCATTGCCAATGGACAAGCCCTATAAGGACAGCTCAATGCAGCCATTAGTCCATAGAGATTGTCATTAATTACCAAACCACACATGAGGGCACATGCACTTTCACATGACAAGCTCTAAAACACACATAGAGAAACCCAAATAAGAATCAAGAAACATGATGCCAAGATGCAAAGGTTTGAGCTCTCTCCAACGATATGATCAAGTTACTCATTCGAGAGTCCCTCTTGATAGAACGGAATCTATCCTATAACCCGGTCTCACACTAACACCATGAGACCGGTAAAATAGAAACCCTATCAAGGTCGTACCTTTGCCTTGAGCAATCCACTTGCTAGATGATGATGATGATCTTGATCTTCTCAAGTTGGGCAATCTTTCTTGATTGCACTTCGCTTAGTGAAGACTTGCAATGCTCCCCCATACACCAATATGGGTGAGACCCCTTTTGGAACATATTAACTTCACCATTACTCCATATGGGTAGCAAGATTCAAGCATATGATATCTTCTAGATGCTCATCTTGAACTTGCACATCACACCCGTGATGACAATCACAATTTGTCATCATCCTCCATGAGCTATATGAATTCTTCCTTTTGATGCAAGAACATGGAATGATACCTAACCTCACATAGAGATACCACAAACACATATCATGGGTTAGTTCACAAAGGTATATTGACAAATGCTTACCATAACATTGGATCACAATATCCCACATGATACATCATTTAGCTTTGTGTGTTGATCAATCTTGAATCTACTCTTTACAGTTAGCCTAATAGCCTTGATCAACCTTGTATCTTTATTCTCTCTTCACAATGATGATGTCTTGAAGGTAAACATGAATATACCGCCATCCTATTCTTCAAGACATGCTCGCAATATGCTCAACTCCACACATGACCATTCTTCATATAAACCATTGAATAGAAGCTTGGTCATCATATAAACTTCTAGAGTACAACACATGAATTCCAATCTTTTCATATGGACAAGATCTATAAGGATATATCAATGCAAACATTAGTCCATAAGGATTATCATTAATTACCAAAACCACACATGGGGAAACAATGCTCTTTCAATCTCTCCATTTTGGTAATTGATGACAATCCCTTTTATGAGGGTTTATATAAAGAATGATAAACGACCATGCAAATAAATAAGCAAGGATGCATGAGCATGAAAGTCAATGCTTAAGAACGAAACCAAAGCATAAAAACCAAATTCCTTAAACTCTCTATACTTCTCCCCCATTGGTATCCATTGCAGAAATGGGCGGAAAAATTTAAAGGCAATTATAGGAAGAGCTCCCCCATAATGTGTGCATTTCTCATACTATGAGTGAAATCATATGCACATATCCATTGATGAATAGTTGGAGGGAGATCAAACTATATTGAGGATTCAAAGATTGCAAGAAAAGATGATATGGAAAACCTTTTGAACTTCGTCGAATAAAAGCAAGCAATCAAGAATTTGAAGAACCAATAGAGGAGCTCCCCAATATTTGTGCACTACTTTAGAATTTTTGCATTTGAATACAAAATGCACAAAATATGGAATCATTACTCCCCAAAAATCTTTTGAAACATAAAACATGTGCAAGATAGCATATGATATGAAACAAAACATGCACTTGCACATAGAAAACTTTGCCAAGAAAGAGTGCATCAAGAGACGAATAAAAAGAGACAAGCACTCGCAAGGTAATTTTTTAAGGAGCCACAAAAGGGATAAAACGAAATAAGAACGTGGCGCCAAAGAGATAGGATATCAACTAGAGATGTAACTCGTCAAGTGTATATAAGTTTCTAAGTAGACAACAATCATGATGATATACGTCCACAAAGAAGCATGTACACATAAGATTAGTTACTAAAGAAAAGCATGATATCCCAAGACAAAGACCACATTTATTGAAGAATTGAATACCGGATATGGTCTCAAAATAAACCAACTTAGACTAGTCATATTGGGGAGTATCATAGATTAGTTTTATGCACACGATACTTGTGTAGATACTACCTCTATAGTGGGGAGTATCATATATCTGTATCATGCATATGATACTTGTGTATGATACCACCCCTATAGGCCTAGCAACGGCAAGACATTCAAGACCTTTACAATGCTAGTTATCCCTCCGTACCAGTTTTTAGGTTCAATTTGTAAATCTATTGGTCCAGGATGCTAACCGATTGAGGTTAAAATCTTGCATATATTGGTGTGGAGAGGCAACCGGTCGCTAATTGAGAGGAAATTTAATGTGATGTGCCTAAAATGTGGAGAATTTTGAAACTGGTTTTTTTTGGGATTGTGCCCAGAAAACTGGGATGGAGGGAGTACAAGACATGCACAAATGCTCTAAAAAGCCTAGCAATGACAAGACATGCAGTCACAATGTCCAGCGCACCAGTTCAAATTCAATCGGTCGGCAACACAATGCAATACACATTTAGAGTGACTAACATGTCTACACGGCCAAGCAAGATAGATAGAAGCTCTGTCGCCAACTGCCGCAAAAAAAAAAACTGACACACAAACCCTAACCAAACTCGAAGTTAGCACCTAATGTACTTCGACATCGCCTAATTATGGGATAAAATACTTACAGAGGGTGGAGTTGTAGCTGCTCGCCCCGGCGCCGAAGAATAGGTCTGCCGCCGGGGGGGGGGGGGGGGAGAAGATGCGTCGGGGATGCAAATCCCCACCGTTGGCGGCGCCAACAACGAGGGAGTACTATACATGTGTACTAGGACGGAGGGAGTACTATACATTATAGGGGTTGTATACCATGTGTACTAGGACGGAGGGAGTACTATACATTATAGGGGTAGTATCAATACACAAGTATCATATACATTACAAATATATAGTACTCTCTCTCTTAGTACACATGTGTTCTCAGGGGAGTAAAATAACTAAGCTCTGTTTGTTTTTAGAGTTTCTTTGGGGATTGGTGCTTGTTTTTTAGAATTTTTGTGAGGATTGGTGCGGATAATCCCCACAGGGATTGGGTGTAACCCTACCTTTACCCAATTCTCACAATTTATCTATCTGTTTTGGGTATCAAACAAAATACATTAAAGTTTAGAAAATTCCGGGGAAAAGTGGGAATAAAACCTATCAAATACACTAGAAACAAACGGTCCTTTGGGGATATGTGGGGATTTGGAGTTTGACTGGGATAATTCCCACCAAATCCCACAAAAACTTTAAAAACAAACAGAGCGGGCAGCATCTCTCCCGCTTACAATGTGATTATTTTGCATTTTCTCAATAACATTTTATATCGCATTCCATGCTCCAATCAACGGAGCATAATAACATATCGTTTTGAAACAGACTTCAAAGCACACTAAAATATTTGTTTTAATTTTCAGTGTTCATGAAATTAAACCAGGATTATATTGGTCTGTCAAGAAAAATCAGGATTATATTGGTGTTTTCATTCAATAAGTGATTCTTATTTATTATCGTCCAAAAATAAAGTTTAACGCTAATGCAAAATCAGTTCAAACAAACATCACGTGTAAAACAACAGACACGAAAATAACACATCTTCAAAGTTCATGAATCTTAATAGAGTAGAGAAATCTTTTGACTCGTCAAAAAAGAAGAAAGTTTTTTGTTTTAGGTCACATACTAAACTACTTCAGCAAAGAGAATGTGTATATACTTTGACCCACGTAACCTCTTTTTGGGTCATTATAATCCTTGTTCATTTTATGTAGCATTCAAATTAGGTTGTTTTTAATAAAGTAGCCAAGGCTTATCATATTATCATCCTTTTCTAGTTTGTGTTGGGTCTTTGGATAGAGCTTTTCCTTAGGATCAACACAGTCGATAAGGATGACTCCAACGGGGCGACGCAAACGGACGCGCGTTTGGTCCGTTTGCGTCGCCAAAAAGACAGGCCCAGTCCGGCCCTGTCCGCCCTTGGTGCCAGTGCCCCCAACGGGGCGACGCATCAAGTCCGCCCTGTAGTATTTTTTGCAACTAAGCAGGCCCTATATGGGCCTTTTTCATTGATAGTTAGGGGAGATAGGCCACAAACGGCCTGTTTACATAATATTTTCAAAATAAAAATATTAGCCTAAATTTTTTGCCCTTCGCGGGCTTCTACTTCTTCTTCTTGTCCTCCTCATCATCATCATCGAGGATGATGTACGGCGGCTCCTGCCACAGGTGCGCCGGCGGCCCTCCTCGCTGCGGAACGGCGGCTGGCGGCTCCTGCGCCTCCTGTGCGACCTCCCAGTCGTGGCCGTTGAAGACCCACCGCTGCGGGATCATCCCCTGTGGCAGCGGAGGCGGAGGCGGCAGTTCCACCTCCATGTCCTCGTACCACTGCTCCTGGGGCTCGAGGACAGCCGCCTGCTGCGCCTCCGCCGCCGCCTGCTGCTCTTCGGCGACTTGGGCGAGGACCAGCGCCCAGCGCCGCTCCTCGTCCTCCGCCATTGTCCTGAGGGAGTCCAGCCTGATGGCCTCCAACTGCTCCTCCTCCGTGAGCTCCGGCTCCGTCTTCACGGGCGCATGGGGCGGTGGCGGAGACCCGATCCGCATCTGGCGGCGCGGCACCGGCGGCGCGTCGCGGCGCAGTGTGTGCGGTGGCGGAGACCACCGCCCAGATGGCGGCATCGGCGCCCTCGTGTACAGCGCCTGCCGCCGCAGGTTGTGCTCGTCGCGGAACCACTCCGTCCAGTTGCGGGACGTGGCCGCGAACGCGGGGTCGTTCCGGATTTCGCGGGGGAGGCGGCGGCGGCGGCGCTCGATCTCCTCTTCCCGTGCCCGGTCGCTCATCGGTATCGGGGGCACCGGGATGCGCTGCGGGTTCAGATGCCAATGCTCTGGGAGCTTGGCATCTGGCCACGACAACGGGACTGCGTGGTCCCAGTACCACTGGCAGTCCTCCTTGCGCACGTAGACGCGGTCGCGCACCGCCGCGCCCGGCGGCGCGAGCTGGAACACGGCGGGGAAGGGCGCACGCTCAGGGGATGGCGTCGGGGTGGGCGTGCGCATGCGGCGACGGCGGCGGCCTGATGACGATGAGGCCTCGTGGTCGTTCTTGGTCTTGCCCCACCACCGGCGCGGCATCGCGGCGAGCTGGGCGGCGGGAGGGCTAGGGTTTGGGAGGGGTTTGGTCGCCGGAGAGGGAGCGGTGGTGGAGTGAAGTGAGTGGGTGGGGGTAGGTGGGGGCTGCCCGTCCCTATCCCCTGCCATTAAAAAGGACTGGGCCAGGGCCAGGGGAGGCTGACCGGCGCGGGGTCGCTGCCAGGTGGGGACGGGGCGGACACGAGGCGTCACCGCGCGGACGCGTTGATCAAAATGCGACGCGCGGTCCGTTTGCGTCGCCCCGTTGGGCCGTCTTTTTGGCCCTCGCGGACAGGAACGGACCGACGCGGACTCGATGCGTCGCCCCGTTGGAGTCATCCTAACAGATTGGATCCCAAAAGAAAATCGAAAATACAACACCAGCACACATTATTACCAAGTCATGTTGTGTGCAGAAAAAAAATCTAATGGAAAATCCCAAGTTGGTCAACATACAAACGATAAAATCTGTTGCTAAGTTCACGAACAAGTATTCACAAGGAATATGAAAATAACTAAATAATCACTATTCCACGATGGCTGACTTTCCACTGATCATCGTCAAGAATCTTACGACAGATGAGTTCCATCGTCTCAACGGGCTGATAGGGGTCAAATCCAGGTCCAGATCAGGAGTCACTTCTCTTCACAAGCTTTGTATAGATAATGCGACCATCCCTTGCAGAATTACTCTCAGCAAGAGCAATTTGAACCATGTCCTACACACAACAAACAACATACCAGCGTTAGACACCGAGGCGAAACATCCAACAGATTAGCATATGTTATTGTACAGGTAAAAACTACACCTTCATGCAAAAATACAATCGTCGCAAGCATTTCAACAGAAGATCAATTCTTGCATATGAGGTACTCAATGTTAAGCTTACAGTGATTACAACTGACCACCCCAAAAGGTGCAGGTATATCGATTTGACAAATAAACCTTCCCATTATTTCCACTGCAATCTTATTATTAGTTTACTTATAAACAACCAAGTGTGTCAACATGCAATATCAAGCTAAGCTTGTCTGCCTTCCAGCAGACAAACCAAAAATTAAGAAGTATCCACACTGAGCTGAGAATAGAAAAACTAAATAGGAGTAGTATATACACCTTTATATCTTTCAAGACCTCAACGCATACGTAATAGTTCGTGAAACTTCATATGACTACTTCGGAATAGATAATAGCAAGTTCCAGAATATATCATTACAACAAATAGTATGGAAACTAACAAATTGAAGTAACTGACCTTCACATCCCTATTGGATAAAAACTTCCCCAAGTTGTGAAGGATGCACCTCAAATCATCCACCTGCATTTTGTAAGAAAATGAGAATAATACAACCTCATGTACCTAATTGAGGAATCACTTTCAACAGAACAATAGTATTGCTTGTAACTACCTTTACATAACCAACTCTGTTTTGGTCGAAGTACCTAAAAGCCTATCACAGGGGAAAGAAGATCATATGTTAGCAATTAACCGGGATGCATGCAAAGACAGAGTTTTAACTTTTGAGGCGACTCATTTAATCTCTTATATACAGCAGCAAAAAATACCTGCAGCAGGTCCTTATCAACCACCTCCTGTTTTGCTGAGTCTCCTTTCTGTGACACAGATGTCTTTCCCTCCTTACCAACTGACTGTTCTCCAACTTCTTTCACATCTCCTTTCTCTGGTACAGACTGCTTGTCCTGCCCTGAAGCAGATTTTTCATCAATATTCTCCAATTTAAGATTCTCTGTTGTCCTGTTATCATCATCTTTTGCAGGTACTTCTGGCTTGGTTTCTTTTTCATTTGACTTATCCTCATTCTGCAGAAGAAAATGAAGTGCCACAAGTAAGCACGGTTTAATCATAATTAGTTTCACAGCACCTACGACGTTAAATAAAACTGAAAGTTACATGTGATAAGCAAGAGACAATTTCATCCCACTAGTACCCTGGTCGTAAATAGGTGCTGTTTTGGACATGTACAGCCTCGGACATAGAAATTTAATCACATAAACATCAGTAAAATGGTAGAAAAATATAATATTAGAAAATATTTTTCATGACAGCTCATATGGTACTACTTCACTTGATAAATCTCAATATTTACATATATTGTGGGCATAGTTAGAGAAGTTTGTTTGCACTCTTTCTAGAATAGAGGTAGTATTTTGTGAGCTCTCAAACATAATCCAAATGTAAAACTAGAGCCAATAGCCTCGAAAAGTGAGCCCGTGCTAGTCCACTCCACTATGAGCTTGGAAGGGGGTGCTCACGGCTTCCGACTATAGATTCAATTTAGTTGGAACTAATTGGATATGATCCACATGTAGAAAGCTATACTTCCATATTCTGAAAAAAATTAACTGAAAACTAGTGGAAAAGCCTACATAAATTTCACATGAATTCATGAGATGGACGATGGATAGCAAACTGACAAGCATTCATACTGTTATGAAGGAGAAAACCATATTGTAATACAGAGAGTAGTTCGCAGTCGCAGTTGTGTATATTAGATATGGTGAAAAGGGTACGGAGAATATAACCTGTGCCTCTGCCAGTTCTTCTGCAGTAGCATCATCCATGTCCTCATCGCCTTCATACATTTCTACTTCTTCAGGGTCTTCTTCATATTCAGGATCCTCTTCAGGATCCCCATCCTCCATTGTCTCATCGGCTTCAGGTTCATCACAGGCAGCTGCTGTATGGTCTGTGCCAATCTTTTCCTCGGTCTCTTTAATCAGTTCGTCATGGGCAACCGCTGGGTGATCTGTACTCATCTTCTCGTCACCCTCTTTTATCAGTTCCTCATGGGCAGCTAATGAGTTGTCTGTAATTATCTTTTCTCCACCCTCTTTTGTTATTTCATCATTTTTACCTGGGGTACTACCAGTTAGATTCTCATCAGTTGTCTTGAGTCGCTTCTCTGTGGATTTCTTGTCTTCCTTCTTTAGATCTTCCTCTCTTTGGCGCTTACGTTGATTCCTCTTTATGACATACTGCCTGTAAAGTTTCTGTGAAGACAAAAAACTACATTAGAAAACTGAAAACAGATCACTACCAAAACCTACTAGACGTGGCATCTGCTTTCCTCATGAAGCAACGAATTCTACTCTTTACTACGCTCCACTAAAACATGGGAAAGACAAGAATTACAATGATCTATCAAGTTACAACTTCCAATCACAATTTGGACAATTACCAGCGAACAATTATCCTAAAGTTTGGTAACATCGGCATAATGGGAGTTGGATTTCTCAGTTTATAACCCACCTACTGGGCATTTTCTTGCAAGCATACTCTGCTACCAAACTTTAAATTTAGATGGAAGTAGACATACTTTTGGGAACAAGTTGTAGAGGGGTTAAAGATGTACTAGACTACAACTCAAAGGAGAATAACATTTGAATGAGAAAAACAACAATAGTGGTGTCAGAAGATAGCTACAAATGAGAAAAGCAGCAATAAATACACTTACAGAAAATAACAGCTGATTGTGTGTTTAAGCTAACAAAGCATAGACAGAGGTCAAGGAATTTACCTCAAGAAAAGACAATATCACACAACCCATTCTGTACTGAAGCATTTCACTGAATGATTCAGCAAACAAAGAAAGCTGAAAAAGAAACAGAAGAACAGATCAATCATCAATGTCAACGCCAGATGAACATCACCGTGAAAACAATGAATTAATTAAGAACTTTTCCTTGAAGAGTACTATGCAACCAAATAAAGTACTCCTCCGTCCCTAAATATAAAACGTTCTAGCAATTAAGACGTCTTATATTTACGACAAAAGCACAGAGGTAGCAATCCCTTGTAATGAAAAAATTACCAATTAGCAAATAATTACAAAAGAAAGAGAAGAATATGGACCTCAAATACTGACTCCTCTATATCATTGGTGGTGTAGTCTAGGAGGCCATCCAATGAAAGGGAAGTTGAACGGAGCTGCAAATGAAGATCATTCAATAAAATCTCATGGGGAACTTATAAGACCATGCTTGTATCAGTGTAGTATTTATATGAAATAAAAAGATAATCATATAGCAGAATATGCGTACTTTATATTCTTTACTCTTTTTGGCCTGAAGAATAAATCCTGGATGTTTCGGAGGTTCGTCTGATTTCTTCTTTTCTTTAGTGTCATTGGCTGACTTTGTCTTTGAGTCCATTGTTTGGTCTTTATCCTTTTTTTCATTATCATCCTTTTTCTTGTCATTCTTTTCATTTTTGTCATCAACTTTTGAATCTTTTTGGTCCACAGCTTCCTGCTGGTTAACCGTATCAATATTTGACTTTTGATTATCAGTCAATATGTGTTCCTTTATCTCCAGATCCTGTCCTTCCTTCTGATTTGAGGTATCTTCAGAAGGAGTTTTCAATCCTTCTTCTTTCTTCTGATTTGAGATATCTTCAGCAGGAGTTTTCAATCCTTCGTCCTGCTTAGTCTGTGAATTCCCAGCATCAGTGAGGTCTTCATCATTCTTCTCCGGCTGAACTTCCACTTCTTGTTTACTTGTTTCAGCAGGTGCAGCAAGAGCAGTTGACTCGGACGCTGAAGCAGCAACTTTTCTTTTAATGACCCTTCGAATTATCTTCTTCTTCCCAGTTTTCTTGGCCTCAGGCTGCTGACTAATGCCAGCTCCCGCCTGCTCTTTCGTGACATCATCACTCTTCTCTTCAATGTGCTTTTCAGCAGTTTTGCCCGCAGTTTCTGCTACAGCATTCTTGTCAACCTGAGGCGAATTATCCACTGAAGCCTCGCCAGTTGGCTTTTTTCGAACAACTTTCACAATTTTTTTTATTATTTTCTTTTTCATGGGCTTTTTATCCTCAGTAACATGGTCAGCAGTAGCGTCACCAGAAGTGTTTCCTTCAACAACCCCCACCATCTTCTCAACTTGCTCCCCAACTTTATCAAGATTCTCCCCATCATTAACAGCAAGATTGGTGTCTCCATCTTTGCCCTGCTGTTCAATATCAACATCGACTTTCTCAATTTTGGCAGCAACATCGGCCTCCTGTAAGTGATCGTCGTTTGTACTTTTAGACTCGCTTGGCTCCCCTAATATTTTGCCAAATAAATAAGGATCATTAATTTGTGCATCATCAGACAAGGAAAAGGTAGTAAAATGATAAGTGGGCATCTTTCACACCTTGCTTCTGTTCCTTTGGATCATCTGGGTTCTAAAAAACAACAGAAGTCAGAACTGTTAGTACTGCTGATTCAGTAGAAAACAATGTAGTTATAATAGTAACCACAAGCTTACCTTTTCTTTCTTTATAATCAGCTGCTCCCTTTCCATCTTTGATTTTCGGTATGCAATCCAATTGTTCTTCCATATATCCACTGAAGGCACGCATTCCGACAGGTTTGGCACAAACAGTACAGTAATTTCTTTGTGACTAAACAGTCCATCATTGCCAACTCTGTTGTAATGGACCTGCAGTAATACACGTCTTACAGACTTCAGCAATAATATTTCATAGAACATGTAATGTAAAGCGAAGGGACTTAATTATTGGGGTAAAAGGTATCGTCTTATCCTATGGAGAAGCCAACATGTCAGCTATAAGTACGGTTTGATGTCGCATTTGTAACTGGTCAGTACCAGTCAAAAAGTCGACATTCCAACAGTTAGCAAAAAATCATTTAGAAATATGCACATGAAAGATCAAGGGGAGATTTTAAAGCAAAAATAGTTTAGAAAATATCAAATAAATTACCAAGAAGCTAAATTATCGAAAAAGAGCCAATCCAGCAACATTGTTTTGGATGGACTGGGATACATAGTTTCCCTAACATTGTTTTGGATTAAAAAATCAGAACCAGAACATCAATTTGGCGAGAGCACAAACAAGTAAACAGGAATAGATGTGTTTTGCATTTTTTTTTCCAGAAGAACATCCGGTAATGACAACTTAAAAAAAAGAATCTGATGGAAGGATGCTGTTTTCCTTCAAAAGAAGAACACATTCAACAACTACAGTTCCAAGCAAGTGTTGAGAAATTATATCAGATGTTACCTCGAGGAAACGATTCCAATTGGTGCAATTAGATAGATCAACTTGAACCAGTTCCTTCACATGTCTGTCCAAGAAGTAGAGTCAGTAGAGTTGCAAGTCATCCATGGTACATTACTTAATGAAGGCATACCTGATAGCGGTTTGAATCAAGCAAGAACCATCAACCAATGGATCTCCACCATCAAGTGCTGCATTCCAAGGGCCGCCGATAGCAAGAAGTGAACGGTCCTTCTTGAATACAGCAAATTTTAAGATATTGTTCAAGTGCACCACTCGTTCCTCAGTACTTCTCATCGACGTTATGTCAGCAAAGGCACCATTGCTCATACCGCTCATCAGAAGGACCTGCGAATTCATGACTATATATGTAAGCACAGGAGGAAATCATTTGACAAAGTTTAGAGTTACTTTATAACGTGCAGACAGCATAACTGATATACCTGCACATGGGTACATGACCATACATGTAAGCACAGCAGAAAATCATTTCACAATGTTTAGAGTTACTTTATAAGGGACAGACAGCATAACTGAAGTGTGTATATGTCCAAACAACGTAAGGTGGTCCTTTTCCTTTTAATGCTTTGAATTACTTCAAAGTACAAGAGGCAAAAATCATTTCAATGTCTATCAATTGCAAGACTTGTAATCTTTCACAATGTTGGATAAGTAAATACTCAACCATGGCATCAATATCAGGTAACTTTTATCTACAGTTACCACCAAAGAAGATTAGGCAAAGACTAGCGGTCGGTACTCTGATCCTAGCACAGCACTGGACTACATAGAGACCTATAAATCATACTAATGCAACATTTTTTACATATGCGACATAAAATTGTACTAGCAGGATATTATTTTATGGGATGTCTCCATGTCATAATGTGATGGAAACATATTTTCCACACAACTGAAACTCATCCTAGCAAAAGATTTTACTCAAGTGGCATGCATGACCCAGGGGAAGACCATCACAGCACCCTTTGGATAGCACAAGCCAGCAGCATAAGTTGCATTTTATGTACTTGCAGGCAAAATTTTCAACAAACATGAGTATAAATGCCTAATAGAATATACCACATGCTTTCTAAAATATTAATATATACCATGTATAACGACACAACACTCCCTACTATCCGAAATAGCTACAACTTAACTTTGTACATGGTATAGTTCATAGTGATTATCCAAACTTCATACACCGTGTGTAACTTAATATACCACGTACAACAACCCTAGTCACTCAAATTAACACTCCCTCTACTTATCACCAGTGCTACTACTCGAAACAACAACTTAACATTACTCATAACTTAAAAATAAACACAACACTATAGACAAACACCTTTGCATTCCAAATGGTTTCTGGAGTCTTTGTGCTTGATATTTCTCAGAAGAGACCAGTGCACTTTCATCAGTCTTATCATCCTCTTCACATATGGCATGCTCCAGACTGTTTTATATCAATGACAGCAACATAGTAAGAAAACATACCATTAATAGGAAGTGGCAAAAAACATTTAGCAAGAAACCTAACAGTACATAAATCTACTTATGAAATCCCAATAAAAAGAAGTACCTCACTGGTGTGTGCAGAGAGAGATTTAGGCTTTCTTTAGACCAGTTCAAGACAATCTACAAACAAGAAAATCACAAATAAGGCAAGGAAATGAATAAGAACGATGTATGATGACATAGTTCCATATTAATTTTTGAACTTTTGACAAGCAACGGTCATGAATAGAATATCAAACCTTAGAAAAATCTGGAATAACTGATAGCCTAGGATATCTTTTAGTCAAAGATAAACAGTCTCTCTCATTATCCACCAAGCGAAATGGCAAAACCTGCAAAAAACAGCCAATTACCATAGAGTTTCCATTGGGCATTCGAACTAAAGCTACTGCACAATTGAACATACTAAAATGAGATTTGCATATAAAGGATGGAAGACAACTTCATGATTGCTCAATCGTATCCATTATGGTGCAATCTATGCTTAAGGTGTGAATGGTCTTCAAGTTTCCATATGAGAATAAAGGCACCAGAGATCTCCAGGCAAGTGGTAACAGAAAGAGAAAATGGCTAGAAAGGCAAAACAAGGATTGGTGTAGATGGATGAATAAGTGGAACCCAGAATCTCTCTGATATATTAATTCTGAGTTGGACGTATACAAAGATGGACAAGAGTCAAGGAAGACCAGAGTGCACCAGGGAGGCATGTAAGAATTAATATTATCAATTGATTTTTGCAAGAACACTGTGACAAACACAACTGTTCGTTTACCTTGCATATATATTCTCTCTTTATTTCTTTAATAGGTGAACGATGCCTTCAGGACAACAAACGAAAATGTTAGTTTAAAAGGCTGCAAAGACGAAGCAGCAACCTACTGTATCCACAAAGCTAAAGAGAACATAGAGACACCTATGCACAGCATCACGTCGAGGTGAAAGTCGCCGCAAAGGCTTCTCAGACCTAACAGAAGAAGAACGCCGTCGATCACCAGAGGTTCTAGGTGGAGTGCGCTCTCGCCTTGAATCGGCTACATGCTTCTTGTTCCGCTCCCTCTCCTTCTCGCGGCGTTCACGGAGACGTTCTCTTTCGCGGTCCCTTTCACGCTCCCGCTCCCTTTCTCTTTCACGTTCCCTTAGTAGTCTTTCACGGTCCCTTTCCCTTTCACGCTCTCTTTCTCTTTCACGGTCTCTTTCTCTTTCACGGTCTCGAAGGTCTCGCAAGTCCCGTTCGCGCTCCCGTTCAAGCTCCTTCTCCCTTTCCATCAATAGATCCCTTCGACGTTCCTCATCCCTTAGCTCCAGCTCACGACGATAACCAGCCCGATCAATTGCGCGTTCATCAACCATGGATATGCCTGGACGTGCACGGGGTAAGATGCTGTCACGGTAATCAGAATCTGAAGATGAATGGAGAAGGCCTTTCCCCGAGGCATAGTCACGTCCAGGGGCAGACTCATCCCATAACCACTGCCTGATGATCCTTGCCCGTATCCAAGGCTATCAATGTTTGTCCTAGAAGCTCCTCCCAACAATGAAGCTGCTGTTGTCCTCCATATGGAACATTCCCAAGAATGGACAAGTTGCGATGATCAGCTTCAGCCCTTCCATATGTACCAAGCTCCTGGGTTCTTGATGGATTGGAGCGGACCTTCCTGCAAAGTAATCGGCTTGTCTGCCAGAAATGCATACTTTACTCAGTGCATGTGCTATGTTTTGTTGCAGTGATAAACACTCAAAGGATCACTACTGATATAGCTTTCCAAGAGCGCCAGTGAGATACAAAAGTAACTAACAAAACTATGTCCTAAGAGGAGATGTTTGGAACATGCACATAGTCGTCCATTAGATGCGGTTTTTAGAGTAAGAGCTACCATATGGACCAAAAGCTTGAACAAGTTAACCTATATGAGCTGACTGTGAGCTAACGTACCTCATATCAGACACAGGCGGTAGCTGAGCTTTCAGGAGTGGCTGATGGCGCATTGCTGAACCCTAAAAAAATAACAGGATCGAACTGATTATAAGCTATCACAGAGAGCATTAATATGGGACAGAACATAGTTTTGTAAGAAGAAAGCAAACTCTACCTGCTCCACGCGGTCATGAATCTGTGGTAAAAAAAAATTGGTCATACAAATTGTTCGTTAAATAAATAAAGAGAAAGGGCCAAAAAAGTGAGCACACGTGATAGACCTGATGGCCTGCAGGTATATGATCAGGATATCTTCTATCCAAATCAGTAAGGCCATCTCTCCTGCCGAGATTAGCTGAGTGTTCGCCATATATTCTTCTCTCTGATGTGTAATCAGTACCATACTGGTCTAGCTTCTGTGCATATCCACGCACAGCCATATAGTCATCGTTTGGTCTTGCCAAGTTGGACCCTGCAGGTCCAGATGAGAACTTGGATGACTGAGAGAGTGAAGTTGGATGAGTTGGCAGGCTAGAATCCGGACCTTTGCCACCAAGTCCACCAACCTGTAAAAAGTATTAATTGGATATTCAATCAAGGTATCATGCAAAAAAACTCATTAAGCAGCTGCGACACTTGGAACTAAAAAGGAGGTGTGCTTCTTTGACCAACAAGAGTGTGTTTATAGTTTCCCAAATATTTGATTCCTTGATCAACAGATAAGCTATTGTGATAGTACATGACTACCCACACAATGTTATAGTGGAGTAGCCACAAATCATTCTATCACATAAGCCAAGGTAGCACTTAATCCGGTTTCTGATTCGAGATATTGCGAGGGCACCAAGTCACTTAGCATAACAAACTTGCATGAATATTCATTCCTTAGCAAAAGAGGTCCAATGGTGTTGTGAAATTCTGAATACTGAAATGCTCTAGGATTTCTTGTTTTCGAAATATTGAATATGACATGCCTGTTACAAGGTTACTAATCAGTTTGATAGCCCATTAACGTAAATGTAATGATAATTGGTTAAATCTATTATATCCTGTTGTTAATCAGTTTAAGAGCAGCATTCACATAAATGTAATGATAATTGGTGGGTCTATTATATCCGCCATATTCTTATTTCCGACACACAAAAATTCACTTCTTGATATAAAGGCACTGATAAATTTTTAGAGAGTAGAGACAGAATGGAAAAGTCTTCAGATGATCCGGTAATTGTGCAGCGCAAAAAATGAAAACAGTAACAAGATGCTGAAATTGGACATTATGACGCTGTAGGTAGGAAGTGACACGGAATCAGTCCATTGTTCCGATGTGCGGAGTTGGAAAACCAGAAATACGTCTAGTTTGCAAAACCCTCAGAAGTCACTAATCACTAACACCACCCCAATGGGGGGGGGGGGGGGACTGAAGCCAAAACTTCACAATCAGGACGGTGTTCCTCTACAATTATAACTTCTAAGGATCTGAGCTGGTGACAATCCGTTCACCCTCACCAGATTTACCTCTCAAGTAGCCAAGATATTACTTACCCCAGTTATCATACATCCTATGTGCAGACATATGTATCATGATCATTGGATTAATTGTTTAGATGGATGTATATATATTTTTTAAATGGAGTAAAGTTAGGGACTTCGATGACACAAGCATTAAAACAACTCAAGCAATGCAAAAAAAAAAAAATCAGTAGCACCACACAAGCATTTTGCTAGTTTTAGAGCAATATTCTAGTGTGGATCAAGACATCATGGTGGGTGATAGCATCAGTCACTCAAAAGTGGCATATGAGCTAAATGTTGGATGATAGACATAGGAATTGTAATATTGCAGCTTAGTACTTTTATTTCAGAAACTGTGGCTTGTCAAGAGTGTACAGTCTGATTTTCACTTTGTACAACTGTCCCAAAGGTGCATTGCCAATTCTTAGACTAGATTTTTTTGGACTCCTTTTTAGTTCACTCTAATATAACCTCATGTCAAATAGATGACAGAATTGTAAACAATCATAGACCGATTTAAGCTGATGGCCTTTTCAACCTTCCGTAACAATGTAGGCGCCATTCCAGAATGCCATGATACAAATTGCTCTTCGTGTGGATAATAAGGTAAAAGGACAAACAAAGAATTTTCAGGCCCAGGAGTATTCCTTTACTTCTACTTGGGTTTAGCCAACAACATTTTAGATCAATCAATTTGAGCTGGAACCAATAATCCTGCCCAGCCTCCTCGGCACAGTGAAACCTAGTGCTTTCTTCCATCTCAGATGTGCATGTGGTACATCAGAATTCTGATAGCACCAAGCTGCGCAGTCCTACCAACCTTTTGCATACCAAAGGCATTGAACTGGCAGCTAATAACCTTCATTCATTCACATACATCACATAAACCACAACTAACAGAACAGCTTACGCGGGTAACAGCAATGAACCGCATTAGGAACTAACAAATATCGCACATCGAGACCAATTTTGAAAAATGTTGACGGATTGCAATTAGTGAACCACCTGCTGTGTGCCATACACGGACGCGTAAGGCCCTCCATACTGCCCAGCAGCACCCTGTCCGGCACGGGCACCCGCCGCGGCGGAGGTCCCAAATCCACCACTACCAGGCTGCACACAAAAAGGGCACAAGAGAGCGCACGAACATGATGAGAAGCTGCCACATGTATATCTGTATGAAATAACCAGGCAGACACCAGATCAGCGGGGTAAGTTTCAGAGACGTACGAGTTGGCCGGCGTAGGACTGCTGTCCGCCGTACGGCGGCTGCTGACCGTAGGGATTGGGCCCCTTGGGCGGAAACATGGCGGATGAGCCCGCCTCGGGTTCCCCGCGTGCGGGGTCGCGCGAACCGACCGAATCCTGCAAACCCCAGCCCCTGCGAGACAAACCCTAGAGATCAGACTGTGAACAGGGACCACCATGGATGGAGTGGCGAGATTTGTGCTAGGGCATACCTGTAGGGTTGAGGAGGATGCGGCGTTGGAGGGGGACGAGCTCCCGGTCGGAGAATCCGAGAGTGGGTGGGCTCCGGTGGAGGAGGGGCGAGTGGCGGCGGCGGCGGCGGCGGCGAGGTAGGACTCCGTGGTAGCGGGTTGCCCTATTTATCTAGGGGTTTCGGACCGAACAAGAAGTGTCCATTCTTTTTTTTTGCATTTTTCCCACATATATTCAACATACCAAATACAGAGTACAAGAACAAAATACAGGGGAAACAGAGCAACAAGCAAGAACCGCAACTTTGCCGGCGACGAAGACGACGATGACCAACCGCCAGCTAACCACTTCCAGGGAAAACTTTGCCCTATGAGAGACGCCACCCAGCCCTTCCGCCGCGCCGCAACGGAGTTCTTGACGATGAACGATCACGGCAGACGTCCCCCCGCCCCACCAACACCGCTTTGCCCCGGCCGCCATCGTTGCCGCCGCAGGAAGAAGAAGAAGATCTTGACCAGCTCCAGAAACCGGCCGCCAGATCCGCCGCCACCACGGATCTGACGGGGGAGAGAGGGGCTCGAGCACCACGCCGGGCCTCAAGCCCCTCCAAGCCGAGCGCGACGGCGACAGGCCCCAGGGAGCACCACCGCCGGAGAAGGTCGCCTCGACACCAAAACCGCCGCCGTCAGCACCAACTCCTCCCAGGCGCCGCCGGCGAGCACTCCATCCTAACCTCCCGTATGTACAGGCCGGAGGCGGGGATCCCTCACCCTCCCGCCGCCGAAGCGGCCGGCGGAGGAGAGGAATCACCCGCCTCAGCGGCGCGGACGCGGTGGCTCGACGGAGATCGTCCAAAAATCGCCTTCTTCGCCTCTGCTACAGTGACGGGGAGGGAAGGGATAAGGCTCTCGTTTTTACAAATCAGACATAGAAGTGTCCATTCCTGGGGGAATCGATGTATGTTCATTAGTGGATGTACAGACTAGAGCCATAGAGAGGTCTCATAGGCATATACGGTTCCAGAAACAAATCACGTATTCGCCCACAGAAAACGGAAAGGAACATCCATCCAAATTTGTTGATTAGCAAATTCGTAACCATTATTAATTGGATGTTGATATTTTTATAATATTGACAAACCCCATAACGCAAAGTAAATAGAAATGGAGAGAGTACCTAAGTCCTTTTGGAATTCATTAGTCAATTATTTTCAGAGTCATTAAAAAGGAACAACGCCACGTAGGGCAGCCAGGCGAACTAGCCTCTGACTTAGCAAGTGAGTGGGAGAACGCCATCGGTGAATAGAAATGGAATCCGTTGTTAAGTGGGTACCAGACCCGGTAGAATTGGCATCACTTCCGAAAGTTTTTTACGCTGTCGGGATAAGATTGTTCCCAAGCATAAGGAAAAGCTTTCGAACTAGGAGTCAGAACGAATTCATGAAGCTATCCTTCTTCAACTCTTCCGATCTACTACTCACGTCGATGGTTTCTGCTTTGCTGCACTGGAGCTTAGCACGGCGACTTTCTATTTGTCTACTACAACAAGCTCGATCTGCTACGACGAGATTTGTCCGGCTTCAATGAGGTAGGGACGGGCATGGAGGCTCGCCTTGAGCTCGCTTAATGCTTGTAGTCATTGCTAAATGAACTTCGTACTTCTTCTGATGATTATTAATAGACCAGTGAAACTTTTTCGAAGAAAATTAGGAAGCCACACCGAACAATTCGATCTATGTGCCCAAAATTCAGGTTATTCGAGAAATGATGAGGTAAAGAGAAATAAGTTTGGTCAATATATTTGGGGAAGCAAACTGGCAAAAATCGGTAGAGTATAGAATAGAGCTGCTACGTGGCTTTGGAATTTCCCACGGGAAATTGTATCGGTTATAAACCCTGATTGTAATTCTATTGATACTTAAATAATATTCTCTTTTCCTCATGGGTCAAAAGGGGTAATTGGGATTTAGCATCAGATTTCACAAAAAAAAAGATGCCCTCATAAGCCTTTTTCCAAACAAGTAGTTATAATTCCGGGCGCCTCATTTTCAGTGTAGACCTGGATAGCCGGCTTAGAGCATCTCCAATGGCAACCCTGTTTTAGGACTTAACTCTTTTTAAGCTTTTGGGTCCAAACAACCCCCTACAACAGCTGACCTTGATTTATAATTTGCAAAAAAAATTAGGCAGTCCCAAAACAGGGCACCAAGTGATGCAAACATACATCACCTTGGCATGGGTAGCCGCGCGCAGCTAACTGTCGTCCTGAACTTTCCCATGTCCTCCTCCCGCGCGTCATCGATGCCAAATTCGGTCGATTTCGCCCCGCTCCGCCACCTCCGCGCGCCGCTGATGCACCTAAAATGCATCTACTTTTCCAAGCACTTTGCTTCATAATTTGCTCCGGAATCTTCCATATTTGAATAAAACTGCTGAATCTGACGCTGTTTTTAGCAAAGTCTCTTTTCTGGTTGTTTTTGCAGGAAATTAAATCGGAGAAAAATACCACGTCAATTTTTATGAATAAGAAGGGCATCGTGCAAAAGATGGACACGAGGAAGCGTCCGAGGGCCAAAAGAGTGGCCCCACGCGGCCAGATTCCTTGGCCACGTGGGCCCACCCATCTGGGGCCTCGGGTACCGCCTCTCCTTCGGCTTTCGCGTACCCCCTCATATATACGAAAAAGTGGCTGACCTACAAGGAGGGGAGCTTTCGCGAAACAGAGCGCCGCCGCCACCACGATCTTCGTTTTCGGAGACAGATTGATCCAGGATTTCTCCCCGGAGGAGGGATCCGGAGGCCATCTTCACCGCCATCTTCACCACCTTCATCTCCATCGACCATGAGCTTCTTCACCATCACCATGTGTGAGTAGTCCACTGTAGGCATATGAGGTGGATGGGGATTGGATGAGATTGATCATGTAATGATACCCGTTGCCCGAGATCTTAGGGTTTATCTTGAGGATATTTTTGTATTGTGTTGATGCACTTATGCTATGTTTAATGCTTGCTACTAGGGCCCGAGTGGCATGATTTCAGTACTGAACTTATTTTGCCCCATCATATATTTGAGTTTGGTATTTATCTGCAAAGTGTATCATCTGCTATTATGTTGAACCTGCGAACCCTAAAAGTGACATATAGGGAAAACAAGGGGGAGATGTTTTAGTTTGAGGATTCTATGTGTTCATGAAGTGTTAATGCGTTGTTCCGGGCTATTCAAAAGGGTAGACCTTAATTACCTATAGTTCCAAGTTGGCCCGGTGAAATGGGCAGGTAGGACAATAGATGTTGTGCAAATTCTCTTGGTTAGTACGCACAACTATTTACGGAACACATACCTACATATATCAGAGTTAAAGATAAGTCCCATTGCTATTTGTATCTTATTATATGATCAATCTTATTCATGCAACACCCCGCTATCACCTCATGCCTACGTTTTAAATCTCTGAGTTACACTTTCACTTTTCCGGTGAAAACTGGGAAACCCTTGTTTACTACTGCTATTTTATTTTGCTTGCTTGAATCATCCTACTGCCATAACTATCACTGCTGCAAGTTTATTGATATACAGGTGTGGTTGAGAGTGACGCCTCAATTGCTAAAGTCTTATTGGTATTCTTGTGTTCCCCTTGAGTCAAACTATAAATTTGGGTAATACTTCCCAACGAAGATTTCAACGATCCCCTATACTTGTGGGCATTAGCCGCCAGTGACGATCCACCTCCTCCCCTCGTCGTCCCAGCGCCACCAAAAATCCCTGCCGCGTCGTTGCATCCAATCCCCCCCACCCCGCTGCCAACTGTAATATGTCGCAGCCGTGCTCACCTTCGCCTGATTTCGCCAACTCTTTCCATACCGCCATAGCCAACGCCCCCTGCTCGTCCCTAACCTGCCGCCGCCATGGCACCAAAGAAGTCGAAGAGCAAGACCGGCTTCAAAGGGGTTCGCCTGCGTGAATCTGACCGCTTCAATTCGGCGTCGAGTTCCAGTGCGAAGGGATGCACTACTGGCTTGACACGTTTGTCACGGCGTTGATCGTTGCACGGGCGTACGACATCGCCGCTTGGAGGCTCGGGCGTCCATGCTCGGAGCTCAGCTTCCGAATCGAATTCCGGGAGGATGCCGAGTTCATCGGTCCACCGGTGAACATCGTGACCCTCCTGCGCGAAGTGGGAGAACCGGCGTTGTTCTCGATCAGCGGGACACCTGGGTGAGCGATGAGGAGGCGATGGTGGTTCGCGTGGTAGAATCTGCAGTACGTGCAATACAAGTTCTAGTTCTACTGGAAGCGAGACCATGAGAGGAAGAAGACAGAGGAGAAGAAGAAGGTCAAGAAGGAGGACGAGGTTGGCCCCTCGACGGTGATCCCCGTGGACTCGAATTCTTACTCGTTCGAGTGGAGATTGGATACTCCTCCTCGCCTGACTAGCCTTAGGATGATCAACTATTTTGGATGGCCGAGTAGTAGTCTATCGTAAGAATGTTTATAGTTCATATGCAAAGTTTGGATGTTGTTCATATGATGCAATGTAGTTATCAAAAGTTTGGATACTTTTCATATGAAATGCAATAGGATATTATTTTAGGGTAGTTGTTGGACCCCTCGTGCCCTATACGGTGCCCTATTTTAGGGCAGCTGTTGGATATAAATGTTTCTCGTTCCCTAAAAACACTTTTTAATGCAAATTTTACATCTAATTGTTTTTTGTGCCCAAAAATGTATCAAATACTGGAGATGCTCATATGCACGAGCCAAAACCGTTTCAAACTCACCCTTAGGTTAAGTTTGGTAGCGAAGTATATATAAACCAAAGTATTGACAGTGGTGTTTTGGAACCCGAGCTACGTGGAGCCCTTTTTTTATTCAAGATCGACATTTTTAAGTTTCCACAAATCGCTAAAAAAATCCCAGATGTAGATATTGTTGAGATCTATAATCGTGCAAATTTTCAACTACAAATTCGTTATATTTTGGGCTGTACAAAAAAGACAAATCGGGGGAATTTCGAATTTTTGAAACTGTGTATTCTTCTCCACCCAGATCCACCCGTTTATCTTTGAAAGCACAAGGATGTCGCCTAGAGGGGGGGTGAATAGGCGATTTAAAACTTTTCGGTTTAGGCTTGATAATTGCGGAATAAAACTAGGTGTTTAAATTAACAAGCCAACAACCTAAATATACTAGTCTCACATATGTGCACCAACAATTTATGCTAAGCAAGACAAGCAACAAAGTGATAGCAAGATATAGACTTCAAGCACGAAGGCTATCACAATGTAAAGTACATAAGTAAAGAGCTCGGGTATAGAAATAACCGAGTCACGCGGAGACGAGGATGTATTTCCGAGTTCCTCCTTTTTAGGGGAGTACGTCTCGTTGGAGGGTGTGAGTTTCAAACTCAAGACGCCACAAATGGCCTCACCCTATTCTCCGATGAAACTTGCCCAAAAGCTCGGTTCACCTTCCACTATTGATTTCCTTTTGGGCGGAAAATCGAGTCCCTTACAACAATCTTGAGGCACAACCCACAAAAGGATTGAGCTCTCAAGTGACCACAAAAGGTCTCAACCACCACAAAAGGCGTCTAGGGTCCAAAGAACCAAGAGTAACAAGCTCACAAACTTTCAACTTCCACGAATCCTCGTGGAGAGCACAAATCGATGCACAATGCAATGACAAGAGCACAAGTGCTCAAATCCTTCACTCTCAAATCCCACAAAAAGCAACTAATGCTTATGGAGGGAGAGAGAGGAAGAACAAAGAAGAACTCAACAAATGGAACTCCAAGATCAAGATCTACTAGGTTCCCCTCACTTAGAGGAGGGATGGATTGGTGGAATTGTAGATTTAGATCTCCTCTCACTTTTCCTCAAAGATATGCAAGAATCATGAGGGATTGAGAGATGGGCAAGCTTTCCAAGGTCAACAATGGAGGAGAGAGAGGGGAAAAATGAGCTCCAAGTGGTGGGGGTCATTGGGGAAGAAGATCCCCTTAAATAGGATCCCCAAAATCCAACTGTTATGCCCAAAATACGCGAGTCCGGCCTTGGCCCGGCAAGGCTGGCCTAAAGGCTGGCCAACGACCAGAGAGGGCCGCCTTGGGGCCCGAGGCCGGCCTCCAGAAATTTCAGAAATCAACGACACCAAAACGGACAAAACTTTTGCATACGAACTCCGTTTTCGATGTTCTTGGGCTCGTTGAAATCATCACAACGAGCTTTACAAGATCATGCAGAGAAATCATTGTTCAACAAGGGAGGATAAAACCAAATGATGAAAGGTAAAACCTTTCTATTAAAGGACAACCGGTAAATCCTCCACCACCAAGAAACCAACAAGTTTTTCATCAAGACTCCATTTTCTATGATCTTAGGCTTGTTTCTAAGATAATCACAAGCCCTACAAGATCATGCATATACATATCATAGTCCATCATGTGAGGAGGAAACCACAAGGAGAGAGTTTAACCTCTCTAGAAAAGATAAGTCGGTAAAACCTCCAACATAAAAAACGTAACAAGATATGCATATGAAATCCATTTTTTATGAACTAGAGCTTGGTATGGAGATGAACACAAGCTCTAAATTCTCACATGGATAAAAGACAAATAACAACCAAGAAAGATGATATGTCAAGTATGCAAAGGTTTGAGTTCTCCACAACGATGCGATCAAATTACTCATTTGAGAGCCCCTCTTGATAGTACGTTGTCTATCCTATAACCCGGTCTCTCACTAACACCATGAGACGGTAAAATAAAAAACCTATCAAGATCATACCTTTGCCTTGCGCATTCCACTTGAGCTAGATGAAGACGATCTTGACTCCCTCAAGTTGGACCACCTTTCTTGATTGTGCTTGCTAGCACATGCTTGATGAAGACTTCTTCAAATACTCCCCCATACTCCGTTATGGGAAAGCCTTGCTAAGCTCCGTCTTCATATATCCACTTGCACTTCATCTTCTTTTCTTGATGTATATGATGGCTTGGAGATAAACATGAATGTTCACCCAAACTTCTTTTCCAAGCCATGCTTGCAATAAGCTCAACTCTAAATGACCATTCTTCATATAACCCCTTGGATATAACCTTGGTCATCATATACTCTTCTAGAGTCCAACACATGAACCCCAATCTTTTCCCATGGACAAGATCTATAAAGATATCTCAATGCAAACATTAGTCCATAGAGATTGTCATTAATTACCAAAACCACACATGAGGGCACATGCACTTTCAATCTCCCCATTTTGGTAATTGATGACAATCTCTTTTGAGAGGGTTTATAATATGGAAATTAACGAGCAAGAAGCGGTTGCACTAACATTAAATACTACGAAAGTATGTGATGTTAGTCCAACCACATATATAGTGCAAACTCCCCCACAATCTATGCACGTGTGTATGAACATGAATTCATTGTATATATTGTCAACTATTACGGTGGTGGAGTTTCCACTATATACAACACCAAGCAACGAATGCAAAGGCAAGAAAGTCAAATACTTAAGAATCAATCAAAGTATAAAGCCGAATTCCATAAACTCTCCAAAACTTCTCCCCTATTGGCAACAATTGCCGAAATGGGTAAAAAGTTTCGGAAGGCCAACATAGTGAGAGTTCCTCCACGAGTTAGCCTTTCTCATAAAATGAGTAGAATCAAATACAATAATAGGAGGAAATCAAACTATATTGAGAATCCAAAGATTGCAACTAAATAGCAAAGAGAAATATACCTCAACAAAAGAGGCAAGCAATCAAAGGATCCGAAAAACCAATTGGACACAAGAAGATATTATGATAAAAACAACCAAATGTTCAAGGAAAATCAAGAGGGAGCTCCCCAAGGTACGTGCACAAAGTATGATTTGCATTTCAATATGGCGTGCACAACATGGAATCCTCACTCCCTCCTAGATAAGTTTGAACATAAACAAGTGCAAGAAAGCATAGATAGAAAAGAAGCAAAACAACTTGCATCAAAGAAGTGTTGAGCAATCAAGAACAAGAAGAGACAAATAAAGTCTTGCTCAACCAAAAAGATGGGTGTGACATGGAGAGACATTTTAGGAGACTAATGCAAAGATGAGCGAAGCATCAACATAATCTGTCAATATAAGAGCGAAAATGTTAGAAAAAGCGCGTGCTCTCAGAGCGCTCGCGCGATGTTGCGTCCAAGTGCAGCACGTGGAGCTCCCTGACCCATGCTGCTCAGCCGCGCAGGTCGCTCCCTGCTTTCCACGTGGTGGCCAGGGGTACATCGCTCGTTGCTTCTCTTCTTGGTTCGGTATGTGGTGGTTGGCTGTTTCCTTTTTTATTTTCTCTTTTAATTCGAACACAAAAAATGAAATATCTTTTGAACCAAGTTTCCAAATCACGATCCGTTTTCGGGAATGGGTTAGTCGCATTGAGATTTTAAAACTAGATCCCATGTTGATATGTTTCGACGAACTTTTTTTGCGCACTGCCCGGAGTGTGTAGATTGCACTGCCTTTCTATCTTTTGAGGTGCAGTGCAATGCCTTCTCTTTTTTGCAGTGCATTGCCTCGGATGGGACAGTGCACTGCCTTCTCTTTTGCGGTGTCATGCCTTCTCTTTTTGCGGTGCACTGCCTTCTCTTTTGCGGTGCACTGCTCGGATGGGGCCGTGTACTACCTTCTCTTTTGCGGTGCACTGTCTTCTTTTCTGCGGTGCGCTGCCTCGGATGGGCAGTGCACTGCCTTCTCTTTTGCGGTGCGCTGCCTTCTCTTTTTGCGATGCACTGCCACAGATGGGGCAGTGCACTGCCTTCTTTTCTGCGGTGCACTTCCTCGGATGGGCAGTGCACTGTCTTCTCTGTTTACGGTGCACTGCCTCGGAGGGGCAGTGCACTACCTTCTTTTTAGTGGTGCACTGTCTCGGATGGGAAGTGCACTACCTTCTCTTTTTCGGTGCACTGTCTCGGATGGAGCAGTGCACCACTATTCTCTTTTTGCAGTGCACTGCTTTTTTAATTTAGCACAATCAAAAAAATATTGTACAATTATTTGTAGTATCTCGTGTAAAAATAAAAGAAATAAAAACCATATGTACCAAGCTAGCCACCTAGTGCGTGTTCGATCGATTGAGCTAGCTAGGCAGCGTGCACGCTGATCGATCCAATCCATCAGTGTTAGCTAGCTCGCGAGCTAGCCTAATAGAGCGAGCTACGAGCGTACACGAAAGGAAAGGGAAATGGAAAACCCATGCGCGTACTGTCCCGGGAATCACGGCGTACATGCACATGCGAGAGCCAGCCAATGATCACCACGTGTCGCTCTTAGCAGCCCCGCGCTGCTCCTGCGTCGCGCGAGCTCTCGCTCTCCCCTTAGCGCACGCGCGTTTCCTAGTCGACCTCATATAAGAGGCACATAGTGCATATCATGTCTTGTCCATAAACACAACCCAAGGCTATGGCAAATAGGTCCACAAGCTTATTAAGATGCAAAAGAAATACCAAATATAAAGCAAAGCTTGTGCCTTTTTAGAAACCACCAAAGAATCAAAAGCAATAAAAGGGTGGTCACTAACGAATTGGAATACCAAATAAAGATGTAACTACTCTCATGTGTATAAGTTTCTAAGTAGACATTACTCATGAAGATATAAGTCCACAAAGAAACATGCACACACAAAATAGGTACTATGGTAAGGAGCATGACATCCAAGAGAAAGTCATGAATATACCAATAAGATCATTGCTTAAAAGCATAGCACAAGGCTCAATTTTATATTAAAGGATATAGATGAACTTCCAACACAATCTCATCATAGCATCAAAAATATCCACAAGGAAAAAAGATAGCTGGGATGCTCCGAGAAAGATAACAAGTGTCACAAGAGGCAAAAGATTTTGAAAATTCATCAATATTGCACATGCGAGACTTTGAGTAGGATTGCTAGATTAACATATTTGGGATCGGTGAATCATTAAAATAATTATATATATTCCCATTGATATGTAACCATCCCGGCTTGCTCACATTTGCAATAAAGATGTTTTGATAAGAACTTTGCGAGAACAACATCAATTGCAACTATTCATGCCAAGAAGCAACCTACACAAGGTTGAAAGCTAGAAATGTATGCATGAGGTAGATACTTATTACCGAGATAGCATTGGTGATGTAGAAGATAAGAGTTCACGATCATCCAAGCTTGGCTCCAATAAGCACATGGTGACAACACCTTCCTTGTAAATGAGACAAGCTTCCAATGCATCTCCAATGTACCTAAAACAAATTCAAGTACAAAGTGGTACCCAAACTCATTGAGTCCAAAGTAGTTAGAGCAACTACAATACATAGGACAAACTCCACATAAATATGTGCATATTGGTATGAAACTGAATTTCATGCACATCTTAGCCATTTAGGATTTGATGGAGTTTATCCTATATATTGGATCAACGAAAGTAAGCATGCCAAAAGATATACATATAATAAATATGCATGAACAAGACTTTCAAGAACCAAACGAGATACAACTTGGAAAAAACACCAATTAAACCAAGAAAGCACACACAAGTGTGACAAGAAAAAGAATTGTCGAAATTATATCAAAAACCCAAATCAACACATGATTGAAAATACCACTTTTGAGAAGATACCAAATGAAAGTGATATGCTAGATGATGAAAAAACCATCAAGGAATAAACCAAACCCTCTACAATTTTCACGATGGCACAAAGTACCAAGACGAAAAATGTTTGTCTTCCAAAGAGACAAGTCATCGGGATCAAATACCAATTGAACTTCGGTAGTTGTCAATCAGCAGGTAGAGGCCGCGACAACATCTCTGCTGGCTCCTCAGCCGGGACAGGGGTCCCCGGCAGAAAATCCGCCGGTTTTGGTGCCACGGCAAGAGATTTCGGCTGGCTTGAAGCAAACGTCTGAGATTGACCAGCAGGAGACCTCGTCTGGCTTGGCAGTGGTTTCGGTGCAACTGAAAGAAACTACAAAGGCGCCAGTTTGTGTGGGCACGGTAACTTCACCTGAGACTATAGGCGTTGTGGGGGGTGAGTCTCGGTCTGCAGCAGCCCAGAGGTCACCAGAACGAACTGTACACGCACCAACAATTGCAGACAAGGGCAAGAAAATCTTGGTTAATTCGGTGATCTCGTCTCCAACAAGTGGAAGGCAAGGAAGACCGGAGGGGACTGGCGTTTTCCTTGGAGGAAGATACTCGAGGGTGGAGGTGATTTCTTTTGGTGGCATCCCGGAGGAGGCATCGGTGGGTGTTCGATCAAGCAATCGAATCAGGGCTCAACCAAATGCCGATGACACCCAGCTGGACCGAGCCAAGTGATACGTCCAAAACGTATCTACTTTCCCGAACACTTTTGCTATTGTTTTACCTCTAACTTGTGTGTTTTGAATACAACTAATGCGGACTAACGCTGTTTTCAGCAGAATTGCCCTGGTGTCTTGTTTTTGTGCAGAAAGTCAACTTTCGGGAAAAACACCAGAAAAGATCGCAAACCTCCTATTTTATCAGAAGACTCACGGAGCCAGAAGGGGAGGCGGAGATGGGCCACGAGTGGCCCAAACCACAGGGTGGCGCGGCCCAGGGGCCTGCCGCGCCAGCCACTGAGGAGGATGCCTCGGGCACCTCCCCGAGTCCCCCTTTCGACTACTTAACCCTTCTGACCTAAAAACGTCGGGGGGTCGTCCACTTCATCCAAAAACATCACCGTACGCCGCCACCATCGCGAAACCTATTTCGGGGACCAGAAACTCCGTTCTGGCACTTCGCCGGGACGGGGAATTGGAGGAGATCATCGCCATCATCATCACCGACGCTTCTCCATCGACCATCCATGTTTCCCCCATCCATGTGTGAGTAATTCCCTGCTGTAGGCTGAGGGGGATGGTAGGGATTGGATGAGATTGTTCATGTAATAAGCTATAAGATCATTAGGGCATGGTGCCCAGTATCCGTTGTTAGTACTTATTGATGTTGTTGCAACTTGTTGAGCTTAATGCTTGTCACTAGGGCCCGAGTGCCATGATTTCAGATCTGAACATGTTATTGTTTCATAATGATATGCACTGTTTATTGATCATACCTGCAAGTTGTATACACATATTGTTGTCCGGAACCCGCGGTCCCAAAGTGACAATAATTGGGACAGCCGAGGGGAATGGCTGCGATGTGAGGATCACATGTGTTCACTGCGTGTTAATGCTTTGCTCCGGTACTCTATTAAAAGGAGTACCTTAATTACCAGTAGATTCCCTTGAGGCCCGGTTGCCACCGGCTGGTAGGACAGAAGATGTTGTACAAGTTTCTCATTGCGAGCACGTACGACTATATATGGAACACATGCCTACGTTTACTTAGTACTTGGATGCTTTATCATTATTATCTGCAATGCCTATGTCTTGATTATTATATGAGCTATCTTATCCATGCAGCGCCCGTTCATCCATCCCTATGCCTACAGTGTTTTAATCCTACTGTTTACTGCAATCACTACTGCTGTCTCTGTTTACTGCTGCTATTATTTCACCGCTACTACTGCTATAAAACTGTTGCTACTGATAATCTGTGTCGAGCAAGACTATCCACAGGTGCAGCTGAATTGACAACTCCGCTGTTAAGGCTCTCAAGTATTCTTTGGCTCCCCTTGTGTCGAATCAATAAATTGGGTTTTACTTCCCTCGAAGACTGTTGCGATCCCCTATACTTGTGGGTCATCAAGACTATTTTCTGGCGCCGTTGCCGGGGAGCATAGCTTTATTTGGGAGTTCACTTGTGATCTATATTGCTCGCTGAAATTTATTCATCATGGGTAAAGCTCGTGATGAGAGGGTCCATGTATTGCCCTCCACTACAAGAAAAGGTACGACACTTAGTACCTCTGCTGCTCTTGACTCACCATCTGTATTGAGTCAACTTGTTACACCACCACAATCTTCACGTGTTGGTACTGCTGCTGAATCTGAAATTGCCTCTGATAATGTTGATGATGCTTCTACTGTGATTGATGAGAATATTTCATTAGGTCCACTTTTAGATGCTGTTATAGCTAAGTCTAAACAACTTGAAAATACTAGAACACCTAATGGAAGTCCTACTACTCCTGTTTATTCACCTGAGTTAAGGGATTATACTTGTGATGATGATCCTGATGAAATTTATGTGGAACTTGATGATGATTTTATTGATAAATGTAATGCTACTACTGGTGCAAGTAATATGAGAAATTTTCTTGCACAACATGCTGTTAAATACAAGTTGTCACCTGATCCTAAGTTTGCCACTTCTCTTATAAACATTAAAGATAAGGATTATGATTTTTCTCTTGATTTATCTCATATATCTATTGTTGAGAAAACTCCTTTTTGTGGCACTAAGAGTGAAAGTGCTGTAGAGCACATGAATGAGCTCTCTACTTTGAGTGGCTTATTTTCTGATGATATTAAGAAGCGTAGCTACTTTGTTGCTAAGATTTTTCCTTTCTCATTAAAAGATGATGCTAAAGATTGGTATAACAACTTGTCTCCTGGTTCTATTACTAGTCCTACTGGTTTGCTTGATGTTTTCTAACGTTGAGTGGGAGCAAAAATTCCCTCTAGTGTCAGTCTAGGCACTAGAACGAGCAGGGTCGGATCACACTCCTTTGCTTCTAAACTCAGGTGAACAAGCTCACCTTGGCAACAAATCTCAATTTTCTTTTGAGCTAGCTTGGCTTCGGCAAGAAGGTTTTGTTGATATGATAGCAAAGGAGTGGCAGTCGGTGTCTCTTGGTACACTCCTATTGAGAAATGGCAGAACAAGATCCGCCACATTAGGAGTTTTTTTAGAGGATGGGCAAAAAATTTGAGCAGCACTTACAAAAAAGAGAGAGATCGGCTACTAGGGATAATTGATATGTTGGAAACTAAGGCTGATTCAGTTCCCCTTGGTTTGAATGAAAGAGATCTTTTGAAAAACACAAATGAAAACATGGCATCTCTAAGAAGAGATGAAGAGCCTAAGTGGGCACAAAGAGCAAAAGTTAAACATATCCAGGAAGGAGGGAACAATACTAAATATTTTCATATGATCGCAAATGGGAAACATAGAAGGAAAAGGATTTTTCAGTTAGAACAAGATGAGTGTATTGTGGTAGGTCAAGAAAATCTGAAAATATTTATCACCGAATTTTATAAGAAACTTTTTGGTGCGCCAGAAGCTAATTATTTTACTATGGAGGAGTCGGCAGTGTCCGATATTCCGCAACTTTCGGAAGAGGAGAATAATATTTGAAGGCAGAGTTTACAGAAAAAGAGGTATACGAGGCAATTTTTCAAATGGAAAAAAACAAGGCGCCGGGACCTGATGGTTTTCCGGCTTTTACCAGAAATGTTGGAATATAGTTAAAGCTGGTTTAATGGACATGTTTAGTGCTTTCCACAAGGGAGAATTACCACTTTTCCATTTAAATTTTGGGACGATTATTTTACTGCCTAAAAAAGAAGATGCCATACAAATTCAACAATACCATCCTATTTGTTTACTTAATGTAAGTTTTAAAATTTTCACAAAAGTGGCTACTAACCGTATCACCAAGGTGGCACATACGGTAGTACGGCCAACACAAACTGCTTTTATGCCTGGCACACACATACTTGAGCGTGTGGTTGTTTTACATGAGACCATACATGAGCTTCATAGGAAGAAATTGGATGGGGTTCTCCTAAAAATAGATTTCGAAAAAGCCTACGACAAGGTCAACTGAGCTTTCCTTCTACAAGCCTTACGTATGAAAGGTTTTCATCCAGAATGGTGCCAATGTATTAAGGAGTTCATTAGTAGAGGGAGTGTCGGTATAAGAGTTAATGATGAAATAGGACATAATTTTCAAACGCTAAAGGGACTCAGACAAGGAGATCCACTCTCACCTATTTTATTTAATGTGGTGGCGGATATGTTGGCCATCTTAATTAATCGAGCAAAAGAAGATGGACAAGTAGGGGGCCTCATACCTCATCTTGTACAAGGTGGAGTTTCTATACTTCAATATGCAGATGATATAATCATTTTTATGGAGCATGACTTGGATAAGTCGTTAAACATGAAATTAATTCTATGTCTGTTTGAACAATTATCGGGTCTTAAAATTAATTTTCATCAGAGCGAACTTTACTGTTTTGGACAAGCCAAGATAGTGGAAGATCAGTATATCCAGTTATTCGGTTGTGAACCTGGAGCTTTTCCATTCAAGTATTTGGGAATCCCAATCCACTTCCGAAAACTGAAAAATGGAGAATGGAAGCCAGTTGAGGATCGTTTTGAGCGAAAACTGAGTAGTTGGATTGGTAAGCTCCTCTCCTATGGAGATAGATTAATTCGAATAAATACGGTCCTTACTAGCTTGCCCATGTTTATGCTATCTTTTCTCGAGATTCCAAAGGGAGTGCGAAAAAGATTAGACTTTTATTGATCAAGATTCTTTTGGCAGAGTGATGGTCACAAAAAGAAATATTGCCTTACTAAATGGAATATTATCTGTCGGCCTAGGGATCAGGGGTCTTGTATTGAAGTCCTCGAAATTAAAAATAAATCCTTGTTAAGCAAATGGCTATTTAAATTAATGAACGAACAAGGGGTATGGCAAGAACTATTGCAAAATAAATACTTACATTCCAATGCCCTATCTCAAGTAACAGTACAACCCTTTGATTCTCCATTCTGGAAAGGCCTTATGAAAGTGAAAGAGGATTTCTTGCAACAAGGTTCTGGGAAGATGTGTGGCTAGGGATTCTCCCCTCGCACAACAATACCCAACGCTGTATAATATAGCTGACCGAAAACTAGTGTCGGTCGCTCAAAACCTATCTCAACCTCTAAATATTACTTTCAGAAGAGCTCTTACAGGTAACAAATGGGAACGTTGGCTACACTTGGTAAACCGCTTAATGGATATTAATCTTACACAAGAGTCGGATGCTTTTAAGTGGTGCTTGACTAACTCGGGTATTTCTACGGTCAAGTCAATGTATCTAGACTACTTATATGATCATATGAAATTTTTGAAGAAGTATATCTGGAAAATAAAGGTGTCACTAAAAATCAAGATTTTTATGTGGTTCCTGTATCGTAAAGTAATTCTAACAAAAGATAACTTAACAAAAAGGAATTGGAATAGCAACAAGTGTTGTTCCTTTTGTGATAAAGATGAAACGGTGCAACATTTTTTTTGAATGCCCTTTTGCTAAAATAGTTTGGCGAATTGTGCATTTATCTTTTAATATCACGCCACCAAATAATATAACTCATTTTTTTGGAAATTGGCTAAAAGGAATAGAGAAGAAGGAATTAAAATCAATTCGGGTGGGAGTTTGTGCTGTCATGTGGGCAATATGGAATGTACGCAACGATTTTGTTTTTAACAAGCCAAAAAACCATCTTTTTTGCTGGTGATTCCTTTGATTTCCCACTGGATTCGTTCATGGTCGTATCTCCAACCAGTGGAGCAACGCCATGTCATGGATTCTGGATGTATCCGGTTGGAGATGGTCGCCAAGGATTTCTACAACCGTTCAGGATGGCGTTTTGAGAAGAGAATAGAACTATGAGGAACCTTTTTTGCCTAGGGCTTTTTCGTTGGTTGATACATGTGTTGACCCTTTGTGATCTGTGAGCTGTAATAGAATAAATTCGAAACTTTGAAATAAATTAATAAAGCGGCTGTATGCATCATTTTAATGCAGAGGCTGGGATACCCTTTTCTAAAAAAATACCAATTGAAGACAACTAATGTTCAAAAGCATATAGGATTGCTTCCCCAAGATATGTGCATTATTTATGATCTTGCATTTGAATACAAAATGCACATAAATGAGATCATCACTCTCCATACATATTATTCAAACACTACTCATATTCAAGGAAAGCCATACGATACAAAACCAATTCAAAGAATGATGTTCTACTCAATATAGGATAGCTTCCCCAAGAATAGTGCATTATCTAGAAGAATGACTTTGAATGAAAATGCACTCGAATGGGATCATTGCTTTTCCTAACTCAAGAAAGCATAAAACAAATTTTGAGTAGAGCAACAAGGATCCAAAAGATACAAGGATGACAAGAGGATTTAGATCAAACCAAGTCCTTGGCAATAAAAATAAGGCAATTCAAAGCAAGAGCCAAAAATGAAGATGGTCTACAAATTCCACCACAAGTATGAGTATCACTTGTCATGGACAAGGAGTATATGGAGATAAATCTTGGTGGTATATAGGAATATTAAAGACCAACTTCACAACAAATAAGCATATGGCAAAGGATAGGAATTAAAAGCCGTGCTTAGATAGATAGATATTCTTGATAACTTCAATATTCACGCGATCATACAAAGCAACTACAAAGAGTAGCTTGAAGCAATCGGTTTCCCAACAAGATATATGCAAACATATTTGGGGAAAGCCGTACCAAGAATGTCCATCGCAAACAAGATCCAAAAGAGTGATTAAACAAAATCATTTTAGCAAATATGGAACTTGTTTGAGCAACATGCCACATAGGAATAAGATTATTAACAAAATCACTTCTAGGTGGTACCTCACATGTTCACATTTTCTAGGTTTGTAATATGCACATAGCTTATTACTCCCCCATAATGTGATAATCCAATTTTTCTTAACAAGAGGCAAGCAAAACCAACTAGAGATGATTAATGGACATTATAGAATTTGAATTTCTCATGAGAATGATATACCACATAGAGAGTAGATAATATTAATATATCAACACTAAGTGGTATTCCTCATGTATACACATTTTTGGATTGTGAAGTGCACGAAGCGCATCACTCACCCAAAATGGGATAGTCCATTAATCTCTCAAAAGGGGAGCCAACAAGATAAGATAGCAAATAAAAGCAATAAGGCTCAAAACAAGTAAATGGTGTGCAAACCACCATACACATACTTGATTTCTCAAGATAAGTAAGTAGAGAGCACAACACATACAAACACTAGCAAGGTACAAAACCTAACACATGCAAGGGTGCAAGTAACTTTCAATGTATATATGATTTAAAAACAAGTTACCGCAAGGAGGAACATAGGATATGAGATAGGACAATATAATCCAAATGACTTGACTTGAGAGAATATAATTGATGAAGATCCCTTAATTCTTCATGATGTAGCCAAGTCTCCAATTCCCTCCAACAACACCTATTGTTCAAGTTTTAGCTTGTTGGTCCCCAACCAAGTTGGGTCCTAAGAGGTTAGTCACAATAGGTTTGGCAACGTCCGCAGACACGCTGGCACGGTCAAAGCCATGACCACGTCCGCAGACACGCTGGCACGGTCAAAGCCACGACCGGCGCGCTGGGCACGGTGACCACGTGCACGACGGCGGTGACCGCGTGCACCGGCACGGGCCAACGGCGGCGCGCACAGATCCGAAGCACCGGCTCATGAGCATTCTTGGCAACGAGCGCGTGAGGTTAGCCGCACTATGGGGAGGCGAGTGGCAGCGCTTCCGACCAAATGGTCACCGGGAAAAGCTCCTGCGACGATGCCGTGCGGCGGCGCACTACGGGCTATGGCGGACCTAGCGTTCTACGACGAGAGGGGAGGAACGGTAAGGTCCAGGAGCACGGCGTGCTCACCCTTGATGCGTGGGTGTGCTCGGTTGGTGCGGAGGTGGTCGGAGACGGAGACAATGGAGCGGCGGAGCTCCGGTCGGAGTCGAGGAAGACGAGGTCGGCACGGTCGATTTGCGGCTCCCCTCTTCGATTCCTCGGGCGGAGAAGGAGAAGAGGATGCGGCGGATATGATGGTGGTCTTTGATCTGCTCTGGGCGGCCTCAGTCGATGGCGGCAAGCTTGACGGCCATGGCTAGGGTTTCGGCTCGGGAAGAACAGAGTGAGAGAGGAGGGAGTGAAATATCTGAGGGGAGAGAGGGCAGGCCTCGGTGGTGTTCTTATCCACCTCGGGCAGTACGGCGGCGGTCGGAGGGCAGGGCAGCGACGCTCGAGCTGGTGCGGTTGCACAGCCTGGGTCGCTACAGGAAGGAGATGACCATTTTGCAGAAAACCCCCTGCTTGTTCTTTTCTTCCTTTTCGTTTATTTCCTTTTAAAACCAGTAGCTTTCAGGGATTTAATTGAGGCACTAAAACATTTTACAAAAATCTAAAACTATTCATGTAGCCTCCCCATAACATGTAGAAGCTCCAAAAAAATTGGTGTTGCAAAATAAAATGTTTTGAACAACATTTGTTCATAGGGTTTAAATATGGCATTTTTGTTGATTTCAATTTGTTATTGTTATAGCCTTTGAATTTCAATTACAAAATTATAATTGTCAACCCTTGGAACTTCCTTGACAAATATAGGATGTCAAAGTATTTTTTTTATTTTTGCAAGTTCGAATGCTTTCATTGATTTGAATTTGGAAATGAAACAATTCATATTTGAGGTTTTCCAATGTTATATTTTCATGAGCAATTTTATTAAGGATGCCCTGATGCACAAGAAAGGAAAAGCAGAAATCTTATTCAAGTTTTTAGGTTCACAAATTTGGGGCTGTTACAATTCTGCCCCCTTACAAGAATCTCGTCCCAAGATTCCTAGAGTAGGAAAGAGGGAAAGGGTTACGACGGTCTTCAATGATCTTCTCGGTGTAGATTGATTCAGCGCATCTTGAAGATCTTCATCGGCTTCACTCCGAGGTCATCATCCAATTACACCATAGGGAAGAAGGAAGCCACTCCGGAAGGAATGGTCTTCTCGAAGATACGACGATCGGTTACCTCCTAGTAACCTCTTGGAAGGAGACTTTAATCAAATCTTGAATTGACGTTAGGAGACACATGAGGTAACTGGAGATTTACAAGAGGTTTGTTTCTCCTAACAAGATGAAGTTGAATGTCTTGACGGACCACAAGAGTGAAATGCATTGCAACACCCAATGCACGATTACGACTCAACTGCCAACCGACTGACAAGATCGTAGAGCAGCTAAACAAAAAGAAACAAGCTCAGGAGTGGCCTAAGATGTTGTAGATGCACCGGTTATTACTCAATTGTGATAACCACGTCCGGAAGGGGAGATGCGGCAGAGTCACGAACATAGTTGGGAGAGTCGCTAGGAGAATCCTGGTCGTAACCCCGATGGTTCCAAGACAGAACCTAAGGCAAGGCTAAGGCAGAGCTAAAGTTACATAGCCAACTGAGTTGTGGTAAATGGTTGAACATTACCTCATGGACCACAGAAAGGACTTGTGTTAAAGGTCAGCTTCATGTACCGAGATTCATAAATGGCATAACGATCACATGGGTAACAACCCTCATAATTCAACATACCAGAATCCCAGCACAATCCGGGACTTTCGGTTCAAGACCATGGTTAAACCTAGAGAAAGGAGGATTGTGGAACAAGCAGAATTGGAGTTGCATCGGTCCGGCGAAAAGAGTTGGAGATTCTGAACCCGACAACCTGAAACATAAACTAGAGAAGGATCACATCCTTTAAGATATTGTGGTTTCTACTCCGAGGTCTGTTTGTAACTCGTGAGTTGGAGTAACAGGTTAACTGGTTTAGAAACGACCCACCCAAAGGGACACCTAATTTTGGAACACCGAATGAGATAACGAGACCTTTTTAAATCAAATAGAGGTAAGGTGACTCAGAGATGGAGCGATACCAGGTAAGGAGTAAAAAGAATCCTAAGCAAGTTTTCACAACTCATTTGTAGTTTATAAATAGTTTTCACAAACGTATCTATAATTTATAAAGATGTTACGTCTCAAACGTATCTATAATTTCTGATGTTCCATGTTGATATTATACCAATTGTTACATGTTTTTATATACACTTCATCGCATTTTTATGCATTTTCTGGGACTAACCTATTAACAAGATGCCACAGTGCCAGTTCCTATTTTCTGCTATTTTTGTATTCCAGAAAAGCTGTTCTGGAAATATTCTCGGAATTGGACGAAACTTGGACAGAACCTTCTATTTTCCCGACACGTACACGGAGTCCAAAGGAGAGACGGAGGCGACCGAGGAGGCAGCCACGCCAGGGGCCGGCGCGGCCCCACCTCCTGCCGCGCCGGGGGGTGCCGTGACCCCCTCGGGTGCCTCCAGACGCCACCCTTTCGCCTATATAATGCCTTCGTCCAGAAAACCCAAAATACCCGAGCCTCCATCCACGAAAAGTTCCGTAGCCGCCGCCGTCGTCAACCCTAGTTCGGGAGGGTTCTGAAGCTCTTCCCGGCACCCTGCCGTAGAGGGGGATCATCACCGGAGGGCTCTACATCACCATGCCAGTCTCCGGAGTGATGCGTGAGTAGTTCATCCTTGGACTACGGGTCCATAGCAGTAGCTAGATGGTTGTCTCTCCTCCTTGTGCTATCATGTTTAGATCTTGTGAGCTGCCTATCATGATCAAGATCATCTTATTGTAATGCTACATGTTGTGTTTGCTGGGATCCGATGAATATTGATACTATGATCAAGTTGATTATCAATCTATCTTATATGTTATTTATGATCTTGCATGCTTTCCGTTACTAGTAGATGCTTTGGCCAAGTAGATGCTTGTAACTCCAAGAGGGAGTATTAATGCTAGATAGTGGGTTCATGCCTCCGGTAATCTGGGCGAGTGACAACAACGTCTAAGGTTGTGGATGTGTTGTTGCCACTAGGGGTAAAACAGCAATGCTTTGTCTAAGGATAATTGTATTGTTTACATTATGCACATTACTTAATGCAATAATCTGTTGCTTGCAACTTAATACCAACGTGGAACACGGATGTCAACCTGAAGGTGGATTATTAGTCATAGATGCTGTTGGATAACGGTCTATGTATCTTGTTGTAATGCCCAATTGAATATCATAGTAGTCATCTTGTCATATATATGCATTGTCATGCGCTCTCTATTCATCAATTGCCCAGCTGTAATTTGTTTACCCAGCATGTTAGTTATCTTTTATGGAGAGACACCACTAGTGAACTGTGGACCCCGGTCCATTCTTTTACACTGATAATACAACCAACTGCAATCATTGTTCCTTTTCATTCTCTGCAATTAAACACTATTTTCCACACCATATGTTTAATCCTTTGTTTACAGCAAGCCGGTGAGATTGACAACCTCACTGTTTCGTTGGGGCAAAATAGTTTGATTGTGTTGTGTGCAGGTTCCACGTTGGTGATCGAGTAAACGGCGCCACCAACAACCTTCAGAGGTGCCTTTTACTCCTACTGGATCTGACAACCTTGGTATCTTACTGAGGGAAAACTTGCTGCTGCACTGCTTCATACCTTCCTCTTGGGGTCTCCCAACGAACGTGTGCTTTCACGTCATCAAGCAACTTTTTCTGGCGCCGTTGCCAGGGAGTAAGAAGACTTCTGCAAGGGGAGTCTCACGCTTCCAATCTCTTTACTTTGTTTTTGTCTTGCTTAGTTTACTTTTATTTTATCTTGTTTGCTTTTAAATATCAAAAACACAAAAAAATTAGTTTCCTCCATCTAGTTTATTTCGGTTCATTATTATGTCTAGATCTTTACTTGTTATCAATGGATACACTTCTTGAAACTTGTCCTATGGCTGAAAACAACATGAGAGAGCTTTATGAAATTTATCTTGAGTTAGGACATGAAGTGTTTGAAGAGAAAATTAAAAAACCTATGGAACTTTATTTGCATGATAATACCAATGTTATTGGTATGCACTTTTTGAACACGGTTATTGCTAATGCTATGGAAAACCATAAGCTTGGGGATGTTGGTATTGATTCTTTGGAAATATCTCCTTTTGATAAATTTGAAGTAACAAACACCTTGACTCAACAAAATAAAATAGCAGAACTACCAAATATTTCCCCCGCTGTTGTTTATGAAAATCCATGCTATTATGATAAATCTTATGATAATCCTCTATTTGTGCCTACTACTGATATTCATGATAATGAGAAGGTTTTCTTAGATTTATATGATCATGCTCTAGATGATGGTCCTGTATTGCCTGATGATATTAATTATACTACTATTGTTAAAAGTGGGTTTGATGACCCCACTGTTTTTGAGATTAATAAAAATTATGTGTTTGTAGATCATGAAAAGAATGCTTTATGTGATAGTTATATTGTTGAGTTTGTTCATGATGCTACTGAAAGTTATTATGAGAGAGGAAAATATGGTTGTAAAAGTTTTCAAGTCACTAAAACACCTCTTTTTATGTTGAAAGTTTTGAAGTTGCATTTGTTTCATCTTCTTATGCTAGTTGCTTTATGCTTCAATAATTTATTTTATTACAAGATTCCTTTGCATAGGAAGTGGGTTAGACTTAAATATGTTTGATATTTACCTTTTGATGCTCTTTTTGTTTTTCAACTCTTATTCTATAAGAGCATCATTAAAATCTTCTAGCCTAGCTAAAAGGCGTTAAAGAAAAGCGCTTATGGGAGGCAACCCATTATTTTATTTCTGCAATTTTTCTTTTTTTGAGTCAAGGACTTGTTTACTTCTGTAGCAACCCTTTGTATCTTTACTTTTTCGAATTGTTGTGCCAAGTAGAGCCTCTAATAGAAAGATGATGCTAGATTTGGATTTCTGCGCAGGAACAGATTTTTGCTGTTCACCGTTTCGTTCTTATAAAATTGCCAGAAAATTGAAAAAATCTGCAAATTTTTGTGCGTGATCCTCAGATATGTACGCATCTTTCGTTAGTTTTGAGTTTTTCGATCTGAGCAACGTAAGTGCCTCGAAAAAATTCGTCTTTACGGACTGTTCTGTTTTAGACAGATTCTGTCTTTTATTTTGCATTCTCTCTTTTACTAGTGTTGAGTGGAATTCTTTTTTGGGTGGAAGAGCTTCACATAACATCAGTGGCAGTAGCTAATGTTTAAAAAGTAATGGTCATGTTTGTGTCCTTATAGAACATGTGAGTTTTTGATTGTGCACTAACCCTCTAATGAGAATTACTCTGAGTTTGGTGTGGCGGAAGTTTTCAAGGGTCAAGAGAGGAGGATGATATAATGTGATCAAGAAGAGTGAAGAGCTTAAGCTTGGGGATGCTCCCATGGATCACCCCAGCATATTTCAAGAAGACTCAAGCGTCTAAGCTTGGGGATGCCCAAGGCATCCCCTTCTTCATCAACAACTTATCAGGTCATCTCTAGTGAAACTATATTTTAATTCTTTCACATCATATGTGCTTTACTTGGAGCGTCTGTGTGCTTTTATTTTCGCATTGTTATTTTATTTTCTGAGATCAACTTGTTGGATCCTAGCAATCTTGTTTGGGAGAGAGACACGCTCCGCTTTTTCATTTGAATACTCCTATTCTTCACTTATACTTGTTGAGTATTCTTGTCTAGCTACTGCTATGCTTTTAGCTCCTGTTTTTCATGCATCTCTTGTTCAGAGCTGTTAGTTCTTTTAGAGAAAGTACTCTCTTGCTTCACTTATAATTGTTTGGAGAGTTTGTGTTGAAATAAATTGATTGGTGTTTGGTTGGAACAGAAAATGCTGCATGTGGTAGATGGTATAATGGAAAAGACTTACATATTCTTGTAGATCACTGTCTTGGATAATTTGATACTTGTCAATTGTTTTGAGTTATCAAGTAGTTCATGTTTAAGCTTTTGTATCATGTGGTTAAAACCTATTAGTGAAGAACTACCGTAAAGCTTGTTGAAATTTGGTTTGTATGATTGGTATCTCTAAGGTCTAGATATTTTCTAGTAAAAGGGTTTGGTTAACAAGGAAGACAGTGTAGAGTCTTATAATGCTTGCAATATGTTTTCATATGAGTCTTGTTGTACCGGTTGATATCCTGTGTTTGCTTCAAATAACCTTGCTAGCCTAAACTCTGTACTGAGAGGGAATGCTTCTCGTGCATCCAAAACCTTGAGCCAAAATCCATGCCATTTGTGTCCACCATAACTACCTATATGTGGTATTTCCTTGCCACTCCAAGTAAATTTTTCATGTGCTACCTTTAAACTATTCAAAACTTTTATTACTCCTTTTTGTGTCAATGTTTACCAAGCTCATGAGGACGGGGTGGATGTCTTTATGTCACCTGTCAAACAGACTTTACCACCGGACTAGTGGCATATACATCCGCTTATCCATTAATTTTGCAAAAAGAGCTGGCAAATGGGGTGCCCAGTCCCAATTAATTACAACTTTAACCGCTTAATTCTCTTCACATTTTTGCCCTGATTTATCAGTCAAGCAATGACAAACAGTGAAATATCTGCATGTGTAAACAAAAGAGAAAGAGGGATGATCTGCCTTGCTGGTAGAAATAACGTCCTTCATGGGAGCCGCTCTTAAAAGTCTGGTTGGCAGGGGTCATATTGTACTTTTCCATTTTCTGATTCGTTGACAATTAACAAACACCTCTCAAAACTTATATTTTTACTCTCTATATGATTTCAAAAACTTAAAAAGCTCTAGCACATGATTTAATCCCTGCTTCCCTCTGCGAAGGGCCTTTCTTTTACTTTTATGTTGAGTCAGTTTTCCTACTTCTTTCTATCTCAGAAGCAAACACTAGTGTCAACTTTGGTGCAACAATTTTTATATGCTAGTATATTGTACTTATTATATTGCTTTGTGTTGACAAATATCCATGAGATATATGTTGAAAGTTGAAAGCAATTGCTGAAACTTAAATCTTCCTTTGTGTTGGTTAAATACCTTTTACTTAGAATCTATTGCTTTATGAGTTAACTCTTATGCAAAACTTTTTGATGCTTGTCTCGAAAGTACTATTCATGAAAAGTTTTTGCTTATATGATTCAGTTGTTTGCTCATTATCTATTTGTTAGCAAACTATAGACCATTGACCTGGATCACTTCATTCATAACATGTGCTTTACAATACTATTTGATCAAGATTATGATGGTAGCATGTCACCTCAGAAATTATTTTGTTTTTATCGTTTTACCTACTCGAGGACGAGTAGAACTAAGCTTGGGGATGCTTGATACGTCTCAAACGTATCTATAATTTCTGATGTTCCATGTTGATATTATACCAATTGTTACATGTTTTATATACACTTCATAGCATTTTTATGCATTTTCTGGGACTAACCTATTAACAAGATGCCACAGTGCCAGTTCCTGTTTTCTGCTGTTTTTGTATTCCAGAAAAGCTGTTCTGGAAATATTCTCGGAATTGGACGAAACTTGGACAGAACCTTCTATTTTCCCGACACGTACACGGAGTCCAAAGGAGAGACGGAGGCGACCGAGGAGGCAGCCACGCCAGGGGCCGGCGCGGCCCCACCTCCTGCCGCGCCGGGGGTGGCGTGACCCCCTCGGGTGCCTCCAGACGCCGCCCTTTCGCCTATATAATGCCTTCGTCCAGAAAACCCTAAATACCCATCCACGAAAAGTTCCGTAGCCGCCGCCGTCGTCAACCCTAGTTCGGGAGGGTTCTGAAGCTCTTCCCGGCACCCTGCCGGAGAGGGGAATCATCACCGGAGGGCTCTACATCACCATGCCTGCCTCCGGAGTGATGCGTGAGTAGTTCATCCTTGGACTACGGGTCCATAGCAGTAGCTAGATGGTTGTCTCTCCTCCTTGTGCTATCATGTTTAGATCTTGTGAGCTGCCTATCATGATCAAGATCATCTTATTGTAATGCTACATGTTGTGTTTGCTGGGATCCGATGAATATTGATACTATGATCAAGTTGATTATCAATCTATCTTATATGTTATTTATGATCTTGCATGCTTTCCGTTACTAGTAGATGCTTTGGCCAAGTAGATGCTTGTAACTCCAAGAGGGAGTATTTATGCTAGATAGTGGGTTCATGCCTCCGGTAATCTGGGCGAGTGACAGCAACGTCTAAGGTTGTGGATGTGCTGTTGCCACTAGGGGTAAAACAACAATGCTTTGTCTAAGGATAATTGTATTGTTTACATTATGCACATTACTTAATGCAATAATCTGTTGCTTGCAACTTAATACCAACGGGGAACACGGATGTCAACCTGAAGGTGGATTATTAGTCATAGATGCTGTTGGATAACGGTCTATGTATCTTGTTGTAATGCCCAATTGAATATCATAGTAGTCATCTTGTCATATATATGCATTGTCATGCGCTCTCTATTCATCAATTGCCCAGCTGTAATTTGTTTACCCAGCATGTTAGTTATCTTTTATGGAGAGACACCACTAGTGAACTGTGGACCCCGGTCCATTCTTTTACACTGAATAATACAACCAACTGCAATCATTGTTCCTTTTCATTCTCTGCAATTAAACACTATTTTCCACACCATACGTTTAATCCTTTGTTTACAGCAAGCCGGTGAGATTGACAACCTCACTGTTTCGTTGGGGCAAAGTAGTTTGATTGTGTTGTGTGCAGGTTCCACGTTGGTGATCGAGTAAACGGCGCCACCAACAACCTTCAGAGGTGCCTTTTACTCCTACTGGATCTGACAACCTTGGTATCTTACTGAGGAAAACTTGCTACTGCACTGCTTCATACCTTCCCTTGGGGTCTCCCAACGAACGTGTGCTTTCACGTCATCAAAAGACATAACTCCAAGGCATCGACCAATCAGATTATTTTCCAAGGGGGTAAGAAGTAAACTCTTTTCCTCTGATCATCTTCATCAACATCCAACTTCAGTCACTGCACCTATCTACAGAGGCGCCTCCCCGAATCACCCTCGAGGAAGCTAACCTTGCATTCTTGGAGACAAGTTTTAATTATTCGATTCAGGTTCTCTATGGTCTTATCGTCCGTTCCCAAGTCGTCCAAAACCGTTCCCAAATCGAAAAGATTTAACCCTGCAGGGGTGTACTATTTTTAACCACCGGTACCGTCCGGCTCATTGCCTGATCATTAGCTCTCTTCTGGGGAAAGTCGGCTGAGTGGGCGCGGTTACAACCTTTACCTCACATGAGACTAACCCAAGGATCATCAGTGGCGGAAGGACAGGTTCAGTGCCTCCAACACCCTGCCCCGTGGCCACAATCCTAAACACCACCATCCCCATGTCAGTCCTGGCCACCATCTTCACGCACGCGCAAATGGAAGGCTCAAACTAGAGGACCCTGGCTAGCGCCTCACAAGTTAGTCGGTCGATGGGGGTTCCATATAGCCCACCGATGAAGCACGCTCGGTCTTGGTTCAAGAGGTAAAGAACTCGCACCTAGGCGGCGAGAACGAGACAAGGCACCACCAAACCACAGCGGCCTCTCATCCCCGCCTTTAAGCATGTTATTATATGTCACCACAACACTCCACCATCATCCGAACATTTCATCAACTGTTTCAACCATGAAATATCCACCGGACGACTAAGCATTTAACTAAGCATGGCTAAGCATAAACATAACATAGTTAAGTAACTCAGGCCAACAATACAATCCTATGGATATTAGGAAGGGAAACAGGTAATGGTATCGGAAACATAATGCGACTAATAGGATAGTCTAATCCAACCAAATTGACCTTTGGAACCGCATGTAATATTATAGTGGAGGAAATATTTGCGGAAAACATAGGAGGAGACATGCTCAGAGGGGGGATTACGCTTGCCTTGTTCAGCAGGCTGGTAATACGGGTCGTCGGGGTATTGCGGTGGAACCCCGACTGGTTGATCTATCGATGCATAAAAACACCGGAAAGTAACAATCAATAACCACACATGTATAACAAGTGCAATGCATAGACACATGATGGCATGACAATTTAATGCACGGAAATTACTATAAAACTATCTAGCAATTTAAATGTGGTGCAAAAATAATTATATCAACTAGAGAAGAATATAACCCCACATTTAACTTTATGATTCTCCTAACTTCTAAAAAGTGCAGTACTGTAATTATGATCAAATATGCATGATAGTGATGCTACTGGATACACCAATAAAAGTTATCGCATTTGTAAAATCCCTTTTAAATCTGCCATTTTAGCAAATTCACTTAAACATCATTCAAACTAATTATCCATGTTTGGAAAAACGGTGAAACATGAAGTATATTAATTGCTGAACATTTTGATAGGTCAAACTTAATTTTTGTATCGTTACATTTGAAGTTATGAATTTTTCCAAAAGCATTTCTTTTCAGCCATTTTCATAAAGTTCAACAAACAGCTAATTATATTATTTAGTTGAACAGGAAATGATGTTAACAGGTAAAGTTATTTCTCCTGATCATTTTGATATCTTATTTGCAATTTTTGGACAAATATTTCAGGAGATATGAATTTTACAAGTTTTATCCAATTTTCTGTCAGTTTAAATAATATACAGAAAAATGCCCAAAACGTTTTATACCGAACCAACGGCTAGCCTGTGCCACTGACCAGCGGGCCCACGGCCACGTCCAGACACGCTGGCACGGTCAAAGCCACGACCTGCGCGCTGGGCGCGGTGACCACGTGCACGACGGCGGTGACGGTGCACCGGCACGGGCCGACGGCGGCGCCCACGGATCCGAAGCACCGGCTCACGTGCGTGCTCGGCAACGAGCGTTTGAGGTTAGCCGCGCTATGGGGAGGCGAGTGGCGGCGCTTCCGACCAAATGGTCGCCGGGAAAAGCTCCGGCGACGATGCTGTGCGGCGACGCGCTACGGGCTACAGCGGACCTAGCGTTCTACGACGAGAGGGGATGAACGGTAAGGTCCAGGAGCACGGCGTGCTCACCCTTGATGCGTGGGTGTGCTCGGTTGGTGCGGAGGTGGTCGGAGACAGCGGCAATGGAGCGGCGGAGCTCCGGTCGGAGTCGAGGAAGACGAGGTCGGCATGGTCGATTCGCGGCTCCCCTCTTCGATTCCTTGGGCGGAAAAGGAGAAGAGGACACGGCGGAGATGATGGTGGTCTTCGATCTGCTCTGGGCGGCCTCAGTCGACGGCGGCAAGCTCGACGGCCATGGCTAGGGTTTCGGCTCGGGAAGAACAAAGCGAGAGAGGAGGGAGCGAAATATCTGAGGGGAGAGAGAGGGCAGGCCTCGGTGGTGTTCTTATCCACCTCGGGCAGTACGGCGGCGGTCGGAGGGCAGGCAATGGCGCTCGAGCTGGTGCGGTTGCACAACCTGGGTCGCTATAGGAAGGAGATGACCATTTTGCAGAAAACCCCCTGCTTGTTCTTTTCTTCCTTTTCGTTTATTTCCTTTTAAAACAAGTAGCTTTCAGGGATTTAATTGAGGCACTAAAACATTTTACAAAAATCTAAAAATATTCATGTAGCCTCCCCATAACATGTAGAAGCTCCACAAAAATTGGTGTTGCAAAATAAAATGTTTTGAACAACATTTGTTCATAGGGTTTAAATATGGCATTTTTGCTGATTTCAATTTGTTATTGTTATAGCCTTTGAATTTCAAGTACGAAATTATAATTGTCAACCCTTGGAACTTCCTTGACAAATATAGGATGTCAAAGTATTTTTTGTTTTTGCAAGTTCGAATGCTTTCATTGATTTGAATTTGGAAATGAAACAATTCATATTTGAGGTTTTCCAATGTTATATTTTCTTGAGCAATTTTATTAAGGATGCCATGATGCACAAGAAAGGAAAAGCGGAAATTGTATTCACGTTTTTAGGTTCACAAATTTGGGACTGTTACAATTCTACCCCCTTACAAGAATCTCGTCCCGAGATTCCTAGAGTAGGAAAGAGGGAAAGGGTTACGACGGTCTTCAATGATCTTCTCGGTGTAGATTGATTAAGCGCATCCTGAAGATCTTCATCGACTTCACTCCGAGGTCATCATCCAATTACACCATAGGGAAGAAGGAAACCACTCCGGAAGGAATGGTCTTCTCGAAGATACGACGATCGGTTACCTCCTAGTAACCTCTTGGAAGGAGACTTTAATCAAATCTTGAATTGACGTTAGGAGACACATGAGGTAACTGGAGATTTACAAGAGGTTTCCAGTTGGTAGACAACTGTTTCTCAAAGGATTAAGAATATGAATTTTGCACGAGGCCTTGAATTTTTGAAGAAGAATGTTAAAACAAGATTCTAACATATGAAGAGGTAACTTCTACCAGACAGCTTGAGTAGAACATTCCTTGCGGATGAACATTTCAAACCACAGGAGAAGGGTCGGGAAGATGGACCGAGAGAACTTTAGAAACTCCGAGAAGGTTAGTAACGAGAAAACTTCTTGATGTTCTAGACATAGAGGTCAAGCTTCTTGAGGATCACCAACCATCGTTTTCCGATTGAGATTCAGATCTGGTTAGGTGTGGAGATACTTCAGACTCAGCATGGATGAATAGGAAGTCTTTGCAAAGGATACCAACGGATTATAGTTGCTAGAACCCCAAGAGCTGGACTACAAAACTTTAACCTAGTCCGAGAAATGGACATGATACTGGAGTTTGTTTCTCCTAACAAGATGAAGTTGAATGTCTTGACGGACCACAAGAGTGCAATGCATCGCAACACCCAATGCACGATTACCACTCAACTGCCAACCGACTGACAAGATCGTAAGCAGCTAAACAAAAGAAACAAGCTCAGGAGTAGCCTAAGATGTTGTAGATGCAGCGATTATTACTCAATTGTGATAACCACGTCCGGAAGGGGAGATGCGGCAGAGTCACGAACATAGTTGGGAGAGTCGCTAGGAGAATCCTGGTCGTAGCCCCGATGGTTCCAAGACAGAACCTAAGGCAAGGCTAAGGCAGAGCTAAAGTTACATAGCCAACTAAGTTGTGGTAAATGGTTGAACATTACCTCACGGACCACAAAAGGACTTGTGTTAAAGGTCAGCTTCATGTACCGAGATTCACAAATGGCATAACGATCACATGGGTAACAACCCACATAATTCAACATACCAGAATCACAGCACAATCCGGGACTTTCGGTTCAAGACCATGGTTAAGCCCAGAGAAAGGAGGCTTGTGGAACAAGCAGAATTGGAGTTGCATCGGTCCGACGAAAAGAGTTGGAGATTCTGAACCGACAACCTGAAATATAAACTAGAGAAGGATCCATCCTTTAAGATATTGTGGTTTCTACTCCGAGGTCTGTTTGTAACTCGTGAGTTGGAGTAAAGGTTAAATGGTTTAGAAACGACCCACCCAAAGGGACACCTAATTTTGGAACACCGAATGAGATAATGAGACCTTTTTAAATCAAATAGAGGTAAGGTGACTCAGAGATGGAGTGATACCAGGTAAGGAGTAAAAAGAATCCTAAGCAAGTTTTCACAACTCATTTGTAGTTTATAAATAGTTTTCACAAACACTAGACTCAACGTCGACCAATAGAAGGGTTTCCTACAGGCGGTCCTGCTCTGATACCAACTTGTAGCGCCCCGACCGTGGAACTATACAAAGATGCTGTGTGTCACCGGTCATGCGATACAACCGGAGGTTACTGGGTTACCACTCCCAGGCCAAAACCTTTGGCAGGCGTTGCTCGGAATGGATCGTCGGCAACGCAACACCCCGATTGATGCCATAACGCAGGCACAACTATCAATGCATAATAGAGAGATCAAGACTTGTGGAACAACTGGAACATCACAGACTCTACGACTCAAAGCATTATAGTTCAACTCTTATAATAAGAAAGATAGCAAATATTACAACCAGGGTCACAGACCCAACAGTACATCATGCGGAAGCGAATTAAGTTGTTCTAAACAACAAGATCCAAATTATGGCCTAAGAGGCCTGCAGATAAACATGCCCAGCGCCAGCTGTTCCGAGACGTCCCAAGTTGCCACCTAAGAACCCCAGACTACTCGTCGACGTCCACATAGAACCCACTTCAGTGTCGGTGAAGTCCTCAACTGAAAGAAGCAACAAAACAAGGTTGAGTTCAACGAACTCTGCAAGATTACTAGAGCTACTAGCTCGATGATTGGCTCAGAAGGTTTTATAGCTATTTTGCATAAAGATGGTTTTTATTTGAAAGACATAACTCCAAGGCATCGACTAATCAGATTATTTCCCAAGGGGGTAAGAAGTAAACTCTTTTCCTCTGATCATCTTCATCAACATCCAACTTCAGTCACTGCACCTATCTACAGAGGCGCCTCCCCGAATCACCCTCGAGGAACCTAACCTTGCATTCTTGGAGCCAAGTTTTAATCATTCGATTCAGGTTCTCTATGGTCTTATCGTCCGTTCCCAAGTTGATCATTAGCTCTCTTCCGGGGAAAGCCGGCTGAGTGGGCGCGGTTACAACCTTTACCTCACATGAGACTAACCCAAGGATCATCAGTGGCGTAGAACAGGTTCAGTGCCTCAACACCCTGCCCCGTGGCCACAATCCTAAACACCACCATCCCCATCTCAGTCCTGGCCACCATCTTCACGCACGCGCAAATGGAAGGCTCAAACTAGAGGACCCTTGGCTAGCCTCTCACAAGTTAGTTGGTCGATGGGGGTTCCATATAGCCCACCGATGGAAGCACGCTCGGTCTTGGTTCAAGAGGTAAAGAACTCGCACCTAGGCGGCGAGAACGAGACAAGGCACCACCAAACCACAGTGGCCTCTCATCCCCGCCTTTAAGCATGTTATTATATGTCACCACAACACTCCACCATCATCGAACATTTCATCAACTGTTTCAACCATAAAATATCCACCGGACGACTAAGCATTTAACTAAGCATGACTAAGCATAAACATAACATAGTTAAGTAACTCAGGCCAACAATACAATCCTATGGATATTAGGAAGGGAAACAGGTAATGGTATCGGAAACATAATGCGACTAATAGGATACTCTAATCCAACCAAATTGACCTTTGGAACCGCATGCAATATTATAGTGGAGGAAATATTTGCGGAAAACATAGGAGGAGAGATGCTCAGAGGGGGGATTACGCTTGCCTTGTTCAGCAGGCTGGTAATACGGGTCGTCGGGGTATTGCGGTGGAACCCTGACTGCTTGATCTATCGATGCATAAAAACACCGGAAAGTAACAATCAATAACCACACATGCATAACAAGTGCAATGCACAGACACATGATGGCATGACAATTTAATGCACGGAAATTACTGTAAAACTATCTAGCAATTTAAATGTGGTGCAAAAATAATTATTTCAACTAGAGAAGAATATAACCCCACATTTAACTTAATGATTTTCCTAACTTCTAAAAAGTGCAGTACTGTAATTGTGATCAAATATGCATGATAGTGATGCTACTGGATAGTTCACATTTTTCTGAGCATTTTGATATATTAAACACATTTTTCTATACACCAATAAAAGTTATCGCATTTGTAAAATCCCTTTTAAATCTGCCATTTTAGCAAATTCACTTAAACAGCATTCAAACTAATTATCCATGTTTGGAAAAATGGTGAAACATGAAGTATATTAATTGTTGAACATTTTGATAGGTCAAACTTAATTTTTGGATCATTACTTTTGAAGTTATGAATTTTTCCAAAAGCATTTCTTTTCTACCATTTTCATAAAGTTAATCAAACAGCTAATTATATTATGTAGTTGAACAGGGAAATGATGTTAACATGTAAAGTTATTTCTCCTGATCATTTTGATATCTTATTTGCAATTTTTGGACAAATATTTCAGGAGATATGAATTTTACAAGTTTTATCCAATTTTCTGTCAGTTTTAATAATTTAAGAAAAATGCCCGAAAGGTTTTATACCGAACCAACGGCTAGCCTGTGCTACTGACTAGCGGGCCCACGGCCACGTCCGCGAAACGCTGGCACGGTCAAAGCCACGACCGGCGCGCTGGGCGCGGTGACCACGTGCACGACGGCGGTGACCGCGTGCACCGGCACGGGCCGACGGCGGCGCGCACGGATCCGAAGCACCAGCTCGCGTGCGTGCTCGGCAACGAGCGCGTGAGGTTAGCCACGCTATGGGGAGGCGAGTGGCGGCGCTTCCGACCAAATGGTCGCCGGGAAAAGCTCCGGCGACGATGCCGTGCGGCGGCGCGCTACGGGCTACGGCGGACCTAGCGTTCTACGACGAGAGGGGAGGAACGGTAAGGTCCAGGAGCACGGTGTGCTCGCCCTTGATGTGTGGGTGTGCTCGGTTGGTGCGGAGGTGGTCGGAGAAGGCGACAATGGAGCGGCGGAGCTCCGGTCGGAGTCGAGGAAGACGAGGTCGGCACAGTCGATTCGCGGCCCCCCTCTTTGATTCCTCGGGCGGAGAAGGAGAAGAGGACGTGGCGGAGATGATGGTGGTCTTCCATCTGCTCTGGGCGGCCTCAGTCGACGGCGGCAAGCTCGACGGCCATGGCTATGGTTTCGGCTCAGGAAGAACAGAGTGAGAGAGGAGGGAGCGAAATATGTGAGGGGAGAGAGAGGGCAGGCCTCGGTGGTGTTCTTATCCACCTCGGGCAGTACGGCGGCGGTCGGAGGGTAGGGCAGCGGCGCTCGAGCTGGTGCGGTTGCACAGCTTGGGTCGCTACAGGAAGGAGATGACCATTTTGCAGAAAACCCCCTGCTTGTTCTTTTCTTCCTTTTCGTTTATTTCCTTTTAAAACTAGTAGCTTTCAGGGATTTAATTGAGGCACTAAAACATTTTACAAAAATCTAAAAATATTCATGTAGCCTCCCCATAACATGTAGAAGCTCCACCAAAATTGGTGTTGCAAAATAAAATGTTTTGAACAACATTTGTTCATAGGGTTTAAATATGGCATTTTTGCTGATTTCAATTTGTAATTGTTATAGCCTTTGAATTTCAAGTAAAAAATTATAATTGTAACCCTTGGAACTTCCTTGACAAATATAGGATGTCAAAGTATTTTTTTGTTTTTGCAAGTTTGAATGCTTTCATTGATTTGAATTTGGAAATGAAACAATTCATATTTGAGGTTTTCCAATGTTATATTTTCTTGAGCAATTTTATTAAGGATGCCATGATGCACAAGAAAGGAAAAGCGGAAATTTTATTCATGTTTTTTGGTTCACAAATTTGGGGCTGTTACAAGGATAAAACCAAATGATGAATGGTAAAACCTTTCTATTAAAGGACAACCGGTAAAATCCTCCACCACCAAGAAACCAACAAGTTTTTCATCAAGACTCCATTTTCTATGATCTTAGGCTTGTTTCGAAGATAATCACAAGCCCTATAAGATCATGCATATACACATCATATTCCATCATGTGAGGAGGAAACCACAAGGAGAGAGTTTGACCTCTCTAGAAAAGATAAGTCGGTAAAACCTCCAACATAAAAAAGGCAACAAGATATGCATATGAAATCCGTTTTTGATGAACTAGAGCTTGGTATGGAGATGAACACAAGCTCTAAATTCTCACATGGATAAAAGACAAATAACAACCAAGAAAGATGATATGCCAAGTATGCAAAGGTTTGAGCTCTCCACAACGATGCGATCAAATTACTCATTTGAGAGCGCCTCTTCATAGTACGCCGTCTATCCTATAACCCGGTCTCCCACTAACACCATGAGACCGGTAAAATAGAAAACCTATCAAGATCATACCTTTGCCTTGCGCATTCCACTTAAGCTAGATGAAGACGATCTTGACTCCCTCAAGTTGGACCACCTTTCTTGATTGTGCTTGCTAGCACATGCTTGATGAAGACTTCTTCAAATACTCCCCCATACTCCGCTATGGGAAAGCCTTGCTAAGCTCCGTCTTCATGTATCCACTTGCACTTCATCTTCTTTTCTTGATGTATATGATGGCTTGGAGATAAACATGAATGTTCACCCAATCTTCTTTTCCAAGACATGCTTGCAATAAGCTCAACTCTAGATGACCATTCTTCATATAACCCCTTGGATAGAACCTTGGTCATCATATACTCTTCTAGAGTCCAACACATGAACCCCAATTTTTTTCCCATGGACAAGATCCATAAAGATATCTCAATGCAAACATTAGTCCATAGAGATTGTCATTAATTACCAAAACCACCATGAGGGTACATGCACTTTCAATCTCCCCCATTTTGGTAATTGATGACAATCTCTTTTGAGAGGGTTTATAATATGGAAATTAACGAGCAAGAAGCGGTTGCACTAACATTACATACTACGAAAGTATGTGATGTTAGTCCAACCACATATATAGTGCAAACTCCCCCACAATCTATGCACGTGTGTATGAACATGAATTCATTGTATATATTGTCAACTATTACGGTGGTGGAGTTTCCACTATATACAACACCAAGCAACAAATGCAAAGGCAAGAAAGGCAAATACTTAAGAATCAATCAAAGTATAAAGCCGAATTCCATAAACTCTCCAAAACTTCTCCCCCATTGGCAACAATTGCCGAAATGGGCAAAAAGTTTCGGAAGGCCAACATAGTGAGAGTTCCTCCACGAGTTAGCCTTTCTCATAAAATGAGTAGAATCAAATACAACAATAGGAGGAAATCAAACTATATTTAGAATCCAAAGATTGCAACTAAATAGCAAAGAGAAATATACCTCAACAAAAGAGGCAAGCAATCAAAGGATCCGAAAAACCAATTGGACACAAGAAGATATTATGTAAAAACAACCAAATGTTCAAGGAAAATCAAGAGGGAGCTCCCCAAGGTACGTGCACAAAGTATGATTTGCATTTCAATATGGCGTGCACAACATGGAATCCTCACTCCCTCCTAGATAAGTTTGAACACAAACAAGTGCAAGAAAGCATAGATAGAAAAGAAGCAAAACAACTTGCATCAAAGAAGTGTTGAGCAATCAAGAACAAGAAGAGACAAATAAAGGTTTGCTCAACCAAAAGGAGATGGGTGTGACATGGAGAGACATTTTAGGAGACTAATGCAAAGATGAGCGAAGCATCAACATAATCTATCAATATAAGAGGCACATAGTGCATATCATGTCTTGCCCATAAAAACAACCCAAGGATATGGCAAATAGGTCCACAAGCTTATTAAGATGCAAAAGAAATACCAAATGAAAAGCAAAGCTTGTGCCTTTTTAGAAACGACCAAATAATCAAAAGCAATAAAAGGGTGGTCACTAACGAATTGGAATACCAAATAAAGATGTAACTACTCTCATGTGTATAAGTTTCTAGTAGACATTACTCATGAAGATATAAGTCCACAAAGAAACATGCACACACAAAATAGGTACTACGTAAGGAACATGATATCCAAGAGGAAGTCATGAATATACCAATAAGATCATTGCTTAAAAGCATAGCACAAGGCTCAATTTTCATCATGTGAGGAGGAAACCACAAGGAGAGAGTTTGACCTCTCTAGAAAAGATAAATCGGTAAAACCTCCAACATTAAAAACGCAACAAGATATGCATATGAAATCCGTTTTTGATGAACTAGAGCTTGGTATGGAGATGAACACAAGCTCTAAATTTTCACATGGATAAAAGATAAATAACAACCTAGAAAGATGATATGCCAAGTATGCAAAGGTTTGAGCTCTCCACAACGATGCGATCAAATTACTCATTTGAGAGCCCCTCTTGATAGTACGCCGTCTATCCTATAACCCGGTCTCCCACTAAAACCATGAGACCGGTAAAATAGAATACCTATCAAGATCATACCTTTGCCTTGCGCATTCCACTTGAGCTAGATGAAGACGATCTTGACTCCCTCAAGTTGGACCACCTTTCTTGATTGTGCTTGCTAGCACATGCTTGATGAAGACTTCTTCAAATACTCCCCCATACTCCGTTATGGGAAAGCCTTGCTAAGCTCCGTCTTCATGTATCCACTTGCACTTCATCTTCTTTTCTTGATGTATATGATGGCTTGGAGATAAACATGAATGTTCAGCCAATCTTCTTTTCCAAGCCATGCTCGCAATAAACTCAATCTAGATGACCATTCTTCATATAACCACTTGGATAGAACCTTGGTCATCATATACTCTTCTAGAGTCCAACACATGAACCCCAATCTTTTCCCATGGACAAGATTATAAAGATATCTCAATGCAAACATTAGTCCATAAAGATTGTCATTAATTACCAAAACCACACATGAGGGCACATGCACTTTCAATCTTTTTTGTGTAGCCCAAAATACAACGAATTTGGAGTTGAAAATTTACACGACTGACGATCTTGACAATATCTACATCCGGTAAATTTTTCACGATTTTTGGAGATTTAAAAATGTCGATTCGATTTTTTTTTAAAAGAGCTCCATGTAGCCTCAGGCTCCATTATAGGATTTCGCCAAAGTATTAGAATACCACAATATTTTAGCGCCTGGGCACAAGATAACACAGTTTTTCTGGCTTTCTCCGTTTTAGAAAAAAAGAGGTCCCAGATTGTTTCTTCAATATTTCAAAACTATCACAATTTGAGTAATACTTCAGTATTAATAGCACCGTTTTTAATCATAGCCAAACACATCAGACTATTTTAAGCTGTGGTTATTCTGAAAACTGTGGTATTCTTGAAATATTTCAAAATTACTTTGCTACCAAACATAGCAAATGGGCTGAAGGCCTGAAGGTAGTAAGGCCTTCGATTTAGCATAGCCTAATGATAAAGCTAAGAAACATCCTAAGGCCCGAAACCAAACACATATAGGCCTCTTTAGCTTAAGAGAAGTTAACAAAAAAAAATAGACATTTTAGTTTTTTTACAAATCTTCCGTGGGACTAAAACATTTTGTAATTATCATACTTTTTTCATGTTGCCATGATGACTATTTTCTTCTGCTGTAACATGTAAACCTCATGTGTTTCTATCACTAACATGTAACCCTCATGTGCTAGTGAGTAAGAAAGTTTTGCGTACCAAGGTACACCAAGCACGAGCACTCGAGCACCGATAGGTACACCATGCACTCATTTCAGCATGTGACCAAGAATCTCTGCCATGTCATTGCATGTTGCTACGTCAGAATCCTACTAAAAAGAACGGAGATTTCGAGTAATTTTTAAAATTAAAAACCCAAAATAAAAAATTAATTTATGTTAGTATAATTTCTGGGGCTGGTCTTATGCCACATAACTTGATCGTGGACCACGAAAAATCGGGTCGCACTATGGCGGCGGTGTTGGAGCTCGTGTCCTCCCCCTCTGATCCCCGTTCCGGCGGTTTCGTCGGAGAGGTCGTGGAGGTTGGTCAGATCTCTTCTTCCTGCTTTTCTTCTCTGGCCTTCCGTGGTGGATTGGGGGGAAGTTGGTGGGCGGGGGTGATCTGCTTTTGGTGCTGGTGTTGGTGGTCCTCTGCGTCGTCTTCGCTCCGGCCGGCCGTGGTGGCGGGGGGAGCAGCGGCCGGAGGCGGGTGGGGGCTGTTGGTGGCTGGCCTGGACAGCGCTTCGTCGGCTGGATGTGCGGCGGTGCTGGGGAGGTGGAGCTGCGGCCGTGCACGTTCATCGAGTCTAGGTGCCGTCGCGGCGCGGCGGACGACTCTTGCGGCCTTCTACGACATGTGGCGGCTCTTCTTCTCCGGCGGATTGAGGTACGGCGACGACGGCGTTCTCTAGGTTCTTGGGAGCCGGCTTGTGGATCCGTTTGTTCTTCCTTCTTGTTGTTCAAGATGCTTAGTGCATTTTGCTTGTAATCTGTAATCTGTACTGAGTATTTTGAATATATGGATCGGATCCTTCCTCAAAAAAGAAAAATCGGGTCGCACTGGGACCTCGCTGTTCAACTGGTCTACAGAGCTTCCCCCGACAACAATGGTTGAACATAAGTTTGCTTCAGGAGACAACAATGGTTTGCCAGTCTATAGCTCCTAAAAAGAAACCAAGGTACTGGCGAAGTTGGACAAGAGACAACAATGTGCACACCTAATCGGACAACAGCTCATCAGCTTCCCCTTATTATTTATTATTCCTTTTGCTTTGACAAACAATCTGTGACAATTTACAACTGTTTAATACTACCACGAATCAATGGAATAGAACCCGCCAACAACCAGCCTCACCAGCCTAAAACCTCTCTCTCTACATCACAGCTACAACAATCTGTTCCATTTCAACACCAAAACTAAGGCAGAATATAACATCACATCAGTACACCGATCCCCCCGGGTTAGCCTAAGCCATCATACACTCCGGCTTCTCTTCTCCCGTACCTATACTCCGACGTTGGCCCGCGTCTTGATCGGCTTCAGCTTCACGCCCATGCTCTCGGGCGAGAGGAGGTCCGGCGATATACAGAACGGGTTCAAAGGGCTGCGAGGGCTGGAGCTTACATGGCTCGGCTTGAACAAACCGTATCCCATGAGAAAGTACTCCATCGGTATGAGCATCGCATGCGGTTGCTCCTCCGTCACAACCGACCCACACGATTGCACCTGTTAAAACACCAGGCTCGGTACTTGAAAACAGAGGGATCAAATTTTGAATATTGGACTACCGGGTAAATAGAAAGATACCTCAATGAGGGCGCTGTATCTCTTATCAAGTTTTGCAGTCATGTGAACAGCTTCAGAGTGGAACTGGGAGTTCTCACCGACAAATATCAGAGTCCTGCACTGCAGCTGCTTCAGGCTTTCTGTCAAGTCATGTCTTCTGCAAGGCAGCACAACGTTTTGATTCCATCAGCTCGGGTACAAGTTAATCATAGAAGAATTGAACAAGAAACAGGTACATACTGATTGATTGTTTGAATAAACCGCCATATATTCATGCTTTGCCGTTGATCTAGGAACTTCATGTATTAAGACAGTAGAGATCAGCACAATAAATTTACAGAGATGTAATAGTTGATAACGAGGACAATAAAACTGCAGTACATACACTTCTACAAGCCTGCATTACATCAGATTCTGGCACAGCAGAGCCTCCCCGCACTCTCTGAGGATTAAAAATTACAACAGAAGTGGTCAATACGCAGCTTAGCAAATAGCACACGGCCAAAAAAATACAGACCAAATCACATGCCGTGGCTATTCTTACCTTGCCAAAGTACCGCTGCAACAAACAATCTTTCACCATGTCACACATCCCGTAATAATACAACAAATTTGACATCACCTGAGAAAACGAATTTGTCAGTACAACCTTACTATCAGTAAGATAAATTTATCAGTCAACCTTAGTATTCTGTAAGACGAAACATAAGAGTACTAGAGGCTACCTTATTATAAAACCACTCAGTCCATGAGGGAGTTTTATATAGAGGTGAAACAAGGATAAGACCTAGTACTCGCTCCCTATACTTCGTCTGCAAGAAAGGATTTAGATAGCTATTAATAGTGCAAGCAATAGAGAAGAGAATAAACTACTTTTAAAGAAACACGTACCGCAAAGAGAGTAAGAATGTATGCACCAGCACTGACACCTAAGCACATAACAGAACCCAATCTGGAAAACCCACAAAAAAATTAGTGCAAAGACATAAAAAAATCATCTGAATATCACCAAAACACATCTGAGAATATGTACCCGAAGAAATCGAGTACTTCTGCAACCTGATCCGCTAACTCATCAACCGATGCTACAGGACTACTTGGTGAAATAGGAGTGGCTCCTAACTGCACAATTGTTGTAAACGACAGTAAGAGACAATGGCATCAAATCAAGATAACACAAAGAGCAAAAACTTTGTTGTAAGAACCAAGTCTGATAAGAACCTCATGTCCAGGGGGCTGATATGGTAAATGCAAAAATTATGAAGCAGCAGTGAAGCAACTTCTGGGCAGAAGAGTAGTCCTTGGAAGCAAGACATATCTGATCAACAATAATGAATGTAAGCTTTTGCATTGCAAAATTCTTGAATAACTCAATGGATATAAGGTATGCTGCACAAGTGCACACTTAAAAAATGTTTGGAACAATATACAATCACTAGTAAAACTTACGGTTCAAAGCAATATCTGGATAAGTAATAAGGGCATGCTTATCATGGTCGCCATACACGGCAACAGATACAGGTCCATGTTTTGTTTGTATATGATGTTCCTAAAGAAAGCAGGACAAAAAAATGTTATGGACCAGGATGGCAAGAACATTTGATAAATGATAATTGCATAATTGTTAACAGCCAAAAAAAAACTCCATGCTGTAACTTGAGCCAAAGAAATCATGAAAACAGTGAACCCGATTATTTTGGCAAGTAGGATATGATGCATTTCTTTATTGCAACTGCAAATCTAAACTAGCACTACTAACAGATGCTTGAAGCAAGTAATTTCCAAAAATGCAGCAAAGGTTATGAAATCAGGATTGAAGGTGCTCTCTTTGCTGTCTGTTACCCTAAAACTAGGTTGGTAAGGTGCTTGATAAAGAATAAAAACAGCTCCATTACGACGTGGTGCTAAAGTGATGATTCCTAGACCACCACTTAGGCCCAAGGAACATAAGGGGAAACATAGAACCACCAGCCAGAAGTGATTCCTCCACCATGTCACAAGCAAATAGCTTAAAGCATACTCGTCAGAAAAATGTGTGTGACAATAACTTTGTCCGGAAGGAGACTTGTAATCTGCATTACCAATGTTTTAACAAGAAAGCAGGTAATGAGGTAATCCTGCACATTTGATCCAGCCCACTCATTCATCAATCCCATAACTAGCATTTAGCATTTTAGGATCTTTGATGGGCTTGACATGGGAATAATTGGGAAAAGTCCAGTTAGTGAGGAGGAACCTGCCAATGGTTTTTTCTTGGATTTTGTCCACAAATTCTTTTTCTTACTAATCCAAATTTATTTCTGTCTCTTGGGCATTACTTATTAGCTATTTCTAACATAATCACTTACTATGGCAACGTCCACAACCAGGAACTTATGTTACATCAGACACCATGTTTTATTTCAACTTCACACATTGAAAGAACCTACAGGGTTTTGAAACAGCAAGGAAGGATCTGGTAAGGAAACTTGTGCTCGGAACGGAAGCCCAACTAAGCAAAGTGACATCGCAGGATTGATTGAAGAGGAAAAGTGGCAGTTAGGACACCCAAGCTACAACCCAAAAGCTTCATAATCGAATCTTTATGGTTTCTTTTCTTCTCTTTCTTGAACAAGCGATAAGCACAAACAAAGTAGGCGATTGATTTGATCAGTTAAATTAATTAGCACGCCTGCCACATACAGAACAAGGACCAATAAAAGAAATCCGCATGGACCAAGGTAGGTAGAGGACAGCACCCACGGGAGGCACCCTAAAAATATACCACTTCGATACTACACGACGCAGATGGCAAGCTAGTGGACGTTCAGAGGGCAAGGCAGAGAAAACTCCAATCGGACTTATAGCCTGAGAAAAAAAATCTCATGGATCAAGAAACAAGGGAAAGCCCTAACTACGATTTAGATGCCCGAACACAGCGATTTAAATTAGGATAAAACAAAATTCTGAACAAGGAACCAGTGCAGCAAATACAAAGTAACTAGCCCAGAGAACCAAAAATCTACATTGAAACAAGGTTTCATTCTGAAACCAACATAACGTCAGAAGAACTTGGTAAAATTTGAGTCGTAAGATGACAGAATATTTGGCAAAACTGAAGAAATGACCTTTCCGGACCTCCAAACAATCCAACACATACAACTGTATCCTATCGAGACCGAACTATAAGAACCCAGCTAAACTCCAATATCACCGCCAAGGTCGCATCTTCCGGCGCCCACAGCTTTCAATCCTCCTGCCAGGCAGCTCCAATGCCGCCAACCAAATCGCCCGGGCACTAGCAGAAATTAACCATGCCAGCACGAAATTCCCGGATTCGAGGAAGAAAGGGAGAAGCAGCAGGAGGGGTTAGCAGCACGGACCTTCCCGCCGAAGGAGATGCGCTCGATGTCCACGGACACGACGGAGCCGCCGGAGTCGCCCATCCCGGCGGCCGGCAACCACCTCCGCCGAAAAAGGACGAACTAACTGCTCCTCGCCGCTTCTCCCACTCTCTCCCTTTCTCCTACCTCGCACCCACCGGCCCCTCTCTTTCTCCCTCGAAAATGTCCCGGTGCTGCCGCTGCTTCTCTCTTCCCCACCTGCGTTTCTTGGAGTTAACTCCGCTATAAACCAAGCGGCGCAACTCTCTACCTGTACTGTGTTCCGCACCCTGGAACTTGCCGGTTATTACAGATCAGCCCATATTAGTAGTCGAGTATAATTAGGCGGTTTCTTTTCTAATGAAAAAAAAAACTACAAAGAAGACGGCGGGTCAAGGCCTCACGAGTCAGTAGTCCATTGGGTGTCTTCGGTTGGTCAGTCTCATCTTTTCTTTTCATGAAGAAATAAAACCTATTGCATTTTGTGTGCTTCTGAATAGATAGTCCCATTTTTCTATTGTGTTTAACCGTTGTATAGTTCAAATCTTGTGCTTTAAACTTCCTTGCTAAAAATGTAGTAGTAGTATGTTCTCTACCATCCTAAATGGCTGAAGATACGGCGGAGACATATGTGATGTATCTATTGAAATAAAGTCAGGATTTTTGTTCATTAAAAATCAATGCGCGTGTACACCACATTAAATGTGTGTGAAGGTGCGATATCTTGTGGAAACAATAATAAAACCACGTTATGAAGTAATATTTTATGCGAACTATGTTCATATTATATGCGAACTATGTACATATAGAATTCCGCTAAGTAATATTTTATTCATCTCCACTAATATTAAACAACCCAGACTGGCTGATCCAAATTCCCTCAGCCATCAGATCGCCCACATCCAATGACCCAGATTAATCTAATGATGAGGTATCAATTAGTCGTACCCCCTGCTGACAGCCCTCCATCTGCTAGATCTAACGGACAACAATCTCCCAATGATGAGCCCACGCGCACTGCAATTTGTAAATCGTACGGAAGGAAAAAGAAAACCGCCCGCGACGACGTGCTGCCTCCTCGAGACCTCGACGCGAACGCTGCCGCCGCTGAATCCCCTCTCCTTCCCTGAATCCCCTCGACCACCGTCGCGAGAAGAACGCCGACCACCAAGACCCGCCACCTCACCCGCCCACCGCCGCAAAACTCCCCGGCACCTCACCCGACCACCGCCGGGAACACCTCTGCCGCAAACCTCAGCGGCGAACCCTTGCGACCTCCGCGGCGACCCCGAGCGATCTCCCTGGCGACCCCGAGCGACCCCGAGCGACAACTGACGCCAACACCTCTGCCATCCCCCGCCGCAAACACATCTGCCGACCACCGCCGCGGCGACCCATCGCTGCACCGCAGTCCAGCTCGACCCGACGCAACATACAGCCGTCCTTCTCGCCATCGCGAACGCGGCTGCCTGGAGCGGCCATCAAGTCTGCGGATCGAGGTAACTCTTTAGGTTTTTTTCATGGTCTCTCTACTTCGACATCTCCACCGAAACACCTAGCCAAACTCTGCAATTTACAGAAGCTATATCTGAAAATTTCACATACCCATACTTTATGTGTGTGATTGCTTGATTTCCCATAACTGTATGAGCTCAAATTTTGTTTGCAGCCGATAGTTGGTTAAGAAGATTCCAAAACATTATATTGAAGGCAATGTATATTCAGGAAAGGACTCCAGTTTTAAAACATATGAATCCTTTCTTTCATGTAGATGTACAATTTCTGCTTACAAGTGTGCAATGACTTGTAATTTGATGTATTCATAAAATATGTTCGACAAAACAGGTGTGTTGTCATTTTGGATGATTTGGAGTGACATTGAGGACAAAGATAGCTTTGCTTGCAAGCGAAAATAATGCTTGCCTCATCCATAATATTTATTAGCTTGCATGTGTTTTCGTCTATAATATTAATTAGTTGAGCTAATTGGGACAACGATATGTTATTTCCTGTTTCTTGTTTAAATTCTGGTGCATGCAAAATACTTTATGGTTTGACTCCATATCTTGCTTTGTTTAAACCAAGTCTGACATTTAGAAGCTACCTTTTTTTATAAATCATTTGAACGAGTTATGAATATTCTGTGTTTGGCCTTCATGCAGGTTCACTAGATGATGGGGTATCGATAGGAGCAGATAATTTCACATCACCTACTATAGCTAGAGGTAAATAATCTAGCGGTACTACGCTCCAACCAAATTGGGCACTATTGACTTTTGAAGCGAGAGTGTGAGACTTTAGATACGTCAACTACATATGGTCCATAGCTTCAAATTGTAGGAATGCATTGCAGTTTACCTTATCTTGACAAATAATTGATGTTGTTTTTCACCGTATTCTAAGTTTCTCTATTTTGTTCAGAAACAGTCAATCGCATATGGAGCATCAACCGGGCGAATATTCTTCACGATCTGCTGGGCGTTCCCCATTTACGGACCTAACAAACAATTCTAATATTCAGAGTCCTAAAGGTCAAAGACAACAGACCGGAAAAGGGTGGTATGCTCGATTGACGCCTGAAAAAAAGCGGAATATCTACAGAGGCAACGCATCGCCCGCCAGCAGAAGAAGGATGCAAACCGGGGTGGCCTTCGGATGGTTGACGTGTCTCAATCATCCCAAACTTCGCTACAGATTTCACATGATATCCTACTAAACAAAGAAAACATCTCACAACTCAGTGGTACAAATACTCCTTATTTAGATCAATTTCCTAATAATGGAGTCTGATAATGTTTTCCGAAGGAGTCTTCTAATATTTCTCATGTACTCCTCCAGGGATATCCAACATGGAGAACCGCCCTGGCTCATCTTCTAATTAGATTCCATAGGGTAGCATAAAACCTACTGGTCAAGGGTGGTATGCTAGATTGACACCTCAAAAAAAGACGGATTATTTACAGAGGCAACGCATAGCCCGCCAAGAAAAGAAGGTTGCAAATCATATCGGTGTTAATTCTGTGGACACTTCTCAAAGATCACCGGCATCTGTAACAAATTCGTTACATACCCCGTTTAGCAACATCACCAACACACAAACAAATGGTACAAACTGCCTATTTGATTCATTTGTGGAGATAATATACTATGCTTAATGCCTTAATTATTGCATGTGTGCCTACATAAAAATGTGCAGGTGTAAGGAGGGTTACTCTTGATAAAAACAGAAGGGTGTCATGCGTGTGGAGGGGTCTCAGAAATCGGCAACAACTGGTACATACACCCCATTTAATCATTTTCTTGTAATGGAGTATGGATTAATTCTGTATTTGCTGGACATGTGCAGATGTAAGCACAGAGAGAACTCATCTTCGCACGGCCCCAAACGTTTCAGCTAGGTTTGATGATGATGATAGTGATTGGCTACACAGAAATTCGACTTATGAACGAGATATGAGATTTGTACAGAAGTTGCAAAATCTATCCAGTTCTGCAGGTTCGAAAAGAAACCGTGATTCTTATGAAAAGAAACTACAACATGATAGGGAAATGTACTCATCAATGACGGGTCAAGAGAAGGAGGTATGGTTGCAGAAGAACCATCAGTACAAGAAGTCAATTCGGGAAACGAGTACATCATCTCACCACACTGACATTGCAGTTACAACAGTTGGATCCACAATTGAGCTAACAAGTATATTCATGTTTCTATTCATATCGACCAGTTCTCTCCATGTATTCACCAGTTAATTATGCTATTTCTTCTTACTTTTATGAATCTTGCAGATGGCGTATACAGTCAGCAGGACTGTGATGCTACAGGGATTTTTGAGCCAACTGAACACTATGCTGCATCGGAAGGTAAAATATAATAATGCAAGCATTTAACTTTGTTTTTGGAGCCTGAAGATGCAATACGCTAATTGCCGTTGATTATATGGTTGATACACATTTACCTGTATAGATTTGTACCAGTTGAAAATATTACTTCTGAGATTTCTTGTGTTCGAACAGGTGAGCATGATTCCGATGCTACATGTATTTTTGAGCTACATGAACAAGACTCGATATTTGATGATGATGATGAGTCCAGGATTTACCGTGGCCAAGGTAAATTATTGTGCACGTATTATGAAGATATATACATTCTGATATTAAATTTTGCGCATCCATTTTTACCTTCATCTATTATATCTTGGCAGGAGATGTGTTCGATTCATGGAGAGTGACAAGTGGTGTTGCTTCGAGTAACCAGAATGTGGATCCTTATGACTACGTGTACCACAATCTACCAACCAAGCATAATGTTTTGAGATCAGTACCAGATTGCAATCACTGTCGGGCAATGAGGTTCCAGTATGAGGGTCCGGCGTTTTGTTGCAGAAAAGGAAAGTCAAGATAGTTACCCTGAAGTTCCTGCAGAGTTGCGCCGGTTGTTTACAAGTCAGGTTGATGATGATGCAAAATATTTTAGAAAGCACATAAGGTATTTCAACAGCCACTTCTCTGTCACAAGCCTCGCGGTCACCCTCGATCCTAGGGTCAGCAACGCGGCAAGAACCGGAGTATATACCTTCTGTGCACATGGGGCATTGTACTATAAGGCGGATGATCTGGTGCCCGGTGGTCAAGGTCCTAGACATCTGCAGCTCTACATCTATGATACTGATGAAACTTTGGAACATAGAGCAAAGCGGTCTCCGGATCTTGATATAAATCTCATAAGGAAGATTCTAGAGATACTTAAGGACAACCCGTATGTGCAAGTTTTTAAGAGCATGGGCTCTGTTCCAAATATAGAAGAATATAAGATTTCATTGAACACGGACATAAGGCTGGACCAACGGAGGTACAATGCTCCCACAGCTTCCCAGGTGGCTGCAATGTGGGTCGAAGGGACCGATCCACTAAACACTTTTGATAGGCAAGTTGTCTTGCATGGCAAAGGTGATCGTCCTATATACATCCGAGCATAATATGGTTGCTATGATCCTTTGGCGTATCCATTATTTTTTCCGGGAGGGGAAACTGGATGGAACCGTTGGATGCCGTATGACGGAGAGGCTCCGGTTGTTGAAGAGAACAACGAGGATGGGACCGAGGGTGAGGACTTCCCAAATGTACATGATGAATCAAACACGGATGATGCAGCAGGTAATTGTCCGATGCTTCTAAGGTGTTCACCTTTTTATTCATTGATCATTACTGATGAGTTCTTTTTTGAACCGTGTCCTAGATGGTGAAGAGGACCAGGAGGATGGTGACGATGCTGGAAAGTCCAGAAAATTTGTCAGTGCAAGGGAGTACTACTGTTTCAAGCTACAATGCAGGAAACACCTTTTTAACATTATATTATTTGGTGCATGCGGCTTCCAGCAATGGGCTGTTGACATGTATATCAATATGGAGACCATGAGACTTGATTTCTACTCTAAGCCTAAGAATCAGAAGCTCATTCGTGCCGATCTATACCAGGTACCAAAACGTTCTACATTGAATAAATTTTTTCATTGGCTAGCCTTCCAACAAGAAACCTTTTCCATTCACCAACTACTTTAAGTTTTGATTCATATGTTTGTTAGGGTGTTGTTGACGTCATGGATGCGGGCAAGACACGTGGTTCTCAGGTTGGCAAGAGAATTGTGCTACCACGGACTTTTCCAGGTGGTGACCGAGACATGCAGCGAAGATTTCTTGATGCGATGGCGTTAGTCCAGCTGTATGGGAAGCCTGATTATTTCATCACCATGACTTGCAACCTGCACTAGGAGGAGATTACATCCAGGCTTGAACCCGGGCAGACACCGCAAGACCGTCCTGACCTTGTGGCGAGAGTATACAGGGCCAAATTGCGTAGTATGAAAGATCTTTTGATCCAGAAGAAGTACTTTGGTGAGGTTGTTGCATATGTCCATGTTACTGAGTTTCAAAAGAGGGGGCTGCCACATGAACACATGCTTCTGATCATGCGCTCGGACAGCAAGCTAACAAACCCAGACGAGTATGACAAGGTGATATCAGCAGAAATCCCTGACATGGATAGGTACCCTGTATTGCACGCTCTGGTGGTGAAGCATATGCTACACGGTCCTTGTGGTGCTCTCCGAAAACATTGTCCTTGCATGATAGATGGTGAATGCAGATTTCGTTATCCTCGGCAGTTCTGTGATGCTACGCAGCAAGGAAAGGACTCATATCCTATCTACAGGAGGAGACGAGATGGTCCTGTAGTGAAGGTCAGAGGAGCTGATCTGGATAATAGATGGGTTGTCCCATACAACCCTGGGCTGCTTATGCGGTACAATTGTCACATCAATGTTGAAGCTTGCTCTAGCATCAAGGCAGTTAAGTATTTATTCAAGTATATCTATAAAGGACATGATCGAGCGTCATTCTCAGTCGACCCAGCAGCTGATGTAGATGGTGGAGTAATCAATGAGATTAAACAGTACAGAGATGCTAGATTCGTGGGGCCACAAGAGGCTATCTACAGGATTTGCGCTTTTCCAATGTTCGGTATCTCTCCTTCTGTTCTCCAACTTCAGCTCCATTTGGAAAATATGCATACTATTGCATTTAAAGAGGGCGATAGCCAAGAGGATGTCATCAGCAGGCCTGCTTCTTCAAGTACAATGCTCACTGAATATTTCAAGATGAACCAGGTGGACTCTTGCGCGAGGAACTTCTTGTACAAAGAGTTCCCGGAGTTATATAGGTGGATTAAGGGTACCAAGAAGTGGCAGCGAAGAAAACTAAAGGGCGGGGGCAAGTTGGAAGAATTGTGTATGCGAATCCTGCTGAAGGTGGGAGGTACTTTTTGAGAGTGCTCATGCATCATGTCAGAGGTGCAACATCATTTGAGGATTTGAGGCGGTACTCAACTTTCAGAGAATCGTGTGATCACAGAGGTCTGATAGAGACTGACAAGTCCCTTGATGACTGCTTGACCGATTCCGCCACTTTGCAGATGCCATATGCTCTAAGAAGGCTTTTTGCAACCATTCTGGTGTTTTGCGAGGTGACCAAAATCCGATCATTGTGGGAGAAGCACCTTGAGGCAATGTCTGAGGACTACCGTCGTAGCCACACCAACCTCGATGCAGTAGAGCAGATGGTCCTTAGAGACATTAGGGATCTGGTGCATTCCATGGGGAAGGATATAAAAGTTATGGCCTCCTGGATTTGGATCTTGTTGATGACGAGCTTTCCAGTGGTCACTACAGAGAGGTTCAAGAGGAGTTGTCGGTCATTTTCGACAAAGCCGACGTAAATTTGTTTACAACTCTTAACACAGAGCAGCGTGCTGGTTTTGATGAAATCCTCTCTCATGTTGTGAACAACAAGAGCCGGATTTTCTTTGTTGATGGTCCGGGTGGAACGGGAAAGACGTACCTATACAAGGCCCTCCTTGCCAAGGTTCGTTCCTTGGGGAAAATAGCTATTGCAACTGCAACCTCTGGTATAGCAGCATCGATCATGCCTGGTGGACGCACCGCCCACTCCAGGTTCAAAATTCCAATTAGGCTCGCCGACAGCAGCACGTGCAATTTCACCAAGGAGAGTGGTACCGCAAAGCTGCTTTCTAGGGCATCTTTGATAATCTGGGACGAAGTTGCCATGACAAAGCATCAAACAGTGGAGACACTTGATAGGTCCCTACAGGACATCATGGAATGTGATTTGCCATTTGGTGGGAAGGTTGTGGTGTTTGGAGGAGATTTTAGACAGGTCCTTCCGGTGGTGACCCGTGGGACGAGAGCGCAGATCACAGACGCTACGCTACAGAGATCTTATTTGTGGGAGAAGGTTAGGAAGATACGCCTCAAGCGTAATATGAGGGCACAGACTGACCCGTGGTTCTCCAGTTACCTCCTGAGAATTGGTGAACGGACAGAAGAGACGATCGACGCCGATTACGTACGTCTTCCAGATGACATTGTTATTCCTTATGCTCCCAGTGAAGAACCAGTCAATAAGCTTATCGAAGACATCTTCCCGTTGCTTCATGAGAATGCCACATCCGGGTCATACATGAGCTCACGTGCCATTCTTTCAACCAAGAATGAATATGTGGACGATCTGAATAAAAAGATGATCGATAGGTTTCCTGGCCGAGAAAAGATATATTATAGCTTTGACTCCGTCGAGGATGATGCACACAACAACTACACAATTGACTATCTAAACTCCATCACTCCAAATGGTTTGCCCCCGCATATATTGAAACTCAAAGTTAATTGTCCTGTCATTCTTCTCCGAAATCTCGATATTTGTAGTCAATAGCTGGTCTTATCACTGAAATTTTTAAGCTGAATCATAGATTAACTGTATTCTACTTATGAATAAGTATGCCCATATATCAAAAATGCGTATGCATTTTTCTTCCCTGTATATGTTTAACGAGAGCCATGTCCTCATTTCCCTTCGTTTAAAGATGTTTGCTAGATATATCATATAAGAGGGAGAGTCGTGTATCTACTTTCCCTCGCATCCAGTTGTTATGGACGAAGATATGTTTATTATGTGCAAGTTACAAGCTCTTTTATAGAGCCTAACCACATTCAGAATACTTTAGATTGTGTTTGCTTGCTGCACCTGTTGAACACTGATCTGGCTGCGGGAGTCGAGGAATTATGTCCCTGAATTTCTCAGTAGTACGTACTGAGGCTCTTTAGAGAAACTCAGCAACAACACTTCAGTTCTTTATGGTGGAAATAGGTGTCAAAACTTCAGAGCTGTGCAGAACCTTTTCTTCGTAGAACAAACACAACTTTCATATTCACATTATGTAGAAAGTTATGTGTTCTTCCGGCTGACTCACTTGGAGAAGCCAAATTTCTATCCACCAAACTTTTTCAATAGGTAAACAGCTTGTATACCACTGTGGTTCATCTGCACAAGCAGGGATGCACAAGCGCCGGACTCCCTTCTTCCGCTTAGCGCATGAAGTAGACGGCAGGAGCTCAACAATATTGCAAGAAATCTCGGTTTTCTTTTTCTCAAACTAGACATTTTTCTGTGACAATATGACCACAAAACTTGTGATGTAAACTTCATTCAGACTCTACAAAACTTTGATCTGGCCATTTGTCAGTTCATGTTTGTCCAAAAAGAAATATAGAACATTCAACTTCAGGCTCAATTACAATGGTGGACCTGACCATTGGTGATTGTTCGACCAATTGTTTCGTAAGTAAAATAAGCCAAGCGTAAAAAAGACTCAATTATTATGGTTTTATGCTTGTACATTTCCCAATATTTTGAACGCCGAGTTGCGGGTTGATACTCTTTTGTGCTAGCATACATATTGAGGACATATCGGTCTTTTCAGAATAAACATACCATTTAAAGTGTGATTTTTCTTTTGAAGTTCTGAAGCACAAAAATGAAAAATCTTGTCACATTGGCATTAGCTTGAATTTGATTACACAAAGTTATTGTCATGCTATAATAGCTTATGCACTAAATGATACGTGCATTGCACGTGCACGATTACTAGTGAACTAAAAAAGAAGACAAATACATGGATCTTGTATCGGGTCATATGTCGGGCCAGGCCGAAAAAAGGCCGGTGCTGAAAATTCAGGCCCGAGCCCAGCCGGCCAGACCATCGGGCCTCATAAATCGGGCCAGAGCCCATCCGGAGCCCACAAAAGCATGACATAGCCCGGACGACCCGACCTGACCATGGCTCAAATCTGTTTCTCGCAAGCCCTAGCCCGACCCACCCGTCGGGCTCAATATTTAGACCTGAGCGATCTGGCCCGACCCAAGATTTTTGGGCCAGGTTGGGCCAGGCTGCCCATGGCCAGGTATAATGGATCTACTTTTTATTATCTGTCGTTTACCTCACAAATTGGAACATTTCTTAATAAACTTACATGTGCATAGAAAATACATACATATATTTTTAGGGAATGTCATGTTCTTCAAAAAATTGTAAAAAAAAAGAGCTCATCGGGAAGCCCGACATAGAAACATTCGTTGTGTGCCTAACTAGACAGGGTCCCCCAAAAACACTTTCTACATTTTTAGTTACTTTGTCATTCTCGAAAAGAAGGCTTATAACTGTCCTGAAAAGTCAAAGAACGGAAAGTTTGACCAAGCTTTAAAAAACAATAACTATGATACTATATAGATATCACCTGAAAATATATTTCATGATGTATCTACGATATTGCATTATATATTTCCATAATATTTTTCTAGAACTACACATTATTTTGTGGAACGAATAGTCAAACTCGAACTTTGTAATGTTTAATCAAGTACATATGAAAAATAGCAACATGTGTAATATCAAATGCATATAAACATGAAAACATATTTTACGATGATGTAATTCCAATAATATTGATTTTATATTATAGATGTTCATATTTTTTTCCTATTAAAGTTGTCGTGTACCTGTTGTTGACATTCTCTCCGTTCACAATTATCTTGCGTGGGTTCAGTCAAAGTTTGTAAATTTTGACCAAATATATAGTAAAAATATCAATAAATTTAATATTATTATAATCATCACAATATAATTTCACATTAAATACATTTGATATTATAGATGTTGGTATTTTCATATATATTTGGTCCAACTTTTATAAGTTTGACTTTGAAAATACCAAGAACGCGAGGTAAATAAAATCAGAGGTGGTATTAGGTGTTGGATGTATGCCCAAGAGACAATAAAATACATTTGTTTCATGATTAATGAATTATGTTTTTATATTATAACTGCTATGGTCTATAAATGTGATATTTATAGGGAAACCCATACGCACGTGTAGAAACATGATCAAACCCTTTTTACCCTTTGTCACGTCTCTTAGGCAAACTCGTTAATACTGGATGACTTTGTTTTCCGGTCATGGACATATGTTTGTCACTATTAATGAGAGCACATTGTTGTCTCAGCAATGTGGCTGGGAAGACCCAAATAGTTGATATACTACGAGATCAAGTTTTGGTGTTTACCATAAATAGTATCGTCACAGATTGATTAACATGTTTATTCCTTTGACCATGAGAATTTATGATTGTGTATATTGGATAGTTTGCTTTGGCACAGTCAATCATCACGACCTTAATTGGGTGATCAAAACGGATGTTGCTGGGTAATCTTAAAGGTATACATTACTCGTAGTAGTTCAAGATTGGGAGTCACTCCTCTAGGCAATGGAGAGATACATCCTGTATCCACTAGAGTGGGATAGTATCCATAGACAAGTCTGCACAGACAAGGTCATGCTATTCATATATCATGGAGATACTGGAACACAGGAAAAGAGTAATGGCATCATACCGGTAACGAGGATAAAGTGACATAGTGAAAGGACAAGGATGTCGCCTAGAGGGGGTGAATAGGCGATTAAAACTTTTTCCGGTTTAGGCTTGATAATTGCGGAATAAAACTAGATGTTTAAATTAACAAGCCAACAAGCTAAATATACTAGGCTCACCTATGTGCACCAACAACTTATGGTAAGCAAGACAAGCAACAAGGTGATAGCAAGATATAAGACTTCAAGCACGAAGGCTATCACAATGTAAAGTGCATAAGTAAAGAGCTCGGGTATAGAAATAACCGAGGGACGCGAAGACGATGAGGTATTCCGAGCTCCTCCTTTTGAGGGAGTACGTCTCGTTGGAGGGGTGTGAGTATCAAACTCAAGACGCCACAAATGACCTCACCCTATTCTCCGATGAACCTCGCCCAAAAGCTCGGTTCACCTTCCACTATCGGAATCCTTCAAGGCGGAATCCGGAGCCTTTACAACAATCTTGAGGCACAACCCATAAAAGGATTGGGAGCTCCCAAGTGACCACAAAAGGTCCCAACAAGCCACAAAAGGCCTTGACCACAAAAGGTCACAGGAACACCGTCTAGGGTCCAACGACCCAAGAGTAACAAGCTCACGAACTTTCACTTCCACGAATCCTCGTGGAGAGAGCAAACCGTTGCAACAAAATGCAATGGCAAGAACACAAGAAGTGCTCAAAACCTTCACTCTCAAATTCCAACAAAGCAACAAATGCTTATGGAGGAATAAGAGAGGAAGAACAATGGAGGAGAAACACCAAGAACTCCAAGATCAAGATCTACTAGGTTCCCATCAATTAGAGGAGAGATGGATTGGTGGAATTGTAGATCTAGATCTTCTCTCACTTTTCTCTCAAAGATACGCAAGAATCATGGGAGGGATTGAGAGGTAGGCAAGTTTTTCAAAAGGTCAACAATGGAGGAGAGAGAGAAAAATGAGCTCAAGAAGTTGGGGGTCGTTGGGGAAGAAGACCCCCTTAAATAGGACCCCCAAAATCCAACCGTTATGCCCAAAACACGCGAGCCCGGCCTTGGAGCCCGGCCAGGCCGGCCTACCACCCGAGGCACCCGGCCTGTGGCTGTGGCCCGGCCTAGGAGCCCGGCCAGGCCGGCCTATGAAAACTGCAAAAACACCCAACACGAAAACGAACATATCTTGATCATCCGGACTCTGTTTTCGATGTTCTTGGGCTCGTTGGAATCGCAACGAAGAGCTTTACAAGATCATGCAGAGAAACATCATAGTCCAACATGAGAGAATAAAACCAAATGTAGAAAGGTAAACCTTCTCTAAGAAAGAACAACCGGTAAATCCTCTAACATCAAAAACTCAACAAGATATTCATATGAAATCCGTTTTTGATGAAGTAGAGCTTGGTATGGAGATGAACACAAGCTCTAAATTCACACATGGATAAAAACCAAATAAGATCCAAGAAAGATGATATGCCAAGAATGCAAAGGTTTGAGCTCTCCACAAAGATGCGATCAATCTACTCACTTGAGAGCCCCTCTTGATAGTACGGTGTCTATCCTATAACCCGGTCTCCCACTAACATCACGAGACAGGTAAAATAGAAACCCTATCAAGATCATACCTTTGCCTTGTGCATTCCACTTGAGCAAGATGATGATGATCTTGATCTCTTCAAGTGGACCACCTTTCTTGATTACGCTTCGCTTGATAAAGATTCACATGTTGCTCCCCCATACTCCAATGTGGGAGAGTCTCTCACAGGCACATCTTCACTTGACCAATATCTCCAAATGGGTGACAAGCTTCAAGCATAGGATTTCTTCGAGATGCTTCTCTTGAACTTGCACTTCACCTTTTTCGCCAAATTCCAGTTGGGTGCCCTAATTCTCGATAGCCAAGGGCGACGCTCGAAAAGGGGTCCCGGGAGGCGAGAGATCGAGCTCCGCGGTGAGCATCAATGGGAAGGGTATCACACATGCCGCCTTCATCCCGTTCCAAACGCCGTGGCGTCTGGGTCATCACGCTCGACGGCGCACAGTTGTGGGGACCACTCGGAGCCACGACAAAAGCAGGACCGATAACAATAGTCATTGTACTATTATCAATTACATTAAAGATGTTAATAAATATATGTATATAATAAAATACTAAATTTGTTGGAGCAAATTTACATAGATTAATAATATTTACCACATATGTAACATAAAACAACCTAATCGACGGGGCGAGTTTAGGTAGGCAGATACAAGAATTATTAAAGATATTGACTACATCTACACAATTAATTATGTGGATGGAGTTCTATGTCAGAAACTTTCATGAGCGCTTGTTTACGGGCAGATGATGGCAAGTGCATTGCATACGAGTATATCAAATACTCAATCATATGTATGCAAAAAAAAGTATAATCAATTATAATTTATATTATTCGGTGATTACTATTAGCGATTCTATCATCTCTAGAACTTCAGTCATGGCAGTCATCCAGATATGTAGAATAAATTTACATTACAATATTGTGAAGGAAACAACATGGCCTATCTTCGTGTGCTTGAAAAAGCTTAAGTAATCTAAGGCCTTCAAACGGTAGCCAAAATTCGGAGGTGGTCATGGAACTGCCATCTATTTTCAGAACATAAATAGCTGGTGCCAACAGATATTCTCCTACTGCACTATTCAGTTTTGAGATCGCATGCCCCTAGAAAAAAGTATCATCCAGTAGGCCATCCAAATATACAAGAGAAAAATAAAGAAACTGACACAAACTACTAACAAACAATGTCTAACAAACATATCCGGACTTGAGAATCAAAATAACAGCTTAATTTAGCAATGGTCAAACCAACATGCAAAATACATACTATAGTAGACAACCAACATCCAGTTAGGCAAAGAACACCGAAACATGAATCACCAGCTTACTACTCAGAGTGGAAGCTTTGTTGTGCCATTCACCGCGACAAACTTTCTAGCCCATCCTTGGTTCATGCAAATATGAATCTAGTGGGCACTTCCCCTCTGCAAGCGGTTGCATAGTCTTGAGCTAGGTGTGGTGCAACTTCCTTGTGAGGGTATACAAACTTATCCATGAATAACTTCTCGCTGATCATGACTGTATTAAAGTAAGCCCAATCGTGATCTAGCAATCCATTTGCATTAAGAAACCTCATAACATAGTTGCGGGGTCTGAACCGGCCCTCCAGGCTAAGACTGAGCATTGTCGGCCGATAAGCAATGTACACCGGTTCCGACCCCAGCTCGTAGATAAAGAAGTCTGATTTGCTCTGCAGCACGTCCTTTGACCTCGTCAGCACCGATGAAGCCTTGGACACAGCAGTGCACACCTCGGCATCCGACCACCTGAACGTGTTTTTCAAGAACTCCACTTTGGCGGCGATCTTCTCCTCACTGAGAAATGCAACAACATCCAGCATGTGCCTGAACATCCCAGACCCACGGGGCACCCTGAGATCTTCGGCCCACACCACAATCGCCTGGAGGCGCTTCGGGTGGGTGGTGATCACCCGCTACACAGCGAGGCCCAGCTTGCCAATATCGCAAGCATCTATCCCGCACTCCTTGATCGAGCAACACGATGTTGGGCTTGACGGTCGTCTCGAGGCTGCATCTCAGGAGACAGGAGTTGTGCTCGAACGCCCGGATGAGGTTCTCGGGGGTGCCGAAGAGGGGCAAGTAGTACTGCAGCTTGGATACGAGAAGTGGCTGCGGCCGAGCGTCATTAGTTGCGCGATCTGAGGACGCGCCAGGCCGATGCTCATGAGCCCCGCGACTTTGGAGGCCATGGTCTTGTCCACGTCAGTGCACAGTACGTAGCTTGGGGTCCCCTGCGACAGCGGCGCTGGAGAGGCCGAGGCCGGCGAGGAAGGAGAGGACGACGTCGGGCTTGGAGGGGGACTTGAGGTGGGAGAGCTTCGTGGAGGCCTTGAGAGCTTAGGCACGGATGAGGCCGCAGGTGTCGACGAGGTACTCCTCCACGGCGAATCCTTGGATTGGGGAAACGGCGGCCGCGTCCGTGGAGATGAGGCGGCGGAGAGGGAGTGGGATGGAAGAGGCGGAGGGAGACGAGAGGAGGTGGGTGAGGAGGCAGCAGCTGCGGAGGCGGAGCATCCCGCCGCAGGCATCAACCGCAATTCCTATATATCGCCCGCTAGCAGCGCGAATCGGCCGCGCCGCTAACGGAGACCTTCTACTGGGCCGGCCCATTTAACGTTTTTTCTTTTTATTTTCTTTTTCTTTTTCTTTTTTGTTTTCCTTTTTCGTTTTTGTTTCTTTTTCTCATTCTTTTTCGTTCTTTTTATTTTTTTCGAATTCTTTTTTCTTACCATTTTCAAAATCTGAACATTTTAAAAATGAACAATTTCTAAAATATGAACCATTTTTAAAATGAAACATTTTCAAAATTGGAACAATTTCAAATTTGGAACCATTTTCAATTTTGGAACAATTTTTAAATTGGAACCATTTTCAAAATTGGAACCATTTTCAAATACAGAACCATTTTCAATTTTCGAACCATTTTCAATTTTGGAACCATTTTTAAAATTGGAACGATTTTCAAATTTGGAACCATTTTCGTTTTCATTCTTACTTATTGAAAATGGTTCATATTTTCAAAATAATCAAATTAAAAATTATTCGTGTTTTAAAAAAGGTTTAAATTATTTTACAATTTTCGAATAAATGAATAAATGAAAATAACCGAAAAAAGAAAACAGAAAAAAAGCAACGCACCTTAACTGGGCCGGCCAGTGGTCGTACCTTCAGCGGCGCGAGTCACTTCCGCCGCCTGAAGGCGAAATATAGGACCTCGGGTGAGAAATTTCGGTGCATGCGGGGGTGGCCCTATATGTCGCCTTCTGCGAGTCGTATCGTACGACTCGCCTGCGTACGCCTCCTCGCCGCGACGGCCCATTTCGCCCAGCGCCTCGCTCCTGATAAAAGAGAAGAAAAGGATGGCAGCGTGGGGGCTCGAACCAGCGCACTCGCTTACCCGCGTAAAGAGCACAGCCGCTGGGCTACGCTCCAGTTCTTGTAAGTATTTATTTACTTATAGTTCTATTGATTTCTTTTTATTTTTTTATTTTTTATTTTCTGTTTTCTTTTTCTGTTTTCTTTTTCCGTTATATTTTTTGTTTTCCATTTTTTCTGCTTCACTTTTTTCTTTTTATGTTTAATATTTCGCTTATTTTGAAAATGGTTCATATTTTGGAAAATATTTATTTTTTAAAAATGGTTCAGTTTTGAAAATATTTATTTTCTGAAAATTGTTCGGATTTTTAAAAAAGGAACCATTTTTTCATTCGGAACCATTTTTTCGGTTCGGAACCATATTCTAAAAGGAACAATTTTTCGGTTCGGAACCATTTTCGAAAAGGAACCATTTTTAAAAATCGAAACCATTGTTTTCATTCGGAACCATTTAAAAAATCGGAACCATCTTTTTTGGTTCGGAACCATTTTAAAAAAAGGAACCATTTTTTTCATTTGGAACCATTTTCAAAAATCGGAACCATTTTTTCGGTTCAGAACCATATTCTAAAAGGAACCATTTTTCGGTTCGGAACCATTTTCAAAAAGGAACAATATTTAAAAATCGGAACCATTTTTTTATTCGGAACCATTTTCAAAGATCGGAACCATTTTTTTTTGCTTCGGAACCATATTCTAAAAGAACAATTTTTCGGTTCGGAACCATTTTCAAAAAGGAACCATTTTTAAAAATCAGAACCTTTTTTTTCATTCGGCACCGTTTTAAAAAATCGAAACCATTTTTCGGTTCGGAACCATATTCTAAAAGGAACCATTTTTTCTGTTCGGAACCATTTTAAAAAAGGATCCATTTTCATAAATCGGAACAATTTTTAAATCGAACCATTTTCAAAAAAAGTGGAACATTTTTTTAAATCGGAAACATTTTCAAAAAAGGAACAATTTTTCAAAAAGGAACCATTTATAAAAATCGGAACCATTTTTTATTAGGAACCGTTTTAAAAAATCGGAACCATTTTTGGTTCGGAACCATATTCTAAAATGAACCATTTTTTCGGTTCGTAACCATTTTCAAAAAGGAACCATTTTTAAATCAAACCATTTTCAAAAAAAGCGAAACATTTTTTAAAATCGAAACCATTTTTAAATCAGAACCATTTTCAAAAAACGAAATAATTTTAAAATGGTTCCGATTTATCAAAAAGAAACTTAACCTAAATAATCAAAAAGAAACAAAAAAGAAAGAAAATGGAAAACATATGGTTTAGAAAAGAAAGAAATGAAAGAAAATGGTTCAACTTTTGAAAATGGTTCCAATTCTTAAAATGTTTCATTTTAAAAAATGTTCCAGAATTTGTATTTGAAAATGGTTCCAATTTGAAAAAAGTTCATTTTAAAAATGGTTCAGAAAAATAGAAACAAAAAAGGTTCAGATTTTGAAAATATGAAAAAAAACAAAAAAGGAAACCTAGGATAAAATAAATAATAAAAAATAAACAAGAAAGAAAGAAATGAAAGAATAAACGGAAAAAAGAAACAGAAAAAGAAACAAAACCCGAAAACCAAAAACCGAAAAAAGGAAACAATAAAAGGAGCCATACGCTTACATGGACACGAAATCGAGGTTAGAGCAGTGGTCTGCCCCTCGGTCGTCGTACGTAGAGGAGTTGGGTTCGAATCCCACCTCCGCCTCCCATTTCTCTCATATTTTCTCTATTTAGCGTAGACGGTAATGGGCCGGCCCAGCAGGAAAACCGCCGCAGGCGAGCTGTAATTAGCGCTCGCAACAGGCGATATATAGGGTTTGCGGCGTGCGGAGCTCCGATGGGTCGCAACTGCCTCGCGTTGATTTGTGGACTTGTCCATGGCGTGACATTGAGGAAATGAGGGATGTCAAATTGGCCCATGGGTTCGATTGACGGCCCGTGATAAATTTCATGTGATCATTTTCGCCGCTGAAATGAATTGTAAAAAAAAAAGGTGTCAGGTGTGCATCCATCTTTCGTTTAAAAAAAGGCAAAGTATAAACCGAGGTTGAGCTTAACGACATTTCGCATACTCGCATCTCTCTTCCTCACACAAAGAAAACGGAGGTAACTTGTTAGCGTCCACTCAGATTTAGCCCATCACTCGGCCTAGTTTCAGACGTTTATGCGCACACGGCCCAACTACAAGAGGAGAGCCCATTCCATCCCAAAAGCCCGAACTGAAAGGAGTAGGAATCTCTCCCTTATAAGCTGGGTGTGGCCTCCTCCCATAGGTGAGGTGGGACTAAACCTGAGGGGCTTCACCAGTCAACAGCAGCCCTAACATCCCATCCCCCTGAGAAGCCCCTCAGGTAGGCATGGCGATGCTGGCTCTGATACCAGATGTTAGCGTCCAGTCAGATTTAGCCCAACACTCGGCCTAGTTTCAGACGTTTATGCGCACACGGATCAACTACAAGAGGAGAGCCCATTCCATCCCAAAAGCCCAGACTGAAAGGAGTAGGAATCTCTCCCTTATAAGCTGGGTGTGGCCTCCTCCCATAGGCGAGGTGGGACTAAACCTGAGGGGCTTCACCAGTCAACAGCAGCCGTAACATCCCATCCCCCTGAGAAGCCCCTCAGGTAGGCATGGCGATGCTGGCTCTGATATCAGATGTTAGCGTCCACTCAGATTTAGCCCAACACTCGGCCTAGTTTCAGACGTTTATGCGCACACGGCCCAACTACAAGAGGAGAGCCCATTCCATCCCAAAAGTCTGGACTGAAAGGAGTAGAATCTCTCCCTTATAAGCTGGGTGTGGCCTCCTCCCCTAGGCGAGGTGGGACTAAACCTGAGGGGCTTCACCAGTCAACAGCAGCCCTAACATTTCCACACACACGGACGGCCTAAACAGGCAAGCAAATTAATGCACGACGAAGGGAAAGCAGAAAAAATATTTCCCTAGAAGAGAGGCAGGAGGAGAACGAACAACAATGTACATCTTGGCAAACCCAACACAAATGTCAACTAAAAAAATGGAGGAGAATAATGCTCGTCGAAGGGCAACCAGGAAAAACAAAACAATCGATGAAACAAACTCACAACAAATAGCTAGAACTGTACTATCGGAACGGTTCTCACGGCGACTCCAGGGAGCCGGCAGGATCAGACAACGCACTAAGACGGAAATGCTTATATCGGTCGAGCAGAATGCAGCCAGATGACAACTCAGACATGTCGGGAACCAATGCAGGCATTCCCCATAGTTACGGTGGCTATCAATTAGATGCCAGGCCGACGAAGGATTGGAAGACTGGAAGGTTGTATATAAACACGTCTACAGTGTACGTGGCAACGAACTGCGAAAACTCGCTCGGGCCCTAACGTACCGTAGAAGTAAGCCAATAGCGAGACGCCATTAAGAGGATCCATAAAGTTAACAGCACGGGCAGGCCGGCAAGATAAAGGCGGAACACATTTATTTTATCGACCGTCAAAGAAACGGTCATACGAACCGATAAAGTCAAAGCAAACGCTCCACATAATGAGCATGGAAATTATAAGAAGGACTGTTGTTCGCGCACATCCCATGAAGGAAAAACTGAAATAATTAATAAAAAACGCTTTATCTTGATCCGACATAGATTTGCACTGTGTGAAATTAATATACATTAGCCAGCTCGATGAGGGACGACGGTTTGATAATAGAACCTTAAGCCGGCAACTTTGCCGACCTGCGGACCAGTCAGCTCAAACAGGCATCATAACGATGACAAATATCCGCCACGTCCTTGAAAGAACGAATCTTCCCTTGGAGGTAGGTAACCACTCGGAACCATCTCTGTCCTAATACACCGTCAGTTCGAGCCGGCTCCCTGGAGTCGTCTTAACCAGTGACGTCATCATCACGTACATACAATGCCGACTCAAGGGACCCGACTTTGGACGCAGGTTCCTTCATGACGAAGTCTTGGAACGTACCATGAAGCGATGCACACCATAAATTGTTACTACCTTGGAGTATCTTCCAATAACTTCACACGAGCATATTAAATCATAGAATTTGGTGTTCTGTCGCTTAGCACTAACTTTCACAAGAAATCGTAATCTAAACAGCCTTATGTCAAACTCGTGGTACCTCTGTGTATTAAACCGTAGTGAAGACCAAGGGAGAGTGAACACATAACGTCATCGAAGAGTTTTGCACCGCACATGAAAGCCAAACGACAGTGCCCACTCACCGACCGGTGTCGCCGGCTCCCTTGAGTCGATTTCATCACCACGCGGTTCCAGGTCACGTGTCTGTCCCTTCTGGTGTACCATTGGCCACCAAACGCGTGGAATCGGCGAAATCGGTGACGACAAAGGGACGCGTCGACAATCCAAGAGGACAAAAGATTGGACCAATAAAAACATGAAAAAAAACATTTGGTGACGCTAAAAAATAAAAGACAACAATCCTACAAATGATGGACATATATCTGGAGTCGGCGGGGTCGGTTTGTGCATTAAGACGAGACCCTGGAGTTGGAGGGGTCGGGTTGTGCATTAAGACGGCAGCTCAATAACTCCAATCTACCAACCTACCGCACCCATTATCTCTACACGAACCTCTCACTCCCCACGTCCCATCAAACAAACTGCACTACGGATCCCTCGCCTCCTCAACAGCCGACAACCAATATTTAACCAGAAAAAGGAGAACAGCACGAAAAAGGAAAAACATATATTCACCATGTTTAACGATCAAATATTCTAACCGTCCAAAAAAATATCAAACATTCGTCCTACACTAGAATAAAAATGACCAGATATAAATACACCGGCGACTTCGTGAAGTTAAAAGTATGTGACGACCAACAGACGCGTCAACAACCTGGAAGCACAAAAAAATTGCCCTAACAAAAAGTGAAAAAAATTACGCGTTTTATTGATTTTGATTCTCTTCCATGTTATTTTCCGTGTCGTCTATCCTACCGTTCACTACCTCTCGAGACTTCACAAGGAAGGAACGTTCTTCTTCGAGGAGCCAGCCATATTGGCTTCTCCATCTTAATGCACCGTCCGATCATGCCGACTCCCTGAATTCGCTCGAGTCGGCGGGATCGTCGAGTAGTGAGACGGAGAAGGTCAGACTTGCCGACTCCCGGAGTCGACCAGTTGATGACTCCCAAGTGCAGGAGATCAATTGTAGTACCTTTCGAATAGAAAAGGTTGTCGAACCCACGAGGAGCTGAAGGTATTGGTTATTAGAAATGATAAATAGACAATAAAAGATGCAAGTGTTTTTGGTATTTTCGATTGTATAATTGCAAGACAGTGACAATGCAGCAGGTAAATGGTAACAAGTAAAAGCTCTCAAAGAGAGAGAAAGCCCAATCCTCTATGTGTAAGAGGACAAGCTCAAGTGATGTGTAACTTATATGTGGAAAACGTTCCCGAGGGCGGCATGGATATTGCTAGGCATATAGATTTATTAAACAACACGTTGAATATCTTGTCTAGTTTTAATCTTCTTCGGACGGAGCTATTATTAGGTACAGCTAAATAAATAGACTAAACCCCTTATGATGGATCATGTGGCCAATTAAATGACAGCACAAGAATTATTAAGATATAAAATCCCACCATAGCATTACGCTCTAGGTCCCCGATACTAATACCCCGTAAAGTAACTTAATGATTCGGTCTCAGGCTTTCGTGTCCTCCCAAGTCTCCCTCACGCCATTACACTACGGTGTTCTCCTATGAGCCCATATAGGTGAAGTGTTGTGCAGTCGACGTTCGCACAACACCATCATAGAATCACACAAAAAGATAAACACTAGACAAAATACCAACACATGTCATATATAAATCATTGCCAATTCATCCTATGCCCTCAGGAACATACGGGAACTACTCACAACGTGCAAACATGGTGATGATCAGTGGCATAAGTGGTACAACACAATCTGAAAATATAACTTCACCACCAAATAATGACAAGTACTCAATCACAAACATGAATAGTAGCACAAGACAAGTATCTAGGGTATAGCAACTCTCAAACTACGAGGGGACGGAGTGGATCACGGAGATGATGATGGAGATGGTGCTGGTCTTGGTGATGGTGATGATGTAGAGGCCTCCTCCCACGCCAAGGAGGAGAGGTGATGATGATGACGGTGATTTCCCCTTCTCCGGAGCTCCGGAGCAGCAGGATCTGATCCCCCTCGGAGGGAATCAGGAGTTTCGCCGCCGCCGCGGCCTCGGATGGACTTGGAAAAATTAGGGCGTTACTTTTCGGGCGAGACGGAGACCTCGTTAAAAAGCCCCAGGCGAGGAAGTGCCCGAGGCTCCATTTGGTGGGTCCCACGCGGTCAGGGAATCTGGCCGCGTGGGCCCACCCATTTTGGGCCTCGTGGCCTTCCTCGCTTGCTTCTTCTTCCCTCTGGTGTTCTCCCGAAGAAAAACCAGCTGTGCAATTTTCCTTTTATTAATTGGGCCTTCGTAGCTCCTGAAACAATAAAAACAGAAAAAGGAGGTTTTCTGCCTCCCAGAAATTAAATACTAAAAATAGGGACTTTGTAGGAAAGTCCCCTAAATCATCTAAAACATGTAAAAACAATGATATAATAATGCAAATAACATCCTAATATGGTGGTATAAGTGGTATAGATGATGATATAAAATGCACGTATCAACTCCCCCAAGCTTAAACCCTTACTTGTCCTCAAGTAAGTAAGGACATAGATCATTACATGCATCAATGGACTTATGGTTGATAAATAAATACGAGCATTGTATCATCATCATATTCAATTGCAATGTAAGATTAATGAATTAAAACTCATACACATAAGGGCAGCATAAGTAGAAGCTCTAGCAATCACCCCTTACACTTTGAAAGCAAATAACCATTGTATGTTGGACAATTGAATCACACTATTTTTAACATGCTTTTGCTCTTATGGCTAGCATCATAATTTTAATACTTTACTGAAGTTTAAAGACAAGATAAACTCTCATTGGATAACAAGTTAAAGAAGACAAATGAAAAGACAGATATAAAATTATTTGCACCCTTGCTTCACTAGTAACTAGTGCAAACTTTAGTCATGGATGTTTCAATCAAGTTCTTATGCTCAAACAACCTTTATCTCACACTTTCCATGGCTAACCGAATCCTCGGGTGCCTTCCTTTCATACACTTTACAAAGCATAAGTATTGACACATCCATGATCATTAATTTGCTCAAAAGATACTAGATTCTAACAAGAGTGTTTCATATCCTTTTCATTAACTATTCCCAACTTTTTATGCTACAAGACTATATCTCAACCTTAAACTTATTAATTCTCAAGTCATAATGACTCACTCTTTTCTTATTTATATTGAGCTAGATTCTACAATTGTCCAACATACTCAAGTTAATTAAATTCAAGGCAAGATGTGACTGAAACCTCTAAAATAAACCACGCTCATTTGCATGAGTGTTACCCATAAATCTCCAAACAAGAGAATCATGGATGACACCATACTTTAATATTCATTGATAAACCATAAGATAGGGATACATGATAATGCTCCATGAGCTCACACAAGCCTAAAAGAGATTGATAACTAAATGATAAAAGCAAAACACACCATGACTAGATAGATATGATAAACTAGTAAAGATAAAGACTAGGTGGAACTCCCCCAAGCTTGACGTTTTACGGACTCTTTTTCTTCTCTTTGTCTTCATAATAATTCTCTCAAGTTCTCCAATGATGCCATCATAAGATTGTAGGCTTGCTCAAATTTGTTTGCAGCTTTTCCCAGTTTTCCATGAGATTCTTCTCCACCGTCTTCTTGTTAGGCTTCCACTCCGGGCTTGGTACTTTCACATTCGGGATCTTACGGTCCCATTCACCAGGATAGTTCTCTTGAGTGACACGCTTGAATTCCCTGTCAATAAGAGTAGAAGCACGTTTCTAGCAAGTGCGTGTCTAGGGCCTTCCCTCCTGTGCTCATGCGCGCCGTCTGCCTCTTGTTTCCAAGAGACACGTTCACCTTCACAGCAGCAACAGGGATAGGGGAAGGTGGTGCTGAAGCCAGAGGCGCGATGTCGAGGCATGGCTCGATTTCTTCCTCTTCTTCTTCCACCTTCTCCTCGTCCGGCTCGTAGTCTTCATCATCTGAGTAGTCCTTCCTCTTCCTGTTCCTCCTCCACATGGAAGTGGGGCTGAGGCCCTCGAGCTCGTCATCATCTCTGTCCATGGAGGAGCATTGGAAGGAGTCTCCCGAAGACATGGCTAAAAACCTGACAGACAGAAACAGCAAAAGCAAAGAACGCTCGAAAGCTCTCGGTACGAGATTAGATTGACGAAACGGGGTATATATTGACGGTTTTTAGGGCAAGACGAAGAGTCGGAGTCGAAAACGGACGAATCGGGACTCCGAGGGGCAAAAGGAGTGGGCCCACGCGGTCAGGGAATCTGGCCGCGTGGGACCCCCTCTTTTCCTTCTCGAAGCTCCGTCACGTCCAGTTTTCTTGTCCCACACGTTAATTTCCATAAAAAATGATGTCCGTAAAATATTACGCAATTCCGAGAAACTTTCCAGAGTAAAAGTTACCTTTTATTGATTTTGGATTTCTGAAACTGCAAACTTCTTTGCAATTACCTCCTCCGGTGTCTGTAAAATGAATTCCTCCACCTTTCCAATGAAGCTTTTTCCTGCAATATAATGTTTAAGGCGTTGTCCATTAACCACATGAGGTTTACCTTTCATATCACCATGAAGACGGATAGCTCCTGAACGGTATACTTCCTGTATCACTAATGGTCCCTGCCACTTTGAAGCTAACTTACCTGCAGAAAACTTGAAACGAGAGTTGTATAATAGCACTTGATCACCTACTTTGAATTCTTTCTTTTTAATTTTCTTGTCATGCCAAATCTTAACTTTTTCTTTAAACATCCTGGCACTTTCATAAGCTTCATTTCTCCATTCATCTAGTAGGTTTAAATCAAGAATTCTCTTCTCTCCAGCAGTTTTAAAATCAAAGTTCAATTGTTTAATAGCCCATCTAGCTTTATGTTCTAATTCAACAGGTAAATGACAAGCTTTTCCATAAACCATTTTATAAGGAGACATTCCCATAGGATTTTTAAAAGCAGTTCTATAAGCCCATAATGCATCGTTAATTTTAAGTGGCCAATCAGACCTAGACTTATTCACTGTCTTTTCCAAAATGAGTTTAATTTCCCTATTACTTAATTCAACTTGTCCACTAGTTTGGGGATGATAAGGTGATGCAATTCTATGGTTAACATCATATTTTGCCAAAGTTTTCCTAAGAATACCATGTAAGAAATGAGAACCACCATCAGTAATTAAAAACCTAGGAACACCAAACCTGGGGAAAATGATGTCCTGAAGCATCTTCATTGCCGTGGCATGATCTGCACTTTTGGTTGGAATTGCTTCCACCCACTTTGTAACATAATCCACTGCAACCAAAATATGAGTATGCTTTGTCTTTGATTCGGGGAAAGGTCCCATAAAGTCAAAACCCCACACATCAAATGGTTCAAGTGGTAAGGAATAGTTCATAGGCATTTCATTTCTCCTACCAATATTTCCTACTCTTTGACATTTATCACAAGATTTAACATATTCAGCACAATCCTTAAATAAAGTAGGCCAATAAAAACCAGACTGTAATACCTTTGCACCTGTACGATCTCCTGCATGATGTCCTCCATAGGGACTGTCATGACAATCTCTTATAATAGCCTGTTGTTCATACTCAGGTACACAACGTCTAATAATACCATCCACACTCTTCTTATAAAGAAAAGGATCATCCCAGAAATAATGTCTAAGATCATAAAAGAATTTCTTTCTTTGTTGAGTAGTGAAGTGTGGAGGTAAAACTTTACCAACAATAAAATTTGCATAATTGGCAAACCATGGAGATGCAACTTTAGCACTAGAAACATTAACAATTGCAAGTTGTTCATTAACAAAGCTATCATTAATAGGAATAGGATCATCAGGTATATTTTCCATTCTAGAAAGATGATCAGCTACTTGATTATCTTCCCCTTTCCTATCAACAATGTGTAAATCAAATTCTTGCAATAGAAGTACCCATCTTATTAATCTAGGCTTAGCATCTTTCTTATGCATTAAGTATTTAATGGCAGAATGATCAGTATGCAATGTGACTTTCGAATCAGTAATATAAGGTCTAAACTTGTCACAAGCAAATAGCACTGCTAAAAATTCTTTTTCAGTTGTGGCATAATTCCTTTGAGCAGCATCAAGTGTTCTACTAGCATAATAAATACATTCAGTTTCTTATCAACACGTTGGCCCAAAACAGCCCCAACTGCATAATCACTAGCATCACACATAATTTCAAAAGGCAAATTCCAATCAGGAGGTTGAATAATAGGGCACTTATTAAAGCATTCTTCAAAATATTAAAGGACTCAATACAATCATCATTAAAAGAGAAAGGAACATCCTTTTGCAAAAGATTGGTTAGGGTTTTGATATTTTAGAGAAATCTTTAATAAACCTACGGTAAAAACCTGCATGCCCAAGAAAACTTCTTATACCTTTGAGATCCCTTGGGAATGGAGCTTTTCAATAGCTTCTATCTTTGCTGGGTCAACTTCTATTCCTTTCCAGAAATCTTATGCCCAAGAACAATACCTTCAGTAACCATGAAGTGACACTTCTCCCAGTTTAAAACTAAGTGTTGGTCTTCACAACGCTGCAAAACTTTGTTAAGGTTGAACAAGCAATTATCGAAGGAAGTACCATACACAGAAAAATCATCCATAAAGACTTCCATTATCTTTTCAATATAATCAGCAAATATAGCATTCATGCATCTTTGAAAAGTAGCAGGAGCATTGCACAAACCGAATGGCATTCTCCTATAAGCAAATGTACCAAATGGACATGTAAAAGTGGTTTTCTCTTGATCATCTTTATGAACAGGAATTTGGGAGAAACCTGAATAACCATCTAAATAGCAAAAGTGAGAGTGTTTAGATAACCTTTCTAACATTTGATCAATAAATGGCAATGGGTAATGATCTTTACGAGTTGCTTTGTTTAACTTCCTGAAATCAATACACATTCTATAACCAACAACAGTGCGTTGAGCTACAAGTTCATCCTCATCATTTGGAACAACAGTCATTCCACCCTTTTTAGGAACACAATGAACAGGACTAACCCACTTACTATCAGCTATGGGATAAATGATACCAGCTTCAATAAGTCTTATTACCTCTTTCCTTACCACTTCCTTCATTTTTGGATGGAGACGGCGTTGATAATCAACAACAGGTTTTGCATCTCCTCCAAATTAATTTTATGCATACATAGAGCTGGGCTTATACCTTTAAGATCATCAAGAGAGTATCCAATGGCTGGTCGGTGAGCTTTAAGCACATCAAGTAATTTCTCTTCTTCTTCAGCTGAAAGGTTAGCACTAATAATGACAGGATATATGCTCTTCTCATCTAATGCATATTTAGATTTTAGGCAAAGGTTTTAATTCAAACTAGGATCCCCTTTAGGTGGTGGTAGCACTCCTAAATTATCAGGTGGGATATGCAATTGTAATTGTGGTGGCTGTTGTGAAAGTATTTGTTCTAAAGCATCTTTTTCTTCTTCATTAAATGGTTCATCTTGATTAAGCATGTATCTTTCCACCACGTCTGTTGAAGCTACAGCTACATGAGCAAGAGTTTCAATTACATCTTCAGAAAATGGCTCTTTCTTTGAATGCTTATCAGAAAATTTAGAAAAGTTGAATGCAAGTTTTTCTCCAGCACAATTAATAAACACTTTCTCTTTAAGCAAATCAATTTCAGCACCAACAGTATGTAAGAAAGGTCTACCGAAAATGATAGGACAAAATGAATCTTGAGGGCAACCAAGCACAATAAAATCAGCAGGATATTTAATTTTACCTACCAATACTTCAACATCTCTAACAATTCCAAGTGGATTAATATAATCTTTATTAGCAAGTTGAATTGTCATACCTGTCTCTTCCATACTGATAGGATCAATATCAGGCTTGATTTCAAGATACAGAGAATATGGAATGACACTAATGCTTGCTCCAATATCACATAAGCCATGATAACTAGAAGTCCCAATAGTGCATGATATAACAGGCTTACCAACCTTGGCCGAATTGCCTTTAACAACTTTAGTAGCATCTTCACATAGATAAACATCAACAGGATCTTCTTCATTTAATTGTTTGATAATAGAGATTTGACTGTTGACTTCCATCTGTTCATAAGGCTGAGATCTTCTTCTTTTACTCTTGTTAGAAACAGCAATAAGTAAATTTTCCTTGACTTGGTTTGGATATGGTGGTGCCTCAACATACTCCTCAATTGTCAAGGATGACACTGGTTCTACCTGTTTAATAACTTTGGGTACAACAATAGATTGTTTAACAGGTTCAACATAAGCTTCAAACCCAGTTTTAGGAATACCAATATGATTAGCAAAAGATTTAGCTACCTCAATTATAACATAAGGATCAAGATTAAAAGTATCACTCAGATTTTTAAACAAGGTAGAAGTAGAGAAATTCTCTACACATGAATACTCATAGTCCAGATAGGGCTCATTACCTTTATCAAGATCCCAATGACCAGTATTCTCAGAAATAGTCTCCAATAAATTCCATGCTTCTTCTTCAGTATTATTTGTAAAGCTTCCACTAGATGAATTATCCAGAAATTCCTTTTGTTGCCTTGGTAGCCTCACATAAAAGTTTATCAGAATAATTTTCCTTGTAAGATCATGACAAGGATTCTTGCGGAGGAGTTCCTTTAACCTCCCCCAAGCTTGAGTAATACTTTCTCCCAGATGTGGCCAGAAATTAAATATATAGCAGCGGTTCTCATAAGCTTCTCTAGGAGTAAAATACTTAAGAAAGAAAACCTTCCTCAAAATACTCCAGTCCATAGTGACTTCTTCATCTAAAGACCTGAACCAAATACGAGCATTACCAGATAAAGACAGATATAACAGCTTCCTTTTTACCTGATCTTCAGAAATACCAGGAAGTCTAAATAAACCACATATAGCCTCAATTGTTTCCATGTGTTCACGTGCAGATTTAGTTCCATCTCCTGTAAATGGATTTTTCATAACTCTTTTAACATGACCAACGGGAATTTTATATCCCACTTTAGGTATCTCAGGCACAGTAGTTTCAACAGTTTTAGGAGCATAAGCACTTTCATATAGAGCAAGATGTAGCGAGGCACGATTCATAAATGCCATAGTAGCAATGAGATAAAACAGTAAATAAAATTCACCTTTCAAGTTTTCTTACCAATAGCGCTACGCTCCCCGGCAACGGCGCCAGAAAAGTATCTTGATGACTCCCAAGTGCAGGAGATCAATTGTAGTACCTTTCGAATAGAAAAGGTTGTCGAACCCACGAGGAGCTGAAGGTATTGGTTATTAGAAATGATAAATAGACAATAAAAGATGCAAGTGTTTTTGGTATTTTCGATTGTATAATTGCAAGACAGTGACAATGCAGCAGGTAAATGGTAACAAGTAAAAGCTCTCAAAGAGAGAGAAAGCCCAATCCTCTATGTGTAAGAGGACAAGCTCAAGTGATGTGTAACTTATATGTGGAAAACGTTCCCGAGGGCGGCATGGATATTGCTAGGCATATAGATTTATTAAACAACACGTTGAATATCTTGTCTAGTTTTAATCTTCTTCGGACGGAGCTATTATTAGGTACAGCTAAATAAATAGACTAAACCCCTTATGATGGATCATGTGGCCAATTAAATGACAGCACAAGAATTATTAAGATATAAAATCCCACCATAGCATTACGCTCTAGGTCCCCGATACTAATACCCCGTAAAGTAACTTAATGATTCGGTCTCAGGCTTTCGTGTCCTCCCAAGTCTCCCTCACGCCATTACACTACGGTGTTCTCCTATGAGCCCATATAGGTGAAGTGTTGTGCAGTCGACGTTCGCACAACACCATCATAGAATCACACAAAAAGATAAACACTAGACAAAATACCAACACATGTCATATATAAATCATTGCCAATTCATCCTATGCCCTCAGGAACATACGGGAACTACTCACAACGTGCAAACATGGTGATGATCAGTGGCATAAGTGGTACAACACAATCTGAAAATATAACTTCACCACCAAATAATGACAAGTACTCAATCACAAACATGAATAGTAGCACAAGACAAGTATCTAGGGTATAGCAACTCTCAAACTACGAGGGGACGGAGTGGATCACGGAGATGATGATGGAGATGGTGCTGGTCTTGGTGATGGTGATGATGTAGAGGCCTCCTCCCACGCCAAGGAGGAGAGGTGATGATGATGACGGTGATTTCCCCTTCTCCGGAGCTCCGGAGCAGCAGATCTGATCCCCCTCGGAGGGAATCAGGAGTTTCGCCGCTGACATGGGTATACATATCGGGTACCCTATCATGAGGGTACCTGGTGCACGTGACGACTAAGGCCCAATATCGAAGAGCCTACTCGAAGCCCAAGACAAGAGGCCCAAGAAGATGGAGTACCCTCCAAGACTAGACATAGGCATGGTCGGTTTAGACTTTCCTTACGTGTAAACTAGGTCGGTTACAAACTCCCGAGACCCAGCCTATTTAAAGGCTGGGAGGGGTACCGATCTGGAACCAAGCCATACTCGAACCACCAAAGCTCTTGCGAGATCGTCAACTCGCCGGAGCTCACTTGTAATCGCATAATCCACAATCAATACCAGACAAGCAGGAAGTAGGGTCTTTACCTCCACCCGAGGGGCCTGAACCTGGGTAAATCTTTGCCTCTGCTTGTCAGCCGACGAAACTACCAGTACTACCACGTTCTCTCCCCATAATCTCAGCCCTAGGTCCTTAACCATGGGATTTGATGAGGGTACACCTCGTCAGCCGCCGCCGCGGCCTCGGATGGACTTGGAAAAATTAGGGCGTTACTTTTCGGGCGAGACGGAGACCTCGTTGAAATGACCCCGGCGAGGAAGTGCCCGAGGCTCCATTTGGTGGGTCCCACGCGGTCAGGGAATCTGGCCGCGTGGGCCCACCCATTTTGGGCCTCGTGGCCTTCCTCGCTTGCTTCTTCTTCCCTCTGGTGTTCTCCCGAAGAAAAACCAGCTGTGCAATTTTCCTTTTATTAATTGGGCCTTCGTAGCTCCTGAAACAATAAAAACATGAAAAAGGAGGTTTTTTGCCTCCCAGAAATTAAATACTAAAAATAGGGACTTTGTAGGAAAGTCCCCTAAATCATCTAAAACATGTAAAAACAATGATATAATAATGCAAATAACATCCTAATATGGTGGTATAAGTGGTATAGATGATGATATAAAATGCACGTATCACTAGTACCGGGGAAAACCGCATCGGTCTGGTGCCAACAGTAAACATGACCGGTAAGATCGTAGTTCTATCAAGAAATCGATATGTATAAAGATAGGAAAGAAAGAAAGTAATCATGGTCGAAGGAAACACAAATAAAGAGTAAACGATTTGTGTAAACCTCTATAAAATAACTGGACAGACGACAATTTGGTTAATAAGAAAACCAACATCGAGTAGGGGATATATCGATACTGACTTGTCCTTCTTAACGCACCGTACGGTCACGCCGACTCCCTGGAGTCGGCATAACCACCAATCAAATCCATTCCTGCGCATACCCTGTTCCGTGGAGAGTAAACACTTTACGCACCTAATTCCTCTGCCACTTCTTGTATGTAGGTAGATACACATATATATTTCGACTTAGCAAAAGGATACCCTAAACTCTAAAAAATACCAAGTCACTGATCTCGCTTCAACATACTGCGAATCAATAAAAGGATACGCAAAAGAAAATGTGAGAAAAAAACAGGCCAGATCTGATCATGGTAATGCGAATATAGGAAAAATACCGAGAAACAGAGGAAGTACCATAGTGAGGAAGAAAGAAAGCCCAACGGGGTAAGCCGGCGACCACCGAGCCAGCAGGACATGAACCCGGAACGAATAAATAAACATTAACCACCCGCTGCTCAAACGATCACCAGTAAGACGACGACCTGCATGAGAACAAACATAAAAAAGACTAAAAGAGAGAAGGTATGTAAAATCAGAAAAATACGGAAAGCAAAAGAAAACACGAGAGAAAACCCGAAGTAATAGATTAACCGAAACAAAATCAGTTCCCTAAAAAGGCCCAACAAACTAAATCCCAACGGGGAGCCGGCAACACCTACCGACCAGGACAACTCATCACAGAAAAAGGAGGAACCTGAAGGCAAAGAGAAAATAAAAAACACTCGCGTCCGAAATAATCCCGAGGAAGACAACGACCTGCAGGAAGAAGAGGCAAAAGAAATCACAAAACAACTATGAAAAAGACAAAAGGAACCGAACAACAAACATATAAAACGAAGATAGCAAAAACCCGATCTGCGACACACAAAACAAATCGTCTGGAAACAACAAACAAAAAGACATGGAAACATGAACACAAGCAGAAACAAAATGCATAAACAAAAGGGGAACCAACGAATCATTCATACCATTAGATTACCCACATAAACAACACCGTTTATTCACGCTCAAACAACAGCCGGCGCCAATAAAGAGGAAGTAAGACATGGCAGATCCCGCACCGCAACCCAAACCAGTAAACCGACGACCTGCGGAAAAACAAAACAACAAACACGCAAGAAATGTAAGAATCCCAGAAAACAAAGAAGAACAAACCGCAAAAGCAACAGATGCCAAAGAACACAGATCGACCACACGGTCAGCAACATGAAAAAAAACGAACAACGGAGACTAAAACAAATTAACACACAAACACAAACAACAGGTCAACCCACACAAATCAGCTGCATGGAAAACCCAACAAACAAACATGATCAGAGCAACATCCTGGCAAACCGATGCTGCGAACTCAAGCGTAAAAAAATAGACACCGTGAAAAGAAGAAAGTACCACTACACGAAAGACCAACGGGGAGCCGACAGCGCACACCAACCAGGATAACTCAGCACAGGCACAGGAACAAAAGGCCAAAGAGTGAAGAAAAACCACTCGCGTATGAGATAACCCCGAATAAATGACGACCTGGAAGGAAAAAAATTATAAGAAGTCATAAAACAGGTATAAAAAGCACACAAAAACCAAACAGCAAAACCGGATCTGCCAAAAAAATGCCCGCAACCAACGAACAAACATACAAGGAAATATGAAAACACAAACCGGACAACGAAATATTACAACATACCATTAGATTAACCACATAAACGAACTTCCATACTTGAGCAACAACCGCCGCCGGCAAAGATGAAGCAAGACCCGGAACATCACGCACCACAGCCGAAAGCAGTAAAAACCGGCGACCTATGAAAAATACAAATCAACAAACAGGAAAGAGATGTTAGGAACCCAGAAAACAAAGAAAACAAACTGCATTAGCAACAAACAACAGAAAAATACGGATCCACCACACGGTCAACGACATGAACAAAGAACGACCAAAACAAAGAGAGCAAGACACATTAAGAATACCCAACCTGATCTCAACGGGAACAAGCGTGACTGGAAGAACAGCAAACAGATTCATGGAAGACACATTAAACATTAAGAATACCCAACCTGATCTCAACGGGAACAAGCGTGACTGGAAGAACAGCAAACAGATTCATGGAAACACGGGGAGCTCGAGAAAATCATGGCGGAGCAAGAACAGCGAGGAAGAAGAAAGGGGGGAAATGAGAGCTGCAGTAACCATCCGATTCAGAACGGAGCCTATATACCCTGTTCCCTGAAGCACTGTATTCAGGTCGGTAACCACCCGGAACCAATGGCGAGCCACCAGCGTGACGCGAATTCGGGCCTTCTGACTACCAGCACAGTGCAACGTACAGCGCCGACGAATGGAGGGAGGCCACCTCGGATGGAGAAATCGGGCTCAAATTCTCCCTGACATCACGAACAGTGCAATGTACCCGACGATCATGCGAAATACCCAACGTACCCCGACCTACTATAGAAAATACGCAGCGGTGACGCATGGAAGGGAAAGATCGGCGACGCAACGTCCCGAGCAACCGACATGTGGGCCTCGGAACGGACGGGGCCCATCGACAGCGAGAGAAAGGAGGGAGGAAGCACGTACAAAGAAAGCTATCCCAGAGGGGCACCGCTAAAACCCATTACGGTAAACGAACATAATCGACCAATGGGAGGAACGCAGTGCGAATCTGCACCGCGCAGGTCCGTCCGCCACACCGATTAAACACGAACCGTGAGGCTGACGGGCGGGCCCTCGGGCTACATCGGTGATCCACGTAGGATGTCAGCGAGAGTGGGTGCAATAAGGTTGGTACGGTTAGCGACTTTGCAAATCCCTATTCATTCCGACTCCATGAGCTGGCAGGGATCGGACGGAGCGGAGGCACGGAGCGGGGAGGATCGGACGGCCAGAAAGGCCAAATCGCTGAGGAGCCTCCAAGGGGTCTCACCGTTTATATATTTAGATTTCAATTGTGGAACTATCTCGTCATGTGGTGTTAGCATGTGAACTCTCTATTTGTTTCGTTTGTAATCGCTTAAATTCTTGTCTTATGTTTGTGCAAGCTTATCCTATTTTATATATATCCTTTATGCTTACATGGTTTGTAAAATCTAGGGGGAGTGTTGATCCTCGATATTGTGCATTCGTGTATTCACCAACATTTTGAGTAATGCACATGTCTAGGGGGAGCTCCGTCTAAATTTTACTAGCTTATTGCGTTGTAACTAATTGTGTTGTCATCAAACACCAAAAAGGGGGAGATTGAAAGAGCATCTCCTTGGTTATGGTTTTGGTGCTTGTTGACAACACAATTAGTCTATCCAATGTTGTCTTTGAACTTCGCATGATTTCATAGATAAGACGACCGTTGAATTCTACACGCAACAAGCTATGCAGTGTGCCATTTCCTAGGCAGCGGTAGTACCGCTGCGTGCTGTTCCTGGTGCTGCTTAGTGCACGGGAGCTGCGCTACCGCTGGCGGTACCGCCGATTTCGGGCTTCGGGTGTCATCACCGGTACCTCCAGCGGTACCAGACCGGTACTACCGTCAGCCAGCGGTGGTACCGGGCGCCCCAGCGGTAGTACCGCTCTGCGGAGGTAGTACCGGCCCTCCTGGCGGTAGTACCGCCACGTGCATTCGGCAGCGCTTCGGAGCCGCGACTAGGGTCTGGCTACCGCTCGCGGTACCGCCAGAGGTACCACCGTTTTTGGGCCTCGGGTGGCTCCAGCGGTACCTCCAGCAGTACCGGTGCGGTGGTACCGCCGGTCCCAGCGGTAGTACCGCTGTGGCCAGCGGTGTTACCGCCGCGCAGTCAGCTTTCAGAGCTGAATCTGAAGACCGTTGACGAAGACTTTCTGGCCGCAGCGGTAGTACCGCCGCCCCTGGCGGTAGTACCGCTGCGGGAATCTGCGTAGCTCCAACGGCCACTTAATGAGGAGACTATTTAAAGGGGTCTTCTTCCCCAATGAAGACCAAGCTTCAAGCAATCTCTCTCCTCCATTAATGCAAGCTTCCTCCTCCTAGATCTCCCTCACCAACCACTCAATCAAGCTCATACTTGGAGAATCGAAGGAGGAGACCCCGATCTACATCTTCACCGAGCCGATTTTACATTTCCCCCTCATTCACTTGAGGGGCCATTTGCTAGGGTTTCCCTTTGGAAAACCTAGCTCCTTGTTGTACTCACTTGTTGTTTTTGTGACAGATTGTAGCTGTTCGGGAGCTCCCAATTCAGTTGTGGGTGTGTGCCCCGAATCGTTGTTGTAAAGGCTCCGGTTTCCGTCTCGAAGGGAACCAATAGTGGAAGGTGAACCAATCCTTTGTGGTGCAGTTCATCGGAGAATAGGGTGAGCCTGTTGTGGCGTTGAGTAGCCTGTGATGGCGAGCTCACACCCCTCCAACGAGACGTACTCCCCTAAAAAGGAGGAACTCGGGAATACATCCTTGTCTCCGCGTGCTTTCACTTCGGTTACCTCTATCCTTATCTTGTTTAGTTGCTAGCTTGTCATATAGGTAAATTCACCATAGTTGCATATCTAGAGAATTTACCTTTTGTGTCAAGCCTAATTTGAAAAAGTATTAAAATTTGAAGTTGCATCTATTCACCCCCCCTCTAGGTGTCATACGATCCTTTCAATTACTTTATCGCTATGAGTTAGCAATAGTTGTGGATGCAACATGGTGGAGACAACCAAGGCGCCACATGAACATGGCGCCATGATGGCGATCATGCCGGTGCGTTCAAGATGGAGATCAAGGCGCAATCAAAGGGCTATACAATGTCACATTTTTTTATGCATTGGATGTTTATCCTTTCATGCATCTTATTTTGTGTGTGCACGATGGTAGCATTATAAGATGATCCCTCACACAATATCAAGATAAAGTGTTCTCCCTTAGTATGCACCATCGCGAAAGTTCGTCGTTTTGAAGCATCTTGTGATGATCGGATGTGGTAAACTCTACGTTCACATACGACGGGTGTAAGCCAGTTTTACACATGAGGAAATACTTTGGTTAACTTGACGAGCCTAGCATGTATAGACATGGCCTCGGAAAACGACGAACCGAAAGGTTAAACACGAGTCATATGAATTATATGATCAACATTTCGATGTTCACCGTTGAAACTACATCTTCTCTCGTGAAGATCAGACTTGGTGTAGTGGATTTGGATCGTGTACCACTAGACAACTATGAGGGATGTTGATTTAAGTGGGAGTTCGTTAGTAATTTGATTAAACTGAACTCATTATCATGAACATAATCTAAAATTATCTTTGCTAAAATGTTGTAGATCATGGCCCGCAACGTAGCTCAGTTCAACTTCAGCGCATTCCCTGAGAAAGAAAAATTGAAATCATCTGGTTCAAACTTCACTGACTGGTACCGCAACCTGAGGATTATCCTCACCGGGTGTAAGAAGCATTATGTGCTCAATGCTGCGCTAGGTGACCCACCTGCGGACGATGCGCCTGAAGCAGAACAGAACGTCTTTGAGACGCGCAAAGATGACCACATTATAGTTTCCTGCGCCATCCTTACATCTCTGGATATTGATCTCCAGAAACGTTTTGAACATCACGACGCCTATGAGATGGTTGAAGAGCTGAAAACCATGTTTCAGACTCAGACCCGCGCTGAGAGATATGAGATCTCTAATAAGTTCTATACGTGTAAGATGGAGGAGCACAACTCCGTCAGTGAACATGTTGTCACCATGGGAGGCTATATCCAACGCCTAATTCAGTTAGGATGTGTGATCTTGGATGAGTTAATCACTGATAGGGTGCTGCAGTCCTTCCCTCTGAGCTACAAAGGTTTTGTGCTGAACTATAACATGCAAGGCATGAATAAGACTCTTAATGAGCTCTTCGCGATGCTGAAATCTACAGAAGTGGACATCATGAAAGAACATCAAGTGTTGATGGTCAATAAGACCACCAGTTTCAAGAAGGCTAAGGCCAAAAAGGGACACTTCAAGAAGAGTGGAAAATCTGTTGTTGCTCAGGGCGGCAAACCTGTTGCCGCGCATGTGAAACCCAAGGCTGCTCCTAAGCCGGACACTGTGTGTTTTTACTGCAAGGGAGACGGTCACTGGAAGCGTAACTTACTTGGCGGATAAGAAGGCTGGAAACGTCAAAGGTATATTTGATATACATGTTATTGATGTGTACCTTGCTAGTTCTCGTAGTAGTGCCTAGGTATTTGATACTGGTTCGGTTGCTCGTATTTGCAACTCGAAACAGTAGCTGCAGAATAAACGGAGACTGGCGAGGGATGAGGTGACGATGCGCGCCGGGAATGGATCGAAGGTCGATGTCATCGCCGTCGGGACGCTACCTCTTCATCTACCTTCAGGGTTAGTTTTAAATCTGAATAATTGTTATTTGGTGCTTGTGTTAAGCATGAACATTATATTTGGATCTTGTTTGTTGCGAGACGGTTACTCATTTAAATCAGAGAATAAAGGTTGTTCTATTTCTATGAGTAATATCTTTTATGGTCATGCACCCGACGTAAATGGTTTATTCTTGTTGGATCTCGATAGTAGTACTTCACACATCCATAACATTGATGCTAAAAGATGCAAAAACGAATAATGATAATACCACATACTTGTGGCACTGCCTTTTAGGTCATATTGGTGTAAAGCGCATGAAGAAACTCTATTCCGATGGACTTATTCAATCACTTGTCTTTAAATCATTTGATACGTGTGAACCATGCCTCATGGGTAAGATGACAAAGACCCCGTTTTTCGGTACGATGGAACGGGCGAGTGACTTGTTGGAAACCATACATACTGATGTGTGTGTGGACCAATGAGCATTCCGACACATGGTGGATATTGTTACTTCCTAACTTTCACTGATGATTTGAGTAGATATGGGTATATTTACTTAATGAAACACAAGTCTGAAATGTTTGAAAAGTTCAAAGAATTTCAGAGTGAAGTAGAAATTCATCGTAACAAGAAGATCAAAATTCTACAATCTGATCGTGGAGGGGACTATCTGAGTTACGAGTTTGGCATGCACTTGAAAAATTGTGGAATTGTTTCCCAACTCCCGCCACCTGGAACACCACAATGTAATGGTGTGTCTGAACGTCGTAATTGTACGTTATTAGATAAGGTGCGTTCTATGATGCATGTATCCGATCTGCCAATGTCATTTTGGGGGTATGCATTAGAGACAGGCAGACAGCCACATTCATTTTAAATAGGGCACCAACTAAATCCGTTGAGACGAAACCATATGAGTTGTGGTTTGGCAAGAAGCCGAAATTATCGTTTCTTAAAATTTGGGGATGCGAGGCTTATGTCAAAAGGTTACAACTTGATAAGCTTGAACTCAAAGCGGAAAAATGCGTCTTCATAGGATATCCAAAGGAAACTATTGGGTATGCCTTCTATCACAGATCCGAAGGCAAAGCCTTTGTTGCTAAGAATGGATCCTTTCTTGAGAAGGAGTTTCTTTCGAAAGGAGTGAGTGGGAGGAAAATAGAACTAGACGAGGTTATTGAACCTTCTCCCGAATTGGAGAGTAGCGCAACGCAGGAAGATTACTATAAGCGATATTATTTTAGTAAGTATAAAACATCATCATATTATCAATGTATTACTAAATCCACGGTAACTTGTAAGATATGTTTGACCAAGTAAAAAATGATCATGTCAACTGTTCAATTTATATTCCAGATGTTTCTATATATTTGATTACATAACCATACAATACACACTTATATTAAGATATTTATTGGGTGTTATGCATTGGAATCTCTTCCAAAATATTTAATAATACTTCAGTTAACGACGAGATACTTCATACTTTCTTGCATTTCGTAACTCGTGAAATGCCGAGTAGGCACGAATAGATAAGAACATCCAAACAATAATGTACATATATGCTATATAGTTCAACAATTTTAAGAACATGAAGGAGCCGTGCGTTTTCCCTTTTTTTCTTTGTTTTCACATTTTAAATGATTTTGTATATTGTGAAGGACAATATGTTACAAAGGATACACTTTTTGCGTAACTCAAAATATTTTCAACGATAATACTACAATATAATGTAAAACTGTTTATTTTTGTATGGTTAATAATAACTAAGTATACAACATATATTTTTTAAACCATAAGATGGTGAAAAAACTATAAAATAGTACAAACATTTAGTGTAATTGTATTTATTTAACTCGCCTGGGACCTAAACCCTGCAGACAGCCGCCACCCTCTGTGGGAAGGTTTTGCCATACCACAAAACCGGTAGATAAAATGGTTTTTCTTCATGTCTTTTGCGGAAAGAAGTTCTTAGGTACTGCTGATAAGGGAGTCAAGCTTATTCCCGATGTGGATAGATAGGTTTTATTGGACAAAAAGTGGATGCTCATCGCAAGTATTGGATAAATTGGATACTTATCGCAAGAGTAAACAAGAGCTTGTAAAACAAAGGAGGGGCACACAAGTAGGCATGAACTGGTATGTAGCTCTTTTGGAAGACTCCCCTATTTTTCTGACGATCTAGTTCCAACTTTCCAAGTTATCGTTCCAACCCATGTACTCTCTGGAAATAGAGGTCGTGAACCGTCTGGCCGGACTATTGATGGTGCTATTTGTACATGTATTGGTTACATCAAATTTAGCATTCAATGCATCCAAAACCTCCTCCCATCTCACGGACGATATGCAAAATGATTAATAATGCATCCCACGGAGATAGTATTGATTTTTCTCAAAACAAAAGTTCTAAACTTCATCAAACATAGTCCTTTAGGCTTGCCACTAATAATTCAGAGTCTACGAATGCTTTCAAATAAATCAGCTAGAACGTGGTCTTAACTGATTTATTAGAGTGCACACTGAGAGCATCTCCAGCGGCACCCCCAAATTATGCCCGACACCTCCGAATTGTGTCCGTTTTGGGGAGGTCGGACACATGTTCGGGCTAATGTTGGGCGCGCCCCACAACAGCACCCCAAACGCCCACCATGATCGAATTTTGATCAGTTTTCAAATTTTTGCATCATAGTAGACGATATTTCATTCGAACTAGACATTCGAACAAAGTAGCAGCGGTTCCGGCTCCGGCTCCTGCTGCGAATGCGGCTCTGGCTCCGCCACAACATCCTCCCGCGGCCACTCCACCTCATCATCCACACTCTCCTCCTCGTAAGCGTGGCCCAGGAGGTGGCTAAGCGGCGGGGCATGTCGATGGCGCACCAGTTGTCTACGGCGTGGAAGGGTACGGTATGAAGCCGGAGTACACAGCAGGGCTTCTTTATAGCGGCAAAGGGAGGCGGAGAGGCGGGAAAGGCAGGCGGGAAGCGGCGGGAAACGTTGGCGCGTGCGGGAACCAACGGGTGGATGGCGATGCGACACGTCGGTTTAATGCCAATGATGTGTCTCCGCCGCGTTGGCCCTGACAGCGCCGCTTGGGCAGTGCGCGCCATTAACGAGGGCGAAACCGCCTCTGCACGGAGCCATAAATCGTGCCAACCCCGGACCATGTCCATGATAGGAGGGCGTGTTCGGGCGTTGTCCGGCTTCCCCGAGCATGCCGCCAAGTTTGGAGGGTGGGTCGGGGGTGCTGGACAAATCGTCTCAGCCTGGACACTTAGGGAAACTCCAACACGCCGACCCATTTGGTCTGTTTCTGTCTGATTCTGTCCGTTTGGGAAAAAACCATGACCCAACGCGCCGACACAAACGAACCGATGTCCGTTTCTCTGTCTGCGAAGACCCATTTCTGGCAAAAATTTGACCAGGGTTGCGTCCACGGCGGACACGCGCGGACGACTGGGGTGTCCTCCCCTGGCCAGCCAGCCACACAAACACGCTTTCCTCCTCCGCTCGCCCTAGTCCCTCTCGCATAGCTCCATACCCCCTTGCAGCCTCCGGCCAGGGTCCGTCCCTTTTGCCCCACCTCTGTCCGACGCCATGCCTAATCCCTCCAGATTTCTTCGCCGTCTCCACCAACTCCGCCTTAGTTCGACCACTGGGAAACCGTCGGAGTCTACCAGGACCGACCTCGCCTGCATGGTGTTTGGCTGTTTGCCGGAGGTATGAATCATCACCACCTACCATGGCGGATAGCTCGGATGAGTACTTTTACAACGACATCTTGTATTTCTCGTCCTCCAATTCATCATCAGATTATGAGAGGGATGTTTTGTTGCTACACTTGTCGTCAACGAACACCTTGCGAGGTACATGCCATTGTTCAGGGGCTTGTTCCCGGTCCGTGCACCGGCGTTGGATCGTAACAAAGAAGGGGGCCATGTCCTAACTATTCAAAGAGGCAAGAGGATTTCCCAGCATGCTTGGAAGCATAGACTGCATGCATTGGGAGTGGAACAACTATCCATTTGCTTGGCAGGGGCAGTACAAGGGACATGTTGGCGAGTGCACGGTCATACTTGAAACAATGGCTTCAAAGGATCTTTGGATTTGGCACTCCTTCTTCGGAACGGCTGGATCCCATAATGATATCAATGTCCTTCAACGCTCTCCGGTGTTCTCTCGGCTTTCGGAGGACAACTCGCCGGTGGTGAGCTATGAGATCAATGGCAACACATACACCAAGGGATACTCCTCAGTGGACTACTTTTGTGAAGACCATCTCCAGGCGCAATGGAGAGAAGAGAACTAGGTTTGTCAAAGAACAAGAGAGTTGTAAAAAGAATGTGGAGGGTGCTTTTGGTGTGCTCCAATCTCGGTGGGATATTGTTCAACCCTGCTAGAACATGGAGCGTGAACACTATGTGGGAGGTGATGAGAACTTGTGTGATCATGCACAACATTATCGTGGAGGATTAGCGCAATGAGAACATCTACGACCAAGATTATGAGTTACCAGGTGAGTTGGTTCAGCCTCAGGGTGGAGCGGCAACATTTGCACAATTCATCCACTTTCACGGGGAGATGCGTGATCGTGATACTCACAATCAACTTCAAAGTGACCTGGTTGAGCATATGTGGACATTTTTGGGAAATCAACCATAGCCAAATTGCTTAAGTTACTACAATTGTATTTCAATTTTGGTTGTAATAAAAATTATGTGATTTTATTCAATTGTTGTAAAAACTATGCTACTTATTATTTAATCTTGTGCAACATTTCGTTAAATGTTTTATGTGTCCCGTTTAGTACGAGATCGCTTCACACCTCGTATGTTGAAACGAAAAAAAGGAAAGGCGCCCCGTTGGGTGCACTGATCAGAAAGACTCAAACAGACAAAATCCGGAGATAAATATGTCTGTTTGGGTCGGCGCGTTGAAACCGTTGTGAGCGATTTTTGTGTCTGGACCCATTGGGCTTTGGGGGGGGGGGGGGGGGTGTCATTTGTGCATATACATATCAGAGAGACCCTGCAAGATCATTAATAATGCATCCCATGAAGATAATATTAACTTTCTCAAACTTTTTTCCTAAACTTCATCAAACATAGTTACTCCTTTGATTCATAGGAAAGAGAAAAATGTAGAAATTGGAACACTGATAACTCCGAATGCTTTCAAATAAATAAGCTAGAGCGTGGCCTTAACTAGCCTCCTCTTTAAAGTGCACACCGATGAATTTAGCTGACCCTGAGCGCATCGGTCAGTGGCGGACCTACGGGTATGCCGGGTGGGCCACGTACTTACTAGTATTACGCAGCAGGCCGTCCTGGCGAAACAACCAGCTATGCGATCGATCGAATCGAAAAAAAACTGGCACGCCGCAGTCCACACGGGATCGTGCCGAGGAGTTAGCGCCAGCCGCCAGGTCGCGCGACGCGCGGAACTCACCTCTTTTTTTTTTTTGCATTTTCCACTCCATATATTCAAGAACGAAACACATACAAAGTACATGGATCAAACACAGAAAAAGAAGAACAGAATGAAGGGGAAAAAGGACACGCACGAAGATCAGCAACATCGCCGTCGTCGAAGACGAAGGCCGCCACCCGCCATCTCGCCACTGCCAGGGAGAATTTAACCCTATGAGAGACGCCGCCAAGCTTCTCCGCCGCGCCGCGACGGATCTTTAGTCGATGAACGACCCGGGCAGACAGCCCCCTGCACCAGCACCACCACCTTGCCGCGGCCACCTTCAACCTCGACCGAGCGCGAAGCCGCGAAGCCCGCCTGGCCCTGACACCCACCCGCCAGATCCGCCGCCAGCACGGATCCGGCGGCAGGCAGAAGAACTCGAGCGGCGCGCCGGCCCTGGAGCTCCCGCAAGTCGTGCGCGGAGACACCGCACCCGTAGGAGCCGCATCGCCGGAGAAGCCCGCGCCGACACCAAACCCACCACCAGCCGCCCCTCCTCCTGAGCGCCGCCGGTGAGAACTTCCCCCTATCCTACCATATATACACGCCGGAGCCGGGGATCCATCACCCTCCCGCCGCCGAAGCGGCCGGCGGAGGGGAAGGATCCCGCGACTCAGCGGCGGCGCGAGGTGGATCGGCGAAGGCGCTCCAAAAATCGCCCCCTCTCAGCTACAGTGGCGGTGAGAGGATAAGCTCCGGTTCGAGCGCGGAACTCACCTCCGTGGCTCCGTTGGTCATCGATCTACAGGTATGTCTCCTTTGATCGATCGATCATATACAATTATACATACAGCTAGGTAGCTAGCTGAATCATGAATCGGTCATTTATTTCTCATCTCTGCTAATTTGTGTGTCGCCCAACACGTAGCTGCTTTCGAGAATCGGTGACTTGACGCCGGCGGCCGGTCAGACTTCACGCCACACGCCGTCACACTTGAACGCCAGTTTATCCTTCGTCGTCTAGCCGCCAGCCACAAACCTAGTACGTATTTCACCGATCATCATGAATTCACGGCAATTTACAAGTTTTGATTAATCACATGAGTCTCTTGGATGATTGTCTAGTCACATACATTGAGCGGGATATTTTCTTCGACGTGGATGAAAATGATATAATCCAGGCTTTCATGTCCTTAAGTAAGCGTAGGCCAGACAAGTCAAACAAGTCTTTTATGCATATTTCGGACTATTAGTATGGTTTTGAACTATTTGTATGGTAATTTATGCAACTTTCGTACTTAATCTTACAACTACATATTATTTACTGCTTTTATATCGTATTACAATGCAAATTTACAATTATTTATTAAATTGGTACATATACTTTATTTAAATGGCCAACAATTTTTTGTGCGGCATACCCAGTGGCAAAATCCTAGGTCTGGCATCGGTACATAGTTAACTCAGTTCATCAGGCCGTCGATCGAGATACATTGGCGTGGCACGATGATAGCAGGGTATGCTTAATCCTGGTCTTCTCCTGCATAAACAACTTCGATACTAATTACACACTGCAAATTTGTTAAAATTTCCTCTAATAAACCTCGAACGGAGCAATACATGGAAGGAACCAGTTCGTTTTGGGCACGACGTAGGTACAATCCCACCATGTCAGTCTCAGAGGCGGAAAAGGAAACAGAAAAATAGCTCAAGCTTCGTTCGTGGGCTAGAGACAGACGAGAGAGACAGAGAGACCTCGACCGAGCCCTCCCTCACCCCACACTCGATCTCCGTCGCCGCCGCCGCCACAGCATCGCCCGGTCCTGCGCCGGAACCACCCCCGGCCCGATCCCCCATGCGATGCCCAGCGGCGCGATCGCGTGAGCACGGCGGCGTAATGAATCCCAGAGATTCCGACGACGACCGCGCCGCGGCGGCGGCGGCGGATTCGCCGGCTCCGCAGCAGCAGCAGCAACCGCTGGAGTGGAGGTTCGCGCAGGTCTTCGGCGAGCGCGCGGCGGGCGAGGACGTGCAGGAAGGTACGTCGCCCCAACGTGCTCGCGCTTCCCGCCCCCCGAGATCCGGTCGATTCACGGGGCCTCCGGTACGGGGCCGCGCCGGAGAGCTGTGCTGGGGCGCTGTGGGGATCGGGAGGATAGGTCAAGGATCGGTGGCTGTGGGATTGGGGCTGTTCCTGCCTAGGAGACAGCTGAGCGTCTGGTCCGTTGGCTCGCTCCTAGGAAAAATGCTCGCGCTAGATTTGTTTCGCGGTATTTGTAGAATCGATAGATAGTTCTGGTGACGAGCGTGCTCCTCTACGAGCATGTTCCGCCTTTTCAGAAGGTTTTGGAGCTCAAATCACACGAGTATTGCTCGTTAGTATTCTCTGCCTTCGTTTTCTCGCTTCATTTGTTAAAAATCGGATCTTTTGTCAGTCCTAGGGCTTTGTCACGCAAGGCTTCAGCTGGACTCTGGAGAATTCGTTCGTAGACATGTTTTTGGGCTGATGGTTTAAGGAATGCAGGAAGGTGGTAGGACCTCTTCTAGTAGATCCACTGATCCACAGTTTTAGAAGATATGCTTAATGCTTTTCTTGAGTGTTAGGACGACTTAGCGGCAATCTTAACAGAGGAATTACATTAGTGTGCTGATCACATAAGGAGGCTTACGATTATTTAGGATGACCATAGCATGATTTTGCATTGGCACACGGTGCTTTTGATCTTCTGTCCGATTTGGATGTATTTGACAGAACAAAACGCTTTGCATTGCATGATGCCCTTGTGCATGGGTGAAACTGTCCGCTGTCAATGCTGCATTGGTCAGCTTTGTGTTGATTTGACCATCTCTTTCGATTAAATGGAAGCTTGTAATTCGTATGACAGGAGCTTTTGATTCGATATTCCGAGTCAAAAGCTTGTTCATTTGATAATTGGCTTATTTGATTTGGGATTTGAAGAATACTTGCTAAACACTCACAGCCTTGTATTACAATCTAGGGGCACTTTCTCGAATTATCCATTTGCATTTCAATTGAAATACTTCCTTGTATGTTGATCATATATACTGTTTTTTTTCAGTTGACATCATCTCTGCAATCGAGTTTGATAAATCTGGTGATCATCTTGCCACCGGAGACAGAGGAGGGCGTGTTGTTTTATTTGAGAGGACAGATGTTCGGGATGTAAGCACAGAATAGTTGAACTTATAAGGTTTTCAGTTTAAATATTTCGCTCTCATGAAGTCAATCTTACAGCAGCATGCTAATCGGAGAGAATTGGAGAGACAGGATGTTCCAATTACTAGACATCCCGAGTTCCGCTATAAAACAGAATTTCAGAGTCATGAACCTGAGGTATGTATTCAATCTGGACTGGTTCTCGTAGTTCATAGAAGTTTTCTATTGCCATTAAGTTGTAGTTCCAGAATAAATTGAAGAAGCTCGTGCATGGAAAATGTTTTCTTAGCTTAGTCATGGCAGTATGCACCAACTGAGCGTAGAATATAGCACTGCATTACCATAACTTGCTCTTGCTTGTCAGAAATTACTGGAAGATGGAAGCTAATATCCCTGCTGTTTCATTTGTATGAAATTACTGTAGTTTGACTACCTCAAAAGTCTGGAAATAGAGGAGAAGATCAACAAGATCAAGTGGTGCCAGACAGCCAACAATGCACTCTTCCTACTGTCCACAAACGATAAAACGATCAAGTATTGGAAGGTAAGACAGGCACCTTTGAAGTTCTCTTGTGCATGTCAACCTTTTCTTGCTATTTCATATATACTGGCAGTCTAGCCCTACCATGAATGAACCGTATATTTGCAGTAATATAAATGGATTTCATTCTCCCTACTGATAGGCCCATATGTATTTGCGTTGATTTATATTTTTTCATTGGTGGGAACCAGAAAGTTCATAGAGTTTACATCAACACGCGCTGAAATTCATGAAATTATCAATAGTGGTAGGCCAATATGTCCAGGCCCCTATATGTCCAAGTCCAATCCTTCCATTTTACTATTTCTGTTGGGCCTTTGTGACCACAAATGAAGTAGACATTCTTCTATCTGATTATCTTATGAGAACCATGAAGTTGCACTTTTGAATAGTGGTCTGTTATCAAGTTTCATCTGTATTAACTTATTGCCTTACTTTCCTTGCAGGTGCAAGAGAAAAAAATAAAACAAGTTTCAGTTATGACTTTGGACACTTCTCAAACTGTAGGAAATGGTGCCACTAGTCGTTCTACCAGCACTTCCGAACCTCCTCTTCCAAACGGTGGATGCTCAGAAAAGTCTGATGGCCTCAACAATGATCTCATATTTCCACCTGGAGGTTACCCATCACTCCGTTTACCTGTGGTAATTGTACCCACACTCTGTTAGTATGTTATTTGTAGAGTATGGCATATGATCAGCTCTATTATATGAAGCTGATGCTACATAATTACTATTATCGAGTCCAACTGACTTTGCTTTGAACCATGTGCAGGTTACTACTAGTCAAGATGTTAACCTTGCTGCTAGATGTCGACGTGTATATGCTCATGCTCATGATTACCATATTAATTCTATTTCGAATAATAGGTTGGTCTTGCCACGTCATTGAGTTTTAGTCTTTTGAACTGATCTCTTCTGCATTATTTTTCTATGAGTTCTTATATTTCTCCTCTTGATGGTCTTTTTTTACTTAAAGAAACAAGATAAGAATACGCAAAGCTAGTAACATGTATCTTTCTTGAAAATTAATATCTACCCTACCGTAAAGTTATGGCAATACTCTGCAATCATTTGCACCTTCTACTGACTGAATATTCAGATAGGCAAATCAGATCTAAGTTTTGCGCTTTCAATAAAAAATTGTCTGTATCACTTGTAGTGCCTTAAAGGTATGGCGCATCAGTACAGTAACATTCACACCTTATCTGATAAGAATCACGGTAGCCGTTACCCAATCTGCAGTGCTCAACATGTATGCACATGCTGCACATAGTTACCACATTTGCTCAGAACCTCTTCGAATCCCGATCTACATCGTTGTTCGAATCTGACCAGGACTGCTCCTAATTCAGGATTGAATTCACTTGAAAGTAGTACCAAGGGCTTCTGGGTAGAGATCACCGAGATTGGCTTGGTCTTTAATTTCCTTTTTTACATGATATGCAAGGGTTAGCTGGGTATAAAACTCGGGGGTCTCCTTTGTAGCTATATGATGTGGTGCATGCTAGAGTAGGCGAATCAGAATCGTGGGCTTGGTGAAACCGTTCCTTATTTGTGCATTGGAGAAGTATGCCCAAGCAACTCTATAATTATATTGCTATAGTGGTACAACATAATGTTCTAAAGCCTGTGTCCCTGAACCGTTCCTCATTTGTGCATTGGAGAAGTATGCCCAAGCAACTCTATAATTATATTGCTACAGTGGTACAACATAATGTTCTAAAGCCTGTGTCGCTGTAACTTTCAACACCTGTGCCAGTGCTGTGATGTGTCATCTGTGGATATTGTACTGATGTATCTTCTCCTATTTTAATTTCAGTGATGGTGAAACATTCATATCAGCAGATGATCTGCGAATAAATCTTTGGAATCTGGAAATAAACAGCCAGAGCTTTAACATTGTTGATGTGAAGCCTACAAACATGGAAGACCTGACTGGTAATTCAACTTTCTCTCCTAATTTTTTTCTGTAGTGCAACATGGTTCAAATTGACCCTTTGTAAAACTTCTTTAGTTTCTTTATCTTTGGTTAGTATAAAGTCTTCCCATGTTTCTCGCATGGTGACATACTGACTCCACACAGGTTTTACAGTGAACAACAGAATATTCTTTCATCATTAAGCGGCTTTAATCTTGTACTGTGATAGTAACCTGTGCCTCCTTGTTTATTGCGTGAGTAAGAATTAGCACCAGGAGATTGTCCCTGATAGATATGAAATTGTTATTCAGCCCGATGACCTCTTAAATAAGTTAATTGGAGTGCTGATGAAACATATTATTCTCAGCCAAAAGCTATATTAAAGCTATGGATATCATATATAGCAGGTGAATGCCATTGTATCATAGCATTTTTTTTTTTTTTTGATATTCGTAGCTTTTGGCTCCTGGGTTTGCAAAACCTATCAGTATAGCGTTTATTAGCTTTGTCCGGTAGGGTTTGAGTATTATGAATGTTGTTCATTTAGAGCAGCTTATAATACCATGGTTGCTGTACTGATAAATGTTATTGATTTGTTGGACATGTTAATCGGTCCTTTTTCTTCAAAATATTACTCTTGTTCTTCGTCTCTTGGCTATCAATATGCACCGCATGATGTAATTTGTTGAATTTCAGAGGTGATTACTTGTGCGGAGTTCCACCCTACTCATTGTAATACACTGGCATATAGTAGCTCAAAGGGTTCTATCCGACTAATCGATCTGCGACAATCTGCATTGTGTGACAACCATTCCAAGATGTTAGTAATTTCTCTTCTACCTTATCCCTGGCTCCATGCAATCCTTCTGTTATGGACAAAACTAGACATTGCTAAAATCTTACAGCATGTTTTATGAGCTAACAAGAACCTTTAAACAGATTTGAGGAGCATGAAGCACCAGGAGCAAGATCGTTCTTTACGGAGATAATCGCATCAATTTCAGATGTAAAGTTTTCAAGGGACGGAAGATATCTTCTTAGCCGTGATTATATGACTCTCAAAGTATGTTACTATGTTCTTCACGTACCTTTATCTCAGTCCTCTAATCTAGCTGCATAGTAGTCACAAATTTGTTCCATGCTGCCAGTTCAATTTTGCAGACTTATTTTTTTGTCACTTTTTAAAGTCAAGAGTACTTTTATCTCCGGTACCATCACAACGATCAACTGGGTTGGGCAATACAAGCAATGTGCAATGGCATTTGGTACTAGGCCCTACCTCTATCAGCCTCACATAATATTGTATTTCCAAATACATATTTGTGATGGTACTAGGCAACTTGGTAAACAGAATATGGTTCAAAATTCCTTTTTCTTGAACATGCATCTGGATTGATAGTTTGTAATTTATTCTTTGCATTAGTCTCTGAACTCTGTATGTAAATATTTCCTTTTATGAAAATGAAAAATGACGCAGTGGGGGCCTTCCCCACTGTCCAAAGCGTCAAAAATTTTAGTATTTGGAACATGGTTCAAGGTTTTGTGCTTGACTGTATTGAAAAATGAAACAAACTCGCTGTGGTTAATGATTGTAGAAGTGGTCCAGTGCCACCAGCTTGTCTATTGTACTAGCATGACTAGAATTATTTACTTTAAATTGTTTTAAGTAACTAATAGGAAATAGATTTCCAGACTACTGTTTGTTTCCTTCACTCTAGCCCCATTGTGAGAGTTGGTTAACTGCTGATGCCTGCTTGGTTGCTAGATATATAAGTAAAATGTTCGCTAATAGTGTTCAATGTGAACTGACTTAGAAAATGACACTATTTAAAGCCTGAGGGTCTGCTTTAGTCGCTGTTCTATCTATGCATTGAAACCTACATGTACCAAGTTCATTCCAACAGTATATCGATTTATTTTTCATAGTTGAATATCAGATCTTCCTCCGAGGATCTATTTGACCTGCTTGATTTAATTAATTTAATTCAATCATTAAAACTGCACGTTTAATCTCTTCTTTTTTCTGTCAGCTATGGGATCTGAACATGGATTCAGGTCCTGTTTCAACCTTCCAGGTCCATGAACATCTAAGACCTAGGGTGAGATTTTGTCATCGAATGATTAACAAAGCTGCCATGTGATGACCGATAAATAATTTAGTTGCATGGTATCACTCCTTTCAGCTTTGTGATCTGTATGAGAACGACTCAATATTTGACAAGTTTGAGTGTTGTCTTAGTGGGGATGGACTTCATGTTGCAACTGGCTCTTATGGGTAACTCCTTTTTCTTGTTATTTACTACATGTACGACGTCACACTTATAAATCCTGTTGGCTAATGCCTATATTTTTTATGCTGGTGTCTTTGAATGCAGTAACCTGTTCCGTGTTTTTGGTTCTACTCCTGGTAATACGGAGGTGACCACTTTGGAAGCCAGCAGGAACCCGATGAGGTATGCTTGTTGAGCTTGATATAATCTTTTATACTATTTTATTTCTCATTTCGGAGTCAAACCTGGAAGGCTGTGCTGCGGTAATCGAATTGAATTAAACAAAGCCCCAACCAGGACCTGCTCTTCCTTATCTGTTATCTAGCTTATGCATGTCTTTTTCTGGAAGCTACTCTTGAGAAGTACTGTCTCCTGCTTCATCATATGCAGATTGCTTCACTTATAGTTGTCGTACCAAGTTATGTAATTGCTGTTTTATGATTTTTCTGTGCTTTTATTTCATTGTTGGATTTGGGTACTGTGTAGACGTCAAATTGCAAATCCGAGCAGACCCACGCGTGGAACGATGACCTCTATGGCCCGTGGTGTGCGAAGAGGTGAGTGTCGTTGTTTGAAAATGGACTTAGTAATTTCCACGAGGTGGATTAATTCTTTTTGTTTACGTATTTTCATTACTGAGACGATATCGCTACAGGTGGAGAAAATCTAGGTGTCGACGCCAATGGAAATTCATTGGACTTCTCGACGAAGTTGCTCCATCTCGCGTGGCACCCCACCGAGAATTCCATCGCATGTGCTGCTGCAAATAGCCTGTATATGTATTATGCGTAGAAAATCCTCTAGAGGAAATTTGTTGTTCTTGGTTTGCCGCACTGTCCTCCTTGAAGGCCAGACCCTTTCACATGCAATCAGAGGGAAGGGTGCAGGGCAGCATGAGCCCAAAGAGGCAGCTGGTGTCCAAGATGGCTGTCGTTGCTGTGCTAGCGGACCACGCCCTTGTTGATTCTTTGGTAAATGTGTAAATTATATTCTGATCATCAAAAGTTGTTGATTGGCCTCGGTGCGATCGCTTAGCTCTCGTCGCAGTTGTTGTGTATCCCAAATCAGCAGACGAGGGCACAAATCAAAAGTTAGAAAGTCACCTTGTGATGATTCCGGTGGCAATGAAGATGGTGGAATATGTACTGCAAGTCTTGTATGATTGGCCTCTTTTTACATGTAATGCCACATAGACAGGGCTAATCAGTTGTTTTGAAGCTTAAATTTGTCGGAACGATAGATATTGTAGCTATTCTTGGTCTATTCATTGGACTGTTGAAATAAGTCAGCAGCAGTATCGCTGATTCGCTGTGCTCTTGTTGTTTCCGATTCTTAACATAAGACTTGTTCGTCGTGCTAAACTATGTCAAACACTTAACATTTTTATGGAAGTGGATTTAGTTTGGCAGATGTGGTTTTCCTGTTCCCATAGTAGAGCAAATGTCTACTCCTTGCAGCACAGTTATTCATGATACGGTTGGGATTCTGAAACAAAAACTCACGTTTGGGTGATGTCTAGTTATCTATTGACAAAAGTTCACTTAGAGTCCAAGGAAAGACATTTTATACCTGAATGGGGTTTTAGTTTGCTTAACCAATTTTCTTGTTTTGTGTCTACTTTTGTATAGCAGAGCCAAATGCAGAACGAGTCTGAAACCGATTTTTTAAAAGATAAAAAAGCATATTTAGATTTTTTAAATACCGAGATATGTGTAGCCCGGGCTCCATTTTATGCAATATTAAATACTAGTTCTTATAGTAAAATCTTATTGGGGAATATATACATGAACATGAACGTCATAGTAAGATCTCATTGGGGAATATATATACATGAACAAGAAGGTGGATTTGGTGCACATGAGCACGGGTGAGGTCGATTTAGATTTTTGTCACCTCAAATTTTATTAGATTTTGTCATTTTTGTGTAGTTTAGAATACAAAGTATTTGAAATTCATCTTTTGCATGTTTGTGGGATACATTAATGGCTTCATCTTGTTTTTTTTTCAACTGTTTTTTGCAATTTATGCATATTTTTTCGATTTTTTTATACAGCGGGAGCCTGTAGCTCGGAAGAGACAAAAATCTCCCCTCAAAACCATGTCCTTGGTACGACGTTCATGATCATTAAATGGCCACTCGTTGGAACCTACTTTCGGAGTATTTGATACACACAGCAAACATATGTACATTTACTAATACATGGTGCATTTAATGATCCTAGCAGGTTGGCGTAGTACAATTTCCCGGGTCCAAACGAGCTCGGGAGCTCTTCCGAGTTTTATGTCTTGGTTTGCTAAACTGACTAAACCAATCTGATGAAATACAGTATGAAAAAATATATTGTCATAGATCTAATGAAGTTGATTGGGTATTGTAAATATTTATATTTTTGTTTAAAATATGGTTTATACAATATTGACTTTTGGCTAAATTTATGTCTTGGTTTGTGAAACGGAGGAAGTATGTTGCAGCAGAATTTGCTCGGGAGTGGCGTGGGGCAACGTCCGCTTTCCCTCAGTGCTTCCTAGTTTCTTGTTCATTTTCTCCTTGCTTAGGATGACTCCAACGGGCCGATCCAAACGGACGCGCGTTTGGTCCGCGTTTTGTCCGTTTGGGTCGGGGAACGGACGCGCGTCCGGCCCATGTCCGCCCCTTTCTGGCCAGTGCCCCCAACGGGGCCGACGCATTGAGTCCGCTTGCCACTTTTATTTCCTAAACTTTTTTTTTAATACTAGGATTACATTAAAAACTGAAATTACATAGTTAAATCTAGGACCTTCTCCTAACATTAAACCCTAAAACCTAAACCTAAACTTGAAGGAAATTAATAACCGACCACCGGCCGGCAAGGGGGAAGATCAAAGAGGGGCTGCGGCCTTGAGGAACGTCACGCAGCATGCCCGTTCTGCAACGGACTTGCTAGCTCTTCCTTCATCGCGCCTATGGCCAGCCAGGGCTGGCTGACTCAATCTTCTTTGATCATTTTGTAGCTACGAAACACGTAGCGGGCGCCGGTATTAGTGGAAAATGAACCGCACATAGACGGCCACGGCCTCGGCTCCTTTCGCGGTGGAGCTGACATCAGGCGGAGCTGCCTGCTCCTTTCGCGGCCTCGGCCGCCGCCAAGGCCTCCCGGTGCCGTTTGCGCCTCGCCGCGCGCTTCTTGGACTCTTCGGCGCGGCGCATTTGCTTCATCTCCTCCTCCACTGCAGCGTCGGCACAGGCGCGCGCGGCGGACATGAACGCGGCCGCCCTCTGCGCGTTCAGCTGCATGTGGGCTGCATTCACCGCCTCCTCCTCGGTGATGTGAGCAGGGCCGCCCACGCCAATGGGAGGCTCCGGCGGCGCGCCATCCCCCGCGACACCGGCCGCCGCGACACCGGCGGCGTACTCTTCTTCGTCGCTGTCGGCGCAGTCCGCGAACGCCGCCTCCACCGCACTCCTCTGGGCGTCCGTCAGGCGCGGACGCGGCGGCTGGGGAATCATGCCGGCCCATGCCGGGCTGGTCGCCATCCGGCGCGAGAAGCTGCCGCGATAGCGCCCGCGCGCGCTCATACGCGCTCGCTCGGCCTCGTCCACCAGATGCTGCGGCGGCGGCGGCGGATCCATTCCGGCGCGTGGATCTGAGCTTGGAGATGGTGGCCGCCGTGGCTAGGGTTTGGCCGGCCGGCGCGATTGGGGAGGAGTGCTAGGGTTTGTGCCCTAGGGTTTGGCCGGCCGGCGCGATTTATACAGCTCCACCGCCCACAGTTATTACGGGTAGGTGGCCGTTGGGGTCGATGACACGCGGGGCCAGGGCGGACACGGGGAGGATGCAGGAACGGTCCGCTCGCGTCCGGGCCCGACGCATCGGTGACCCAAATTTGGGCCAGGAATGCGTCGCGGCGGACCAAAAAACGGACCGCGGTCCGTTTGCGTCGCCCCGTTGGGCCGTGTTTTTGGCTCCCGCGGACAGGGACGGACGCGCGCGGACTCGATGGGTCGCCCCGTTGGAGTCATCCCAGCCGAGCCAGGCCACTTTTTGGGCCAAATAGCGCCGAAATCTCCTAGCCGTGCCCCCAAGATCTCAAATAGCGCCGTTTTAGCGCCGGCGCACCCAGACCAAACCCAAGGCGCTGGGTTTGGCCTGGGGGCGATTGCATGCAAGCAGTCCCACAGTCAGCCTCTCAGCTCCCTCTCTCTCCTCTCTTTTGCCCAGTCCCACCACGTGCAACCGCTCCCTCTCTCTCTTTTTCTCCCGTCGTGCTCGCCCCTCGCCGTCGTGCTCGCCCTTCGCCACCGTGCCCTCGCGCCGCCGCTCCTCCGCCCAGCTCTGCCTCCGGTTGAGAACCGCATGTTTTTTCCGCTTCTCCTCGACCTGGCCGCGCTCTTCCTCGACCTGGCCGCGCTGCACGCATGCGAGGTTGGCTCCGGCGCCGGCGTCACCGTCTGTCGCGCCTCCGCCCGGCTCACCCGGCCCTCGCGCCGGCGTCGCCGCCTGGCTCGCGGCCGGGGCGGAGCTCCACGGGCTACTCTGTCTCCGCGCGGCTCGACGGCGAGAACCTCCCGGAGCAGGTGCGCGTTCTGGGCGTTCTCCTCCAGAGTGCGCGTTCTGGGCGTTCTCCTCTAGCGCTCGCGGCCAGGACGTTCTCCTCCAGGGTGCCGTTCTGGGCGGCGTCGAGGAGGGCGCCCGACAGCAGCTACGCTGGCGCGCCGGGCGTCGACGAGGGCGGCGACCTCGCCGGGGAAGGCGCGCGGCGGCGGCCGGGCCGTGGATGCGCACGGTGACGGCGGGGAGCAGGACGCCGGTGGAGAGAACTGGGCGCCCACAGGCTGTTTGTTGCATTGACAGGTAAATTGGACTGAAAAAAAAGGAAAACGACCCTGTCTTGGGACGAACGGCTGGGAAAATCACACCTCCAGGACGTCAATTTGCGCCGGCACAACCCAAGAGCCCGAAAAATAGCGCCTGGGGGGCACCACGGCTAGAGATGCCCTTAGCCGACCTGGATCCTGTTTCGTTCTGTGTGAGGCTCCTCTCCGTAACGCACTCTGTTTTGCTCATTTCAATCAGTTTCATGTCTGCACGGTGCACGCCCTGGAAGCCCGACCATGGCTAGTCGACGTTATAGGACTACAAGCTACAGACTGTCCAGAGCAGATGGGCAGAACACTCGCTGCTCACATAACATTTTAGATGTCAAACATCTTCCGCACCTGCGTGGCAAGCATCATCTGCTATTGCTTTTCAATCATAGATTCAAGAACACCATGAACTTTTCTACTTTCACTATCGATGCGACTACAATGGCAAATGCTCTCCTGAAAAGGGGTTAACAAATAATGGTGAGGTCTTGTTTGGTACTAGAGTATTTTAGGGGATTGGTGGGGATTATCCCGGTCAAACCCGTGAATCCCCACATATTTTAAAACATCGTTTGGTTCTAGTGTATTGGACAGGTATTATCCCCACATTTCCCCACAAATCCCCAAACTCTAGTACATTTTTCTCAATACTCTATCCACTACCCCTACCTAGTGGATTGGATCCCCAATCCACTAGGGGATTGGGTGAAGTTTGGAGTTTCACCCAATCCACTAGAGTATTATCCCCACAGATCCCCTAAAATACTCTAGTACCAAACAAGGCCTGAAGGAATTTACAAGTCAGGCTAACACTAGTGATGGTAGAAGACATTTGGAGAACACAATACATTAACATGTGGAAAATCACGGTTTACGGTTAATGCTATAGTCAATAGACATATATAGCTTGTAAATAAAAGATCAAAAATTCACCAACCACTACACGCTCAGCTGCAGGGCACACATAAGACAGTAGGCTCGAGACGAGACCGGCTTTGAATTAACGAAGCCATCAACCGGCAAGGGATTACACAAACCCACGCTATTACAACCAGCGGAACCGAAAAACCACAACGGCCGAACGATACAAGAGTGCACACTGAACAGGTTACAACTCTACACTAAACGGCAAGCCCAAAAGCTAAGAATGTAGCACCGCTTGCCGAAGTGAAGACCGCAGCACTCGAGGGCAAGGACACCACGTAGAAGAGGCCGCAAAGCACTGCCATGGACATGTCGTGAGCGAGGAGCACCTTGAGCTGGAGCATAACATCATCTTCCTGCTCCCATGCCGAAGAGGGCCCCAACCCTCTCGCCTTGACTCGAAGGCGCCGGTATCGTCGGACATGAGAGACGCTCCCCCGAGAGCGGAGAGATGCTGGACTCGAAATCCGAAGGAGCCCTAGATCAAGACAAGCCGTGACAAAGAGCACCACGCCGTCTTCGCCGACGCTGCCCTGGAAACCTGAGAGCAACAGGAAAGCGCCGAGCGCAACTGCAGAGGAATGGGGAAGCATGGGAGCCACCCAAAGCTCCCACCTTCAGCTCACCTCACCCGAACCCAAGCACTCCCAAGGCGGCGCCTCCAAGGAGGGCACGGTGCTCAGGGCGTCGACGCCGCCCAATCGAAGGATTTGGACTTTCGTCCAGTAGCCGGGTCGGGGGTGGATAGGAGAGGAACCACAGCCATGCCTCCAAGGAGGAATAATGGCACCCATGGAGTCACCGTGGCCAGGCCGGACAAGCCAGCCAAGGGTTTCCCCTGATCCCGAGCTACACACCTTGCCCACCAAACTCTACATGAGTCAGCCACGCTGCCATCAGTTGGAGCCGGCGGAGGAGAGAGAGCCGAAGGGGGGAGCCCAAACCTCAGATCTGACAAGGGAGATCCACGTCGCAGAAGACACCCGCCGTCGCCACACCTCCCCTGAGGACGCGGACGACGGCCAGAGCCACCCGCAGGACGCCGCCGCCTCACCAGAGAGGGCCGCCGCCCTGAATCCGAAGCCCTCCGCCGCGGACGAGGCGCCGTGCGCGCGGAGCGACGAGATCCTCGCCGCCACCCTCCTCAGTGGCCGCGTGGCTTTCCGGCGATTGCCTCAGGTAGTGGCGAGGAGGGGGCTGGCGGTGCTAGGGTTAGGTCGCCGCCCAAGTCGCCCCAGAGGGAGCGACGCGGGACCGGGGGGGGGGGGGAATCCTGATCACATATACTCTATTTTCTTTCGCAGGGCACACATCTGCAGCAGATTTGATAGCAACCGAGCAAGAGATGTCTGCTAAGTGTCTGCTAAGTCACCACCAGCTTGATGATGCGGGCCAGCGGATGTCTCGAAGGGTGATAGCGTGGTGATTTGAGCTTGGAGTGATCCAGGCAGGTGGGCACACTACGGGAGAGCTGATCTTTGCCGTGTGCCCAGTACACACGGCAAAGGCCGAAAAACGCACGGCGAAGGCTTTGCCGTGTGCCGCACACGGCAAAGAGTACACGGGGGAGAATTGCACGGCAAAGAGCTCTTTGCCGTGTGTCGGATGTCGAGCACACGACAAAGCCCACAGGTGGGTCCCACTGCAACTTGACGCCGGGACGGATGGTGACGGACGGCTCCTGACAGGTTGGTCCACCGGTCACTCTTTGCCGTGTGCCGGGCTGCCAACACACGGGCGTTCCAGGGCGGAGGACGGTGTTCTAGGGCGGAGAATGGCGTTCCATAGCGGAAGGCGGCACGGGATAACGCCGACGCAGGGCGGAGGGCGGGCGGGGACGGAGGTCGTCGTTGGCGAGGAGGAGGTCGACGGCAGAGCTGCCATGGCGACGCGGAGGTCGACGGCAGGCTGCGGCCGCTCCTCGTCGAGGGACGCACGCCGTGCTCGAGCAGCCAGCCTCGGGGATCTCTTCCTGCTCCAGGAGCTTGGTCATGGCGGCAAGCTCGTCGGGGGAGCACGGCCTCGACGCGTTGACCGCCGTTAGCCTGTCGCCGAGCACCTTCCGGAGCCGCTAGCATGGCCACGAGAAGACTAGGCCCGTGTCCCTCAGGTACACCTCTACCGCGCGAGCGCCGCCCTTCGCTGCGTCCATGGATTTGGGGAGCTCGTCGCGGCGGACGCCGAGGTAGTCGAGGACGGGGAGTGGAGGAGGTCGACGGCGGGAGGACTAAGGAGGTCGACGTCGGGCGGACTGGAGGAGGTCACCGGCCATGGAGGTGCTGTGCAGGAGGAGCGGCCATGGAGGTGCTGTGCAGAGGAGAACCGAGCAGAACGAACGAGAAGAGATGGAGGTGCTGTGCAGCGCGTTGGTAGAAGACGACCGAGAAGGAAGAGCAATAAAAAGAAATAAAGAGATGGATGCGTAAATGCGTTGGATATGGAGAGGGAAGAGCGAAATTATGTGCTTCCTAAGACACGTTGTGAGCCGTTGGATCGTGATCCGCTTGAAACTGCTCTGACCAATCAGCACGCATTGTTTCTTTGCCGTGTGCTAACACACGGCAAAGATTTTTTCGGTTTTTCTTCCTGCAAACTCATTTAAATGAGCGAAATTAGATGGAAACCGAAAAAATTCTAAATATTTTTGTATTATCAATCAAATATGGACTACCTTGTGTGAACATTGTTTGGGTGTCATTTTGCATCATATTTTTTGTCATTTATTAGTTATTTGGCTCGAAACTTAAACATGTTTGTAGATGATACACCTTTTTGTGAAGGATTTTTGCGGAAACTTTGTCAAAACTCAAATTTATCATTTTTCCTACCAACTAATACACATCAATGGATTCCATGCCAAAGGATTTCTTTTTTTGAGTATTTTTTCACTTTCTTTTATTTTTTTGAAAAAACGGTCAAAATGGCCGCCGTGTCTATTCAATGAAAGGGGTCGAATTTTTCAAAAATATTGACGGTTCTATGATATAACCACTACTTGTGTACCATAAAATGTTTTTTGTAAAAATTTCAGAGCAAACTATCACACACTTGTAGTTCAAATTTGAATTACTTTCGAAAAATCGGCATAAAGTCATTTAAATAGACGAAATTAGGTAGAAACCGAGAAAAAACCTAATATTTCTGTATTATCCATCAAATATGGTCTACTTTGTGTGGATATTGTATGGGTGCCATTTTGCGCCATATTTGTTGTACTTGCTTCACAAAAAATGTCACTTTTGGCACTTAAAAAATAAAAAATGATATTTATATAAATAATTTGAACAAACTCAGTTCTGCAACATTGTTTGCAATACCAAGACGCACCTATGTGTCAAATATGGGCACATTATCACAAACTATGTCACGGGAATGGTCATATCTTGGTCATTTGTCTCGAAACTTAAACATGATTGCAGACGATAGACTTTTTGTGAAAGAATTTTTGGAAATTTCGTCAAAACTCAAGTTATCATGTTTACTACCAACTAATACACATCAAAGGATTCCATGCCAAATGATTTCTTTTTTTGAGTATTTTTTCACTTTCTTTTATTTTTTTTGAAAAAATGGTCAAAATGGCCGTCGTGTCTATTCAATGAAAGGGGTCGAATTTTTCAAAAATATTGACGGTTCTATGATATAACCACTACTTGTGTACCATAAAATGTTTTTTGTAAAAATTTCAGAGCAAACTATCACACACTTGTAGTTCAAATTTGAATTACTTTCGGAAAATCGGCATAAAGTCGTTTAAATAGGCGAAATTAGGTAGAAACCGAGAAAAATCCTAATATTTCTGTATTATCCATCAAATATGGTCTACTTTGCGTGGATATTGTATGGGTTCCATTTTGCACCATATTTGTTGTACTTGCTTCACAAAAAATGTCACTTTTGACACTTAAAAAATAAAAATAATATTTATAAAAATATTTTGAAAACTCTTTTTGGCAACATTGTTTTCCATACAAAGATGCAACCATGTGTAAAATATGGACACTTTATCACAAACTATGCCACGGGAATGGTGTTACCGTTGTTACAAGTATATAAAAGTAATGTTGAAAAAAAATCGGTAAAAAAAATATATTCTTTGCCGTGTGCAAACACACGGCAAAGGTTAAATCTTTGCCGTGCGCAAACACACGGCAAAGAGCTCCCGTGACCGCGCCGTTCGCGCTTCCGTTTGGCTCCATTTTCTTTGCCGTGTACCTATCTTTGCCGTGTGTTTTGCTTTGACTTTGCCATGTGTATTTCTTTGCCGTTTGTTTTTTTTTGTCTTTGCCGTGTGCTTTTCTTTGCCGTGTGCCGACACACGGCAAAGATTTGCCCGACATCTAGCACACGGCAAAGCGCCAGGCACACGGCAAAGTCCAGCTCTCCCGTAGTGGCAGTCTATCTCGTATGGGCAAGCCCTCCACCATACGCAAGCATTCCTCGCACAGACTCCGATTTGCAGTGCATGATCTCTCTGAACGCCTCGGCATGCTCGGTCTCGAGGTCCAGCGCGAAGTTGCCTAGGGCGACCGTGTTGAACACCAGCACGTTGCTCTTCTCGCAGTACCAGAGCAGCTTGACATCTCCGATGTCTTCGTTACCGCTGCCGCTGCAGCCTGAGATCGCCTGGCGCAGATCAATGTCGCCGCTGCGGTGCCAGGTGCAACCTTCTCCGTGGATGGCGCCGTCGACCCTTCTCTTCAGAGTGCTCCATCTCTCGAGCACGAGGCCGTTTTCCGCCGCCAAGCCGAAGGCGCAGAGGACTCCGCCACTGCGGCTGCCGATTACTAGCCCCCGGTCCCAGTACGTGCCAGAGCAGGGAATGACACCGGGGAGATCGAGCAGCTCGACGTCCCACGCGCGCACATCTAGCGCGAGCGCGACGCGGGAGCCGTCATCGCAGGAGCACTGCCAGTAGATGACGCCGTCGTCGAGGACTGCAGGGAGGTTCTTCGGGTGCATCTCCAGACCGCTCCAGCAGTTGCAGAGAGGGGAGCGGTCTTGCTCGTGCACCATGGCGATGCGGCAACACGGTATCTCGAGGCAGCGCGTCGAGGTTGTCTAGGTCATCGTGCCGGAGGAGAAGCTGTCGACGCAGAGCTCCAGCCATTCCCCGTGGATCCCTGCCACGGCGAGCTCGAAGGCCGATGCGTCGCCGCTGTTCAAGTCTCTGGCCGTGGGCAACGCGTAGCCGTACTCGCAGAACCCGATGCCGTCGTGGACGCGGAACGGCGGGAGGAAGCGGCTGAAGCCGGTCGAGGGGTTGCACACGCAGTATCTGATGGTGGTCGGGGAGCCCGCGAGGACGTTGGCACGGCTGAGCACGAGGTAGCCGTTGCGGGACAGGACGGGGTGCATGTCGCGACGGCGAGGGTCGTCCTCTAGCCACGGGACACAGGGGCACCGCCAGCCGCCAGCCGAGCCGCTGACGAAGCGCGGCGGAAGCGTCGCCTGCTCGTCGTCCTCGGCATGGTCGAAAGCGAAGAATCCTAAAAGGAGCGCGCGGCGCGGGCGGGTGGCGCTGCGGGCGAAGGAGCGATGGGAGACCAGGCGGCGCCACGGCCGGCAGGTGGCGGCGCACGCACGGCCGTAGACGGTGAGGCGCGCGAGAGGATCTCGAGGACTAACTCGGTCGGCAGGGCAACACCGGCGTCCGCGCGACTGCGGCAGCGCCTGCGCCTGCGCCGGCGCCGGCGATGTTGTTTCATGCCGGAAAGTTTCGGGTCTTAACGGCGCCGAAATCTATCGGACGCGTGGGAACAGTGAACGCGCGTCCAAACTGGGCTGTAGTTTGTGAACGAGATGAGCGCACCCACCCTCGTGCCGCGCACGGTGTCCTTTTCATGAGGATGAGCCGAGGACGAGCCGATTCCGGTTAGGATTATGAGGCTATCGAACCATGGTCCATGGGTCCGACCTCTCCCTCGACCTCTCCCTCCCCCGACCTCTCCCTCGTGCGGCGCCGCCGCACCGCACCGAGGAGCCCCCGACCGGCCGGCTCCGCCCTCCCCCATCTCGATCCCCCCCCGCAGCCGCCGCCATAGGCGTCGCAGGGCAAAGCCCGTGTGGCGTGGCGGCGGCGGCGTTCTCCTCGGCCGGAGGTCGGGTCGGGGCGGCGGCGGTCCAATCCGGCCGATTCTCTGGCAGTGGCGCGGGCAGCGGCGGCCAGGGATGGCGTGATGATGGCGGCCGGGCGGGAGGGTAGTGGTGGCGGCGGCGCCCGCTCTGGGCCCAAATGGGGTTGGGCGGGCCGAGCCCTCCGACTGCTTCTACATCGGCGCCTGCACGTCTCGTCCTCTGGGCTAGGCAAGCAACACGAGGAAGACGGGGGCTCTGCCCTGGGCGTGGTGATGGTGGTCTCCTCCTTCGCCGGAGGTGGCCGACCGGCTGGAGGTCGGCGTGGCTGCTCCGCGGCGGCGCGTCGGTGGCGTGGTGGTCCGGGCGGACCGGCGGCGAGGAGCGGTGACCAAATCCCGGCCATCTTCGGTGGTCGTCGGATCTTGGGCTAGGCTCTCTCCGGCATGCCCTCTCCCGAGCATTGGGGGAAACCCTAACTCTAGCTTGCTAGTGTGACAGTAGCGGCGTTCTGTCGTCGTCCCCTCCTTGGAGGTACTGTCCGGTTTGCTCGTGGAGTCCCATGACGGCGATCAAGGTTGGTGCTGGGGCGTACCCCGGTAGCAGTGCTCGGTGTCGTCCATCTGGGGCGTGCGTGGGCTGCCGGAGCTGGTGGCAAAGCTCCCTCTAGGGACATGGCGCGGCCGTGGGTGTTGGTACGGAGCTCCTCCGTACGATGCCGACGATCCCTCCTCGTCAGTGCTGCAAGCTCTCTGAGTCCTCCCTCGTTAGGTTGATGTTCTCTGAGCACTAGCTTCAGAGAATCATCTCGATGTAATTTTCCTTTCTAGTTTCTGGGGCGATGCTTAATTCTCGGGAATGCTGTTGTAAGACTTGGTGGTTTCTTTTCTATGAAATGGAACCGGGGCGAGGCCCTTTTTATCTAAAAAAAATAAAAAAATTGAGGCTATCGGATTTGGAATTTTCCCGATCTCGTGAGTAGGAATTTGTTGCAGGTTCGAGTCGGAATCGGTGAGTCCACCCAGGAGCTATATAAGCACGGCTAGAGCCCGAGGTATAGGCGCGCTTCAGTGCACGTACGATTTGCCAAAGAAAGTCCGCGTACCTACTTGGCGACCTATCTTCATGGCGATCGATCGGCAGTCTGAGCGGGTGATCCTCCGGCGCATGTACGCGTTCCTCAAGTCGCGAAAGCTCGACGCGACGGCGTACACGCTGGAGCACGAGGCGCGGCTGAAGCTGGACCTCTGCCACGTGGTGAAGGTGATCTCCAATGGCCGGTGGCGGAAGGCGGACAAGTACCTGTCGTCCTTCTTTGGAGCCAAGGTCGGCGCGTCCTCCGCCGCGCTCTACGTCGTCCGGTTCGAGCGCATGGTCGGCGCGCTGAAGCAGGGAGAGCACGAGTGGGCCGTGCGGTATTACCGCAGGAAGGTGATCCCCCTCATCGACAACCTAGGACTCATCGACAAAGTGGCCGCGCTGGCGGTCTGCGTCAAGGCGCTCTTCCATTCCGACCTCGCGACGCTGCGCCGGAAGCACCCCGACGACGAGGAGTACAGGAGCCAGCGCGCAGTCGAGTTTCTTGGCCACTACCGACAGAGCTACCAACAGGGCGACGATCTCTTCCTGTGTACCCAGGATACGATGGACGATAACCTGGTGCGCGTCCGGCGAGCGGCCGCCCTCGGCCTGCGCCGCTACGCCCGCCCACGGGAGAAACTCAGTGCCAAGTTCATCGCGCACTTGTACCTACTTAAGCGGAAGTGCATACAAAGCGGTGGATATGCACCCTTCCTCTCCTTTTGAGACAACAAATCAAAACACAGAGTACATGTATATGTTATTTTTTTTAATCATCAGGGGTGCACCCCCGTTTCCATCAATAAGACTCAACGAAACCTAGCGTATAAAGCAGTCAAAAACATAAACCACTTACAAGTTTTCGAGCCCTCAGATCCAAAAAGGAGTACTACTATTTGTGCGCTAAAGAGATTTAAGAGCTAAAGCTTAAAGGGCAGGGAAGAGCTATATACAAGTTTGAAGAGCAGCAAAATACAACAGGTAAAAATTACAGACCTCGGGCCACACATCTCTTCTTTTCCTGCATTCTTCTCATGAGCTTTTCGAAGTATGGGCTAGACGACTAGAGAGATGGAAGTCACCTCCAGGATCGACGTAGGTGTTGTCCAAGTCCCTTGCCCTGCAATCTTCTTTAGGTCTGGAGAGCGGCGATCGTCTGAACTCTGAACCGTCTTCAGCAGAGTCTGATCTCCCTGCGCGCACCACAGCAAGGTAGATTGGGATTGCCACTTTCCAGTTGTAGGGGGCTCGGAGAAGTTCCTGGACACAGGTGCAGAAGGCCTCTGTCTGCTCCAGCATCCATTCCTTGAAAATCAGTTTTCATCTCCTCAGAGAGCACATAACCAGCCTCCAAACCTGTTTAATGTCAAGCCAGGAATGACCATTGAAAATTAAATCATTTCTAACTTTCCATAAATTACAAAGAACTGAAGCACGTACAAACAGAATTAAGAACCGCATGTTTTTTGTTTGCAACCCATAGTCTGGCTACAGAAATGTAGTCCGATCCTACTGGGGTTTGAAACAAAACCGACACTACTTCCCAAATTGTTTTTGCAACCAAGCAGTGAAAAAACAAGTGTTGGATGGTTTCCTCCTCTGAGCAAAACACGCATTCAATTGGCTTGTTCATATTTATTTTCTTTAGTTTATGCTTGGCATGAGTCTATTCTGGGCAAGGAACCACATAAAGATATGAATGCTAGGTGGGGTGTGAAGCTGCCACACAGCTGGGATAAAGACTGGAGTGACACCACCATTGTCACAATAACATACAAGGACGAGGTGGTATAAGTCCCTTTGCTCTCATATTGCCAAATGAGAGCATCACAGTCTAATGAGGGGGAGATACTAGCAGCAAGCAATCTCTCAGCTCTAGCCAAGGTTGAAGTAATTTCAGTGAGAAATTTCTCCTAAAGGTCAGCTTGAGATTTGTACCATCCCAAACTTCTCTAATAATTTTACCATGCACATTACAAAGCACATAGATGTTGACGAACTGGACGGCCAAGGGGGAGGTACCGGACCAGGTGTCCTCCTAGAATCTGACCTTATCTCTAGTTCCTACCTTGCATCTATACCCAAATTTCATACTTTGGGCTGCCCACATTACCCTTTCCAGAAATGTGAAACCCCAACTGTTTTGCTACTGTTGGGGTTGCTAGTCTTGTACTTGGAGTCAACCACCTGTCTTCAAACCTTACCCTCATCTCTATCATATATACTAATCCATGATCCAAGAAGGCAAAGGTTCATGTTGGCAAGATCTGGAATCCCTAGTGCTCCAAATTCTTTCTTCCTACACACCAGCTGAGCCTCCTCCTTAACACCCGATCTGCAATGATAAAGACTTGGAGGCTTGGCATTGAAGATGAATGCATTTTTGGTCTTCCAAATAGCCTAGAGCCCCATCAGGATAATCACCATGAAGAAAGGCTTGGCAATCTTCTCCCTCATATGCTGAATACAGTTCAGCCCTTACTTGTCTAACAATGCAGCATTAGGTGCTAGGAGCCTCCAGCAAGTTCTAGCAAAAGGAAAGTGGAAGAGCAGGTGATCCCTAGTCTCCACCACAGCAGCATTGCACATGACACATCTATAATCTTCCAAGAAGAATGTCTTCCTTTGTAACAAGTCTCGCGTGTTTAGTCTGTCTATGAGTAATAGCCAACCGAACACCTTATGTTTCTTTTGACAGCAGGAACTCCAAAGCCACTTCAAGGCAAAATGTGGAGCAGACCCATCATGTAATTTATCATATGCCTTTTTAACAGAGAACTTTGCCCCCAAGAGTATTCCCAAACAATCCTGACCTTCCTGTGTGTGTTGTTCCAAGATTGTGACAAACTCATAAAATTCCTCAAACGCTTCAACCAAAAGAGGGAGATGGAATAAATCCAACAGATATGTGTTGTCCACCGCTTTATGAAAAGAAACATCATGGGTAATAGCAAAGGAGCTGGGGGGGACATCCATGAGTTTTTGATCTGCCCACCTATCTTCCCAAAGTAATATTGTACTACCCACACCCATCTTGCAAGTCACCATGGCTTTCTAGTCATCTAGGTATTTATAACAATCTCTCCACCAGAAGGAACACTCTGATAGCTTTACATGTGACAACCCAGAATAGTAATTTTTTTCCAAATTAGGTGCACCCAAGGTTGATCAGCATGATTAAATAAGTTGTCTAAATGTTTCATGAGCAGGCATTTATTTTGCTCATACAAGTTAATTACCCCCAGTCCTCCTTTGTCCTTCGGCTTACAGACTAGTGACCAAGCTGCAAGAGGTGGGTTTTTATTTTCCAACCCCTTCTTCCGCCAAAGTGCAAAATTTCTTCATTATCAAGACAAGTGGTAAAGCCACAGGAAATTGCTGAGTCAGCTCACGAACCTGTAGCAATAGAAGGAAGAAGGTGAATAAATAGACTGGAGAAACTTGGATCTCTAATTCTAGTCCTAAAAAATTCTTATCCATTAAGCATAATGTCGCAGGCGCCAAAACATGTGATAGTGCCATGTAGTTAGATATGGCTCGACCTATCAAGCAGATAAGGCTACCTGCTCATTCATGTATGGCTTGCATTTGAGGGAAAAAAGGTCATTATGGTATCAAACACTACACACTACATAAAACATAAACCGTTACACGGTTGGCTATTGCATCTCTTTTCTTAGTTGAACAATCATCATGACAGCATTAAAAAGAAGAAATCACACAGGTAACATCATTGTCTCATCTTAGGATCATTTGAGGCAACATTGTATATAAGCAGAGCAACAAGCTGAAAACAACTACTTATAAGAAAAAATCACTATTTTTAAACATGCTACAATGACAGGAGCAGAAGCATGATGATAATTCAAACTGTATACGACTGGCACAACACCATTTAAGTATGGCAATAAATTTATGTATCAATCGTATATGGAATTCGAATTAGAAGCATGCTTCTTCACACAAAGATTATTGTAACTAAACTACAAAACAGAGTATTACACAGGAGTTACTAGAACAGATATCTAAGCCAATAATTTGTGCATACAAGAGACAGATATCAAATACAATTATGCTTAATAATATCAATTGAACATTCCAGATTATACTATACTAGTCATCAACCCGTGCATCCGCACGGGCTACCTTTTTTTTGGGGGGCATTCCTACGGTTCGAAATTGTTAGCTTGTATCATACATCACTAACTATTTCTAGTTTTGCTGTTTATACCAATCCTCCATAAATAATGAGAAATGATTAGAGACATTTTGTGTACTTGGATTCTTGTTGCCTCTAAAACTCCCGTCGTCATGCGAGAAAGAGGTGGTCAATAATGCAATTATAAAGTATGATGCTTTATATGCAGACCATGACACAACTTAAGCAAGAAAATACCATAATAAATTATTAGAATTTTAATATACGCCCACCAATTTCAAGACTGATACCATACATGTCGATTTTATATAAGAACATTACATCTTGCAAGGTTAATTGTTGAATATCAATACCCTAATACTCACTTGTTTCCTTTATGTCATTTGTAAGACTTATAAGACTATTAAATGGGATATTATTCTTAGATATTACATATACTACTTGATTTGATTGTCAACCATATTTTACATGTCTACATTGTTAGGCCTTCTACAAATTCACTAACATTAAAAAGAAGGAAGTTTCGTAAAAGAATTATGCTCACATGTCCGTTAATTTCTCTTATCTCATGGTAACATACATAGTTCAAGACTAAAATGAAACTCAACAATTCAAGCTTATTTCCACACATAAACAGATATGCATGCAAAAAATAGTACTTTGGTAAGTATCTCAGATAAAAAGCAAGAAACTTTTGAGAAGCTGTGGTGCAATTTTTTTGCCATCATGAATTAAAAGGTGTTTTTTGTTTTCAATGCCTAGGAAATTCCATTACATGAAAATTACTTAGCATGCCACATCGTTGGAGATGTCCGAAAGGACGCCAAGTGTTATCCCAAATATTGGATTTTTTTTGTTTTCTAGATTTAACATGAAAATTCCTAAGGGGTGTACATATAGTACAGTAAAATATATTGTAGAAATCGCTGCTGGAAAGGTTTGAATGGCCTTACGGGGATGGCCTTACTTCAAAGCATTGATCCTAGAAAATGCAACATAAACTTCTCTCCCAAGATTTAATGAAATTTAATAATTAAAAGGTACGGAAAATCTAACCTTGAAGGTCAAAGATGAGATTGAATTTGTAACCGTTGAGGTTCTCCTCTCTTCTGCTTGTTTTGTGGTCCATACAGTGCCTACATTGGTAGAAATTGTTTTATTATAACACGCAAACTATTTTCTTTGAGACTGAAAGAACCATAATAATTCGAATGTTGCAAATACAATAGCACACAAACCATTTTTTCTGATAGAAACTGCTATATAACACATGTTTTCTCTTTTCAAGATTGAAGATGAAAATTTCTAGGGAGTCTACATATAGTAGTACAGTAAAAGATACATGTGCAAAGCATGGATAGAAAGGTTCACATAGCATTACCGGGATGGCTATTAACTCTGAATTTAAACAATCAATGTGTTCTAAGAAAGTGCACCTAAGCTTTCTCTACAAATATTTTTTCAAATTCAACAATAAAAGTTATGGTTCGCGAACCCATGTGAATTCCAGTATGGGCTTTAATTTGTAACTGTTGAGCTCCTCCTCCCTTATGCTTGCTTGCATGGTCCATAGGATGCCTACACTGGTACACACATGCTATAATTCTTACGAAAGTTTTCTTTGAGACTGAAACGTGCAACTTTAATAATTTGGATATTGCAAACCGAAGTCAAGAGAAATTGGATACCACAAATTGAATATAATAGTGTTTTTCGGAGATGTCCAACTTGACACCTATTGCATTCCAAACTATTTGATCTATGTTTTAAATTTTCTAGATTCAACACTTTATAAGGTATCTATGCATATAGTAAATGATATATGTACAAAGAGTTTGCTGCAAAAGGTTCAAATTGTTATGGAGATGGCTATAAGCTAAAAAATAAAGCATCCATTTATTCTGAGTAAGTGATGCAAAATATTTTGTAAAAACTATGGAAAACTAAGATCAAATATGGCCTGAATTTGTAACTGTTGAGTTCCTCGTCTTGTCTGCTTGCTTCTTTGGTACTTACAGTGCTTACACTGGTACATGTGGTATAATTCCATCAAGCAAGCTTTTGGTCATAATAATTTGGCTTCTGCAAACTGTCTAGAGAAATCGGATGCTGCAAATACAACAGCTAGCACAACGATTATTTTTGATAAAACTGTTATATTATAATTTTTATTAACATGGGTGAAAAATAAGATTAGTCGTGATGCGTAAAAGTCTTTCAGAAAGAATATTTATTTATCTGAAGGACCATAGTAATATTTTCTATCAGGAAATTACCTATCGAAAAGCTGTATATAACTTTTCACACTGATCACATCCTAATTGAATTTAAATCTTATAGAGGCAACCAGCTAGTAGGGCGACATACTAAACTAATTGCTTGAAGCTTAGTAAGGAATAAATACATCGTGGGGATAAAACCAAGCGCCAGCATGCAGGCAGTCAACGGTGTGCAAAAAGTAAATCACCGGGAGATCAAGCTTCTAGGTAAGCCTGCAATTGAATCATCCGAAGTTATAGGTTGGTGAAGCGAGACAATCAAACATACTGAGCAGCTTATTCAACTGATTAGGAAAAAAGGTGCAATGCAAACCTGGATATCAGCGGGACTACTTCCACATCGATCGATCCAGCGCTTGGTCGCTCCTGCCGTGGGGACGGACGACGGCGTTTTTTCCCATGCATCATGCATCGCTGTTACCCGATTAATTGCAGGATTCCATGAACGTAGCCTTGCGGCCGAAATACTCGGCTCCGCGAGATCGCCAAGATGCGATTCGGGAAGGATAGGAAAAAGAGTCCGGCTCAATACCGTCGGCTCGTCGCACGGGAAAAGTGGATTCCATCAACGGCTGTAAATGGATCTTCGGTTAATTGGATGGATGCAATTGTTTAACCTCCAGGATTAACGTGGAGGCTCTTACGGTGCCTCCAATTAGTAAATATAAGATGTGTATTTAGATTCCATGCTCATGACTAACTGTTCACAATATTCAGTATCACATAAATGCAGTTTGGTTTTCTATTTCAATAATATTAAGATAATAATGTACATACATACTTGTAATTATCTGTAAATATTTGTGACGGTGAGATGAGGTAATAAAAGGCTGTGGGGGTCTCCCTTACAGTATAAGGTTTAAAAAAATATTAAGATAATAATACATGAATACCATAATGTGATAAAAGATCTCAAAAACGAAATAAGTAATAGAAGCAGAGAGGAACTTATTCTATTCAAATATTCAGATTGATAGTAGGCATTTTATTTTACCAACTCGGCAGTCTGGAGTCCTGTGTGGGATGGTGATTTAAAACTTATATCAAGACGCTGCACAACATCGCAATCATCCTTGTTCATTTTTAAGGACATGAGTGTGTTATTACCTGCTGCCGACTTTCTTCTTTTAGCATTGGCATGTTTTTCCGACTTTTTTGCTAAATACTCATCAACTCTACCCATCAGTGCAAATGTCAGGTCAGGTGGGATCTTGCAGCTACCGCCGGTCAGATGGCTTGTAGCAGCGTTTGCACTACCACTCGACCTTTTCGTAGTGCATGCAATAAAAGGTCTTCACTTTGGTGTTCTTATTCTGCTCTAGTGGTACAGCATGCTCTTCCCATGCAGGGCGATGCCCGTAAAAGCATAGAGGATTGATACCTTCTACATTGGGTGAAAGAGATCTACGGGTATCCCAATATACTTGTTTGGATATTCATTTTTTCTTAATTTACAGCTGAGAGGAAACATTGTTATCTATTATCTAGCCGGTGTTATGAAGCATGTTGGGAGTACCCCTACTTCCGGGCACTATGTCCTATGTGCAGGCGAACTAAATATTATAATTTGTACTAAATTATAAACTTTTTATATTATTTTTACACGCTAAAGTATTAATGAATTTTTTTTCTATTATTTATTTGATTTATTGAATCGAAATGTTGCAACCTTTTATGTCCGGAGATACCTATTAACTATCATTCCATGTGTCGTCTCTAGGAGGCAACTACTGCCTATGATTTAAGATTTCATCTCATTGTCACGTATCATTATTTTGTGCCTCAAATGATATCTATTACCTAACATGGAATGATAGGTCAATGTATTTTTTTTCACGAGCCGCAGCTTTTACATACTCTCATGAAGTTAGGTTTTCATGTTAGATTGCCTCGAAAGATTTATTTCGTGTTAGATTTTATATGTTATATGAATTACTCTTATTTTGTGTTTCTGTATTTCTAGGCTATGCTTTATCGAGTCGGAACCTCCTGTACTTGCTAAGGTATTGGATGGGATGACAACAGAAAAATTGGCTAGGTTAGGTGGGACCGAAGACTTTTGATCATATAGGCTCGGGTGCTCGGCACTAGTTGTATGTGTCGATGGTATACCCTAATTTAGTCATGAGTTTAATCTAAGCGGACAACCCTAATAAGTAGGATATACCAGATAGGTGGTCATAGTAGAAAACCTACATCGATACCTATTTCATTTATTTTTAGAATTTGGTTGAATTCATGTGTATAATCTACTTCTATTTTCCCATTACGGCGTCGTAACAAGTCCTTCTTATACAAATGTAATGAGTATCCCAAACATACTTCCTTCTGCTAGATTTAAAATTGCAGTTCACAACTAATTTTTCTTCTTGAATTATGTTTAACAATTGCATAAATTATATGGTTTACACATATTTTATAGTGTATAATCTACTTCCAAAGATTGTGACCTAACAGATATCTTAATAGTGTTTTCTAGTCTATGACTTTGTAACCATATTTACTGAAAATTCTCGAAAATGAACTAAATTTATTTTCAAGATTCTTTACTGATATTTCATAGGGAAAACATGTCTTATAAGTTATCTAGGCTCATTAATAAGTTTAAATTTCGTGAATGCCACCTATATTTTAATAGATCGCTTTGTTATATTTTAATAGATCACTTGACATAAAATGGCGTGGATTATTTTTTTATAGGTAGACATATAGTTTAATTAATTTCTTGCCAATAATGCCGCGGTTTATAATCTGGCTTACACAAGTCGCTCGGCTAGTCTCTAAAATAAAATATATTGTATGAAATTAAACATGGTAATATTTTTAGCATAGATTTCAGTACGACCTAATGAACATATCGTCGCTGATCTGATTCATTGGTTCCTACATGATACATGGTTAATGCTATAAACCTTCTCCAAAAATTGAGATTTTTTAAATATTGTTAACGATAGTGTGTAGGCGTGAAAGATAATTTTATTACTATATTTACTATGTGGGCCCTTATCCTCTAAGGGCACAGGGCGGTCGTCGCCCTGTTTGCCCATGCAATGTGTAGAGAATAGGATTGCAACGCTTGATTGTATGATCGTAATACAACAGACTATACAACATATATATAGGGTCACTGTCGCACCGTAACCAGACATGGACACTTCTGCTGGATAGCTTCCGTTTTATTACACGAAAAAGAAAATCCTCTCATTATTTGATGGAGTGTGGCGGAGCTGGGATGACCGAGGCGAGCATGCCAAAGATCGACGCTAGTGGAGAACGCCCGAGGCCCAGCGGCAGAGGAGGATGACGGCTGGACGGGGTAGAGGTCGCCGGGGCTCTCACACCGGTGGAGCACCATCCTAGTACGGGCGTCCTTAACAGAAAAACCAACAGCGTCAAATTCAACGGTTACAGAATTGTCACGAGAAAATTGACGAACAGAAACGAGATTCTTAACGAGATGGGGAGAAACAATGACATTAGTTAGCGACAAGGGTTTATCGGTGGAAGGAAAATGAGTAGAACCTATGTGGGAAATAGGGAGGCTGGCACCGTTACCAACAATGATGCGGGATGGGGTGGTGGTGGGGGAGGAATGAGAGAGTATACCCGGGTGAGAAGCCATGTGAGCCGAGGCGCCGGTCCATGAACCAGTCACCGCCTCCGGCGTAAGTTGAAGGAGGAGGCGCCTGCTGGAGAGCGGTGTAGAGGGCGGGGTCGTAGGAGGCCGGTGCGGTCGGTGGAGCCGCGCCGAGCAGACCGCTGTAACCGGGAGGAGGCGCGACGTAGCCGGGCTGCGGGGCAGCGTAGTAGGCGTGATGAGCCGGTGGACGCGGAGTGAAGAGCCCCGGGGCGGGCGCACGGGGCACCGGCATGGTGTAGGCGTGGACCACCCCCGTCCAGGGGTTGGCGCCAGCGCTCCAAGGTGGAGTGGGTTGCAGGTTGCCAGGGCGCGGGGCGGCGCCGCCGTTGCCACCCCCGTTGCCGCGGCCGCGTCGACGGCGCCACTGTTGAGGAGGTGTGGAGGGGGGTGGCGAAGGCGCCGCAGGTGACGATGCAGGAGGGCGGGGTGCAGGAGCGCCGCGGTTGACCCCGGCGGCGAGGGCGGCGTGGACGGCGTTGGCGCGGACGTTCCTCAACCTCCGATCCTCGAGGCGGAGGTAGTCGATGGCGCACTCGAAGGTGGGGTTAGCCATGAGGGTGAGGTTGGAGGCGGCGTTCCCGAGGTCCTCGCCGAGGCCGTTGATGAGGGTGGAGAGCAGCATCGCATCGCCGATCTTGAAGTCGAGGTCGTGGAGCTCGTCGGAGAGGGTCTTGAGGCGCAGGCAGTAGGCGTCGAGGGAGAGGTCGTTTTGGCGACACCCGAAGAACTCCTGCTGCAAAAAGACAATGCGTTGAAGTTTGTTGTCGGTGAAGAGCCCCGTGATCTTGGTCCAGACGATGAAGGCGTCGTCGCCGTCCCGGACGACGGTGTGGAAGATGTCCGGGGAGACGGTGAGGAAGAACCCGCGTGTGAGGGTGGCGTCGATCGCCATCCAGTCGGCATCGCGGCGCAGGGCGAGGAGGTCAGCCGAGCCGTCGACGTGGTCGGAGAGATGGTACTCACGGAAGAGGAGGGTGAAGTAGGTTTTCCAGGCGAAGAAGTTGGAGGCGGCGTGGGAGAGAGTTATGGGGACATGGGCCACGATGGAGATGCCGTGGAGGGAGGCTGGGTCGGGGGCTACGGAGGAGGAGCTGGAGGAGGCGAAGGGATTGCTGGTGTTGGAGAAGGAAGACATGGCGCAGATGGTGGGTGGTGGCGGCGGAAGCTGTTAGGGTTAGGGTTTTGAGGTTGGGAAGAGGGGGGCGGCGCACGGCGTGGGGAGGAGGAGGCGGCGCACGGTGGGAGAGAAGGGCAGCGCGCAGGGGAGAGGGAGGCGCACGCATGGGGAGGAGGAGGTTGGCGACGGCCGGCCGAGCTGGGGAAGGAGAGGGGCGGCGGCGGCGCGCGGGTTGCTAGGGTTTAGGATCGTGGGTAGGCTGATACCATGTAGAGAATAGGATTGCAATGCTTGATTGTATTGATCAGGTGCAACGCACATATATAGGAGTACAGGGTGACTTGACATACAAGTAATCTAAATACAACAATATATCTCAACACAATGGACCGGCCCTACCTATGTGAAGGCAAAAGGAGGTGGCTGGTCTCTTGTAAGTGATCATGTCAGCGTACAATTCTCCCTACAAAAGGTTATCAATGTGAAGTGTATATATTCTTTATGAGAGGGGCTAAGATAGGTATTTTAGGAGAACTGCATCAAGTTTGTTCGGTTACTCTAATGTTACAGTTCCCGTCCTCGAGTAATGTTTCTAGTTTGAGGCTGCAGACCTTATGAGTGACCCCGACTGATTCCAGGCCATGATGGAAAACTGTAATAACTAGATGATGATACCCTATGTTATCAGTTTCAGCAATGAAATCATTAGTGTTAGAGTATATCACGTATAGGCTAGCTTTGGTAGTTTCGGTTTGTAATCCAAGTCTATCTCTATTAGGTTTCGTTGTCCCCAAGTCTTGTTCCCTTTATATACAGCCCACCGTGGCTCATTGCAATAAATCTAGTATCAAACAATACAACAAATATTTCGCAATCTTACATGGTATCAGAGCAATCCGCTCCGCAGCCTAGGGTTTAGCCACCAACGCTTCCGCCGCGCCGCCCTCGGCCAGATTCATTAGTTGTCGAAATTTTCTCGCCGGCCACTTGACCGACGTTTCTTCTTTTTTCGCTGATCATAGATCGGATTGCGTCACCCACCGCCGCTTGTCGTCCTCGTGCGCCTCTACTCCAACACGTCGTCGACTCATCTCCGGCAACTTCTCGTCATCGACCGTGCCAAGGATGCCCTGCGCGGCGCCTCAAGGGACGCCTTCACGCATTGTCGCTCCGCACGTCGCCACCACGCCGGGTCGTCTTCGACAACATCGATCGGGACAAGCTCGTCCCCAAGTACGCGCGCCGTCAACACAAGGGCTGCACCAACAACGCTCGTGGTCATCATCGCCGACAATTTTCTACATCAAGAACATCTCCGGCATCTACTACCTCGCCGACAACTATCTACACCAACAAACATCTTCAACAACCACCACGCCGTCTTCGTCCACCGCAACCGAACCGCCAGAGTTGCAGTCTATTTTATTTTACACAATTTTTTCCCAACCTTTTAGTCTACTCCGGCAACAAACGGCGGAAAATCTGCGCTACGCACCGACCGATCACGGAGATCTCCTTTGCTTCTTTATCCGGCTCTGGCTCGCAAGGTTCATGGTGGTCCCTGTCTTCGCATGTCCGGCACTGGCAACGCTGGTGCATGCCTTCGTCCCCGACGCGCTCCCGAGTCTGGCAAGCTCGGCAAGGCATGCCGGCTACCTCGTCTACACCAACTCCAGCAACGTCTACCTCAACTTCCCCAACAATGGCAACATCGACCACGACTACAACGCCCACAACTCGGCTACATCGACATCGGCATTCAGGGCTATTATCTCGGCTCCCTCTCTAGTTCGTGACTTCGGCTTGTGCTCCAGTCAGACCGTCCGCGACGCTCCAGCTGTACGCGTCACTACCGATCCGACTACGGGGGTGTTAGAGTATTGAAAGGACAAGGATGTCGCCTAGAGGGGGGGTGAATAGGCGATTAAAACTTTTCTGGTTTAGGCTTGATAATTGCGGAATAAAACTAGGTGTTTAAATTAACAAGCCAACAACCTAAATAAACTAGGTTCACCTATGTGCACCAACAACTTATGCTAAGCAAGACAAGCAACAAGGTGATAGCAATATAGAATACTTCAAGCATGAAGGCTATCACAATGTAAAGTGCATAAGTAAAAAGCTCGGGTATAGAAATAACCGAGGCACGTGGAGACGAGGATGTATTCCCGAGTTCCTCCTTGTTAAGGGAGTACGTCTTGTTGGAGAGGTGTGAACCAACACAATGGTTCAACAACCACAAAGGTTTCACCTTCTTCTCCGATGAACCGCACCACAAAAGTTTGGTTCACCTTCCACTATCGGAATTCCTTCGAGGCAGAATCCGGAGCCTTTCAACAACGATCCGGGGCACAACCCACAACTGGATTGGGGGCTCCCGAACAGCTACAAGTGACCACACAAGGGTCTCAACCACCACACGGCGTCTAGGGTCCAAAGACCCAAGAGTAACAAGTTCAGAAGCTTACAACTTCCACGAATCCTCGTGGAGAGCACAAACCGATGCAACGAAGCAATGGCAAGAGCATAAGTGATCAAATCCTTCACTCTCAAATCTCACCACAAGCAACTAATGCTTATGGGGGGGAGAAGAGAGGAAGAACAAAGAAGAACACAACAAATGGAACTTCAAGATCAAGATCTACTAGGTTCCCCTCACTTAGAGGAGGAATGGATTGGTGGAAATGTAGATCTAGATCTCCTCTCACTTTCCCTCAAAGATATGCAAGAATCATGGGAGGAATTGGGAGAGAAGCAAGCTTTCCAAAGTCAACAATGGTGGAGAAAGGAGGAAGAACGAGTTAGGAAAGTTAGGGTCTCTTTGGGGAAGAAGACCCCTTAAAAGGGGCAGCAGAAAACTGCCCGTTGGGGCCATTTTTCGCGAGGGCCGGCCTGGAGGCCGGCCTAGGCTGGGCAGGAGGCCGGGCGCCTCACAGAGCCGGCCGGCCCTACAGCCGGCCTAAGCTGGGCTGAAGGCTGGGCGCCCAACAGAGCCAGCCGGCCCTGGGGCCGGCCTGGGCTGGCCTGGGGGCCGGCCAACAAAAAACAGAAAAAAGGTCAACACGAAAACGATCATATCTTGATCACCCGGACTCCGTTTTCGATGTTCTTGGGCTCGTTGGAATCGCAACGAAGAGCTTTACACGATCATGCAGAGAAACATCATAGTCCAACAATGGAGGATAAAATCAAATGGGGAAAGATTAGACCTCTCGATAAAAGAACAACCGATAAAACCTCTAAACCAAAACCGCAATAAGTTTCTCATCCGGACTCCGTTTTCTATGATCTTGGCTTGTTAGAAGATACTCACAAGCACTACAAGATCATGCATATACACATCATAGTCCATCATGTGAGGAGTAAACCACAAGGAGAGTTTGACCTCTCTAGAAAAGATAAGCCGGTAAAACCTCCAATATAAAAACGCCACAAGATATGCATATGAAATCCGTTTTTGATGAACTAGAACTTGGTATGGAGATGAACACAAGCTCTAAATTCTCACATGGATAAAAGCCAAATAAGAACCAAGAAAGATGATATGCCAAAATGCAAAGGTTTGAGCTCTCCACAAAGATGCGATCAAGTTACTCACTTGAGAGCCCCTCTTGATAGTACGCCGTCTATCCTATAACCCGGTCTCCACTAACAACATGAGACCGGTAAAATAGAAACCCTATCAAGATCATACCTTTGCCTTGCGCATTCCACTTGAGCTAGATGATGACGATCTTGACTCTCTCAAGTTGGAACACCTTTCTTGATTGTGCTTGCTAGCACATGCTTGATGAAGACTTCTCCAAATACTCCCCCATACTCCATTATGGGAGAGCCTCGCTAAGCTCCGTCTTCATGAACCACTTGCGCTTCATATTCTTCTCTTGATATAGATGATGGCTTGGAGATAAACATGAAGTTCACTCAATCTTCTTTTCCAAGCCATGCTTGCAATAAGCTCAACTCTTCACATGACCATTCTTCATATAAACCCTTGGATGGAACCTTGGTCATCATGAATCTTCTAGAGTCCAACACATGAACTCCAATCTTTTCCTATGGACAAGATCTACAAGATATCTCAATGCAAACATTAGTCCATAAGGATTGTCATTAATTACCAAAACCACGCATGGGGCAACACATGCACTTTCAATCTCCCCCATTTTGGTAATTGATGACAATCCCTTTTACGAGGGTTTATATAATGAATTAAGCAACCATGCAACACAAAGAGCAAGGATGCAAGAGCATGAAAGGCAAATGCTTAAGAACGAAACTAAAGCATAAACCAAATTCCCTTAAACCCTCTAAACTTCTCCCCCATTGGCATCGATTGCCGAAATGGGAGGAAAAATTTAGAAGGCCAATATAGTAAGAGCTCCCCCATAATGTGTGCATTTCTCATAATATGAGTGAAATCAAATGCACATATCCAATGACGAATAGAAGAAGGAGATCAAACTATATTGAGGATCCAAAGATTGCAAAAGAGAAACAAATTGAAAGATACTTCGACAAAAGAAGTAACCAATCAAAGGATCCGAAAAACCAATTGAACATAAGAAGATATTATGATAAGACCAACCAAGTGTTCTAAAAATCAAGAGGGAACTCCCCAAGGTACGTGCACAAAGTAGGATTTTCATTTCAATATGTGTGCACAACATGGAATCCTCACTCCCTCTAGAAATTTTGAACACCAACCAAGCTTATTAAGATGCAAAGCATAACCAAATAAAAACAAAGCTTGTGCCTTTTAGAAACCACCAAAGAATCAAAAGGAAAAAGGTGGTCACTAAAGAATTGGAATACCAATTAAAGATGTAACTATTCTATGTGTATAAGTTTCTAAGTAGACACCAATCACGAAGATATAAGTCCACAAATAAACATGCACACACAAATAGTACAAGGTAAGAACATGATATCCAAGAGGAAGTCATAAATACCAATAAGATCTTTGCTTAAAAGCATAGCACAAAGCTCAATTTTATCTTAAAGGATATAGATGAACTTCCAACACACACTCATCATAGCATCAAAAATATCCACAAGGGATAAGGTGAAAAGGGATGCTCCGAGAAAGATAACAAGTATCGCAAAAGGCAAATGATTTTGAAAATCAATATTGCATATGAGACATAGAGTAGAAAGTGCTAGATTAACATATTTGGGATTGGTGAATCATAAAATGATTATATATATTCCCCTTGATATGTAATCATCCCGGCTTCCACATTTGCAATAAAGTTGTTTTGCAAGAACCAAATGAATTGCAACAAAGAGATTCATGCCATGAAACAACCTACACAAGGTTGAAAGCTAGAAAGTATGCATGAGGTAGATACTTGTTACCGAGATAGCATTGGTGATGTAGAAGATAAGAGTTCACGATCATCCGAGCTTGGCTCCAATAAGCACATGGTGATAACACCTTCCTTGTAAATGAGACAAGCTTCCAATGCATCTCCAATGTACCTAAAACAAATTCAAGTACAAAATGGTACCCAAACTCATTGGGTCCAAAGTAGTTAGAGCAACTACAATACATAGGACAAACTCCACATAAATATGTGCATATTGATATGAAATTGAATTTCATGCACATCTTAGCCATTTAGGATTTGATGGAGTTTATCCTATATATTGGATCAACGAAAGTAAGCATGCCATAAGATATACATATAGTAAATATGCATGCACAAGACTTTCAAGAACCAAAGAGATACAATTTGGACAAAACACCAATTAAACCAAGAAAGCACACACAAGTGTGACAAAAAAAATTGTCCAAATTATATCAAAAACCAAATCAACACATGATTGAAGATACCACTTTGAAAAGATGCCAAATGAAAGTAAGATACCAATTGATGAAAATATCATCAAGGAATAAACCAAACCCTCTACACTTTCATGATGGCACAAAGTACCAAGACGAAAATGTTTGTCTTCCAAAGAGACACGTCATCGGGATCAAATACCAATTGAAGACAACTAATGTTCAAAAGCATATAGGATTGCTCCCCCAAGATTTGTGCATTATTTATGATCTTGCATTTGAATACAAAATGCACACAAATGGATCATCACTCTCCATATATATATTATTCAAACACTAGTCATGTTCAAGAAAGCAAGAAATTGCAATACCAATTTAAAGAACGGTGTTCTACTCAAGTAGGATAGCTTCCCAAGAATAGTGCATTATCAAGAAGTATGACTTTTGAATGTCAATGCACAAGAATTGGATCATTGCTTTTCCTAACAAGAAAGCACAAAACAAATTTTGAGTAGAGCAAAAGATCCAAAAGATACAAGGAAGACAAAGAGAGTTAGATCAAACAAATCCTTGGCAATAAAATAAGGCAATTCAAAGCAAGAACAAAGTGAAGATGGTCTACAAATTTCACCACAATATGAGTATCACTTGTCAAGGACAAGGAGTATATAGAGATATTTCTCGGTGGTATAGGAATGAAGACCAATTTCACAACAAATAAGCATATGGCAAAAGATAAGATTTAAAGGCCAAAGCTTAAAAGATAGATATTCTTGATAGCTTCAAGTATTCACGCGATCATGCAAAGCCACTACAAAGAGTAGCTTGAAGCAATCGATTTCCCAAAAGGATATGCGAACATATTTGGGGAAAACCGTACCAAGAATGTCCATCACAAACAAGATCCAAAAGAGATAAAAAAATCATTTTACCAAAATGGAACTTGTTTGAGCAACATGCCACATAGGAATAAGATAATGAAGAATATCAATTCTAGGTGGCAATACCTCACATGTTCACATTTTCTAGGTTTGTAATATGCACATAGCTTATTACTCCCCCATAATGTGATAATCCATTTTTTTAAACAAGAGGCAAACAAAACCAACTCGAGAAATTAATGGACATTATAGAATTTGAATTTCTCATGAGCATGACATACCACATAGAGAATAGATAATATTAATATCAACACTAAGTGGTATTCCTCATGTATACACAATTTTAGGATTGTGAAGTGCACGAAGCATATCACTCCCCAAAATAGGATAGTCCATTAATCTCTCAAAAAGAGAGCCAACAAGATAAGATATCAAATAAAAGCAATAAGGCTCAACACAAGTAAATGGTGTGCAAACCAACATACACATACTTGATTACTCAAGATAAGTAAGTAGAGAGCACAACACATACAAACACTAGCAAGGTACAAAACCTAACACATGCAAGGGTGCAAGCAACTTTCAATGTATATATGATTTAAATAAAAGTTACCGCAAGGAGGAACATTGGATATGAGATAGAACAATATAATCCAAATGACTTGGCTTGAGATAATATAATTGATGAAGATCCCTTAATTCTTCATGAATGTAGCCAAGTCTCCAATGCCCTCCAACAACACCTATTGATCAAGTTTTAGCTTGTTGGTCCCCAACCAAGTTGGGTCCTAAGAGGTTAGTCACAATAGGCTTGGCAACCCAAATGGTTCTTTTCTTGACACCACTTTGAGTACCAACATATTTGGCAAACACATTGCCAACCTTATCCTTCCGAAGAGAATAATCATCATTAATAATAATGGGGTTGGATAAGGTACCATTTGTGCATGAAGAAGCAACGTGACCCTTCTCACGGCATAGGTAGCAACATCTACTTCCTCTCTTCTTAGTTGGAGTCTTGACTTGAGGAGGGGTAGCTTGATTCTTCTTGGGAAGAGGCCGTTCTTCAACTTGAGGAACTTGAGTTTGAACTTGAGGCTTCTTCCCTTGTTGCTTCTCACTAAGAGCCTTCTTCTTCAAAGGGCAAGATCTAACATGGTGCCCTTCAACTTTGCACTTGAAGCAAACAATCTTGGCCGAATCTTAACTTGTTCTTGGCCCTTTTCTTCTTGTTAACTTGGACTTGTTCTTGATATTGGAGTTGAATCCAAGTCCACTCTTGTCATTGGGGCGTCTTTGAACACTCAACATATTGTCAAGTGTAGAATCCCCAACATGACGCTTTTCCAAGTCTTTCTTCAAAGAAGTGACTTGGGCCTTGAGCTCATTTAATTCCTCTACATGGTTAGTATCAACAAAAACACTAGAGGAAGTAGAGCTTCATTGTTAGAGCAACAAGGCATAGAAAGTAATTCATCACAAGATGTAGCAATATTGTGAGTGGATGAATTACTAGGACTAGCACATGGCAATAAAGCATTTTAGTAGAAGTTGTGCCTTTGTCCACATGAGGCTCACAAGATGTTACCTTTGTACGATAGCCTCATGAGCTAACTTTAGCCTAGCATGGGATGCTAGAAGATCATCATTAGAGCTAGAAGCTTTTCATGACTTTCTTCCAATTTCCATACTTGCTAGTTAGCAACTCAAGTTGAGCCCTTAGCTCAACATTCTCCTTCAAAATAGATGCTTCACAAGAAGTGGAGTTAGTAGCACAAGCATCATTAACATTAGAAATGGAAGAAGACAACTTGGCAAGCTCATCATTTTTAGATAGTTGAGTTTGGAGTTGATCATGAGACTTGATAAGGAGAGAGTGTTCACTTTCTAAAGCCTTGTGGCTTTGTCAAGTCTCTCTATATCCTCAATTAGTCTAGCATTGCCAACACCAAATTCAACTTTTTCCTTTTTAAGCACTTTATATTTAGCAATAGCATGATCTCTTTCCTTAATGATTTTAGCAATAATAAGATCATTTGATTCATCAAGAGATTCAAGTTTCTCTTCAAGAGACACTCGAAGCTCTTGCTCTTCCTCAAGGGCATTCATTAAGGATGCCTTTTCATCGGCATCCTCTCTCTCAATTTGACATTTCTCGAGAAATTGAGTTTCCAAGTCCTCAATGATTTCCCTACTCTTAATAGCATAAACAATGATTTCACTTAGAGGAGGGATAGCTTTGCTACCTTTGGGGAGAGCACCAAATACCATCTCACCCTTCTTTGTTATGGATTCAACATCCATAAGCGCTCCATGAGAATCCCATCCACATCATCACAAGATGTAGAGGTTCCAAAGGTGGAGAAACCTTTGAATCCTTAGCCATAAGGCAAAAATGAGTAGTGGGCAAAGATGGTGAAGAGATACTTGAAGCACCATTGAGATCCACGTCTTGTTCCAACAAATGTTGTGATTCCTCTACATTGTTAGCCACACAAGAAATAGAGGATATGGAAGTATTGTTTTCATGGCAACAAGACGAATGAAGCATATCATCATGAGATTTAGTTAAACAACTATTACATGATATGCAAGGACTAGCAACACTAGCATGTAAAACATTTGAGTGCTAGAAGTGTTTAAGTCCAAAGATAGATCATTGCAATGAGATAGAGATGAAGTATAGTCAATAGAATATTCACCATCAACAAAGCAATTTCTATCACCACTCACCATATCATTACCTTGTGTCAAAACACATGTTGGTGAAGTGGAAGAAGTTGTGAACTCATCACGGCCGGAGGTGGAGGAGAACAATCATCCTCAATAATATTGGACACTTCATATTTATCTTGAAGCTTGGTCCAAGCTCATGAGCGTTCCGAAAAGGCATGATTGATGCAAGAACTACATCGCTCAAAACACATATAGACAATTAGATACACGAGTATCGAGATAAGAGTTTTCCTCATCCTCTAAAGATAACTTTTGGGAATCCTTTGGAGGAGAAAAACCCATATCTACAATTCTCTTAAAATTTGGGTTTATGTCCCTAAGAAGGTTAAGCATGCGAATTTTCCAAACATCATAATTTGTGCCATCGAATATAAGAGTGGGATCGTGCACTAATTCTCTAAACGACATCTTTACTCTCTAGGCGGTAAAGCCCAAAAAGAGAGCCCAGGCTCTGATACCAATTGAAAGGACAAGGATGTCGCCTAGAGGGGGGGTGAATAGGCGATTAAAACTTTTCCGGTTTAGGCTTGATAATTGCGGAATAAAACTAGTGTTTAAATTAACAAGCCAACAACCTAAATAAACTAGGCTCACCTATGTGCACCAACAACTTATGCTAAGCAAGACAAGCAACAAGGTGATAGCAATATAGAATACTTCAAGCACGAAGGCTATCACAATGTAAAGTGCATAAGTAAAAGCTCGGGTATAGAAATAACCGAGGCACGCGGAGACGAGGATGTATTCCCGAGTTCCTCCTTGTTAAGGGAGTACGTCTCGTTGGAGAGGTGTGAACCAACACAATGGTTCAACAACCACAAAGGTTTCACCTTCTTCTCCGATGAACCGCACCACAAAGGTTTGGTTCACCTTCCACTATCGGAATCCTTCGAGGCGGAAATCCGGAGCCTTTCAACAACGATCCGGGGCACAACCCACAACGGGATTGGGGGCTCCCGAACAGCTACAAGTGACCACACAAGGGTCTCAACCACCACACGGGCGTCTAGGGTCCAAAGACCCAAGAGTAACAAGTTCACAAGCTTTCAACTTCCACGAATCCTCGTGGAGAGCACAAACCGATGCAACGAAGCAATGGCAAGAGCACAAGTGCTCAAATCCTTCACTCTCAAATCCCACCACAAGCAACTAATGCTTATGGGGGGAAGAGAGGAAGAACAAAGAAGAACACAACAAATGGAACTCAAGATCAAGATCTACTAGGTTCCCCTCACTTAGAGGAGGAATGGATTGGTGGAAATATAGATCTAGATCTCCTCTCACTTTCCCTCAAAGATATGCAAGAATCATGGGAGGAATTGGGAGAGAAGCAAGCCATACAAAGTCAACAATGGTGGAGAAAGGAGGAAGAACGAGCTAGGAAAGTTAGGGTCTCTTTGGGGAAGAAGACCCCTTAAAAGGGGCAGCAGAAAACTGCCCGTTGGGGCCATTTTTCGCGAGGGCCGGCCTAGGCTGGGCAGGAGGCCGGGCGCCTCACAGAGCCTGCCGGCCCTACAGCCGGCCTAGGCTGGGCTGAAGGCTGGGCGCCCAACAGAGCCCGCCGGCCCTGGGGCCGGCCAACAAAAAACAGAAAAAAGGTCAACACGAAAACGATCATATCTTGATCATCCGGACTCCGTTTTCGATGTTCTTGGGCTCGTTGGAATCGCAACGAAGAGCTTTACAAGATCATGCAGAGAAACATCATAGTCCAACAATGGAGGATAAAATCAAATGGGGAAAGATTAGACCTCTCGATAAAAGAACAACCGATAAAACCTCCAAACCAAAACCGCAATAAGTTTCTCATCCGGACTCCATTTTCTATGATCTTGGCTTGTTAGAAGATACTCACAAGCACTACAAGATCATGCATATACACATCATAGTCCATCATGTGAGGAGTAAACTACAAGGAGAGAGTTTGACCTCTCTAGAAAAGATAAGCCGGTAAAACCTCCAATATCAAAAACGCCACAAGATATGCATATGAAATCCGTTTTTGATGAACTAGAACTTGGTATGGAGATGAACACAAGCTCTAAATTCTCACATGGATAAAAGCCAAATAAGAACCAAGAAATATGATATGCCAAAATGCAAAGGTTTGAGCTCTGCACAAAGATGCGATCAAGTAACTCACTTGAGAGCCCCTCTTGATAGTACGCCGTCTATCCTATAACCCGGGCTCCAAACTAACAACATGAGACCGGTAAAATAGAAACCCTATCAAGATCATACATTTGCCTTGCTCATTCCACTTGAGCTAGATGATGACGATCTTGACTCTCTCAAGTTGGAACACCTTTCTTGATTGTGCTTGCTAGCACATGCTTGATGAAGACTTCTCCAAATACTCCCCCATACTCCATTATGGGAGAGCCTCGCTAAGCTTCGTTTTCATGTAACCACTTGCGCTTCATATTCTTCTCTTTGATATACATGATGGCTTGGAGATAAACATGAATTTCACTCAATCTTCTTTTCCAAGCCATGCTTGCAATAAGCTCAACTCTTCACATGACCATTCTTCATATAAACCCTTGGATGGAACCTTGGTCATCATGAAGTCTTCTAGAGTCCAACACATGAACTCCAATCTTTTCCTATGGACAAGATCTACAAGAATATCTCAATGCAAACATTAATCCATAAGGATTGTCATTAATTACCAAAACCACGCATGGGGCAACACATGCCCTTTCAAGTATATCACGTATAGGCTAGCTTTGGTAGTTTCGGTTTGTAATCCAAATCTATCTCTATTAGGTTTCGTAGTCCCCAAGTCTTGTCCCCTTTATATTCAGTCCATCGTGGCTCATTGTAAGAAATTTAGTATCAAACAATACAACAAATATTCCGCAATCTTACAATTAGTGTTGGGCGATCAACGTCCATCACGTGTTGTTTTCCTCGCCTTGTACCGCCTATCGGCGATTACCTTGCTTGGTTCTGGTGCATGGCTTATGCACGGCTTATGTGCAAAAGGTTACATGTACTATGCAAGCCCAAGACGTCTTATCTTTCTTCACCGGCTATGGAGCCCATCCCGCAATCATCGTCGGAACCCATGCCAAATTGTTCAACTCGTCGAGAAAGAGGTAGTTCAACAACTTATGCGATGAGCGAGCTTCATGTCAGAAAGTTGCAAACATTGCAATGAAAGAATTGGCGCGACCGATGAGGGATCACGATGCACCGGTTCAGCCATTATGTGGATGCGACATGAGGACACATTACAGAAACCCAAAACACGCTTGACTGTCGGTGGCGAAGATGCATGTAGAACCCGAATGTATCTTATGGTCCTCACTAGCTAGTTCCCCATGTGGATATTCTCAAGATAAAAAGGGTTCAACAAAAGGAGAGGCTCAAGCATGCAGTTTCAGAGCCGAGAGATGCTTGCACACTGGGATCAAAGATGATGGAGGGCTCCGAGATTTCTGGAGCACAGGTAGAGGCGACTGGAGGGCGATTATGGGCTCTTGCCGTCGATACGTCCGGCGACGAGTCCAGCGACGACGAAGGGCGGTGCGGGATGGATCCTACGCCGGAGGAGAAGGGTGGGCTCCCGCCGGAGACGACGCCGCCGACTGGCGGTATCTCTGCCGATTGCCCACCCCGGATGGAGAGAGGTCTATCGGTGACCGCATGTCAAGGGCGATCAAGAGGGACTTCAAGCGCGAGGCGCAAAGGGCTGCTGCACAAAGGTATGCATCGCTAGCTCTTCAAGGTTTTTTGCCGGAGAAACAGGACTCTCTGCGCGTTGAGGGTCGCCTACCGGCGGCGAGGACAATCGCGTCGCTCCGTTTGCCATTCGGTAGGCCAACAAATATCAAATTACCAGTGCTTCAGCCGTCTGTTTCGTCCGACGATGGTCTTGGGGACTGGCAGCTTGTGCAGCACCGCCGTGGCAGATACTCCCTGAGTTCCTCGCCGGCGATGATGCGATCGGCCGGCAAACTCGGATCGAGATTTCAAAATTTGAATTTTGCTGCTGTTCCGAAGAAGGGCTTTGCGGGCCCTTCGGTTCAGTTTGACAAAAGGGGCCTGAATTCTAATCCAACTGGTCTTGCGGGCCAAGGGTGTGCGTCACCTGGAACAGGTTTAGTCCGAATCCATCTAGCACAAAGCCACGGGGTTCGGGCACTGCTAGGGTTTACGAGAGCTAGTCGGTTTGCGTCGCTCAGGGGATCCATTGACGCCACGATGGCGAACTTTGGCGGCGGCTATGGAGGCGGCGGGCGTGGGGGAGGAGGTGACGGCCGTGGCAACTCGGCGGGCCGTGGCGCCGCTGCGGGTGGCCCGCCAGGTGCTGGAGGTCCTCTTGGTTGGGGCATGGGAGGACAACAGGGTCGTGGCGGTGCTGCTGGCCGAGGCAACTTCTACATTGGCGGTCCATCTGGGACTGCTGGACAGGGTGACCAGCGCCAAAACCCTAGCGCTAATGCTGGCTTGAGTGGCACGGCAGGGCACGGAGATAATCGCTATCAAGGATTTGGTAATGGAAATCAGGGGGCAAGCTTCGGAAATTTTAATGCTGGTAGTGGGTTTCCCAATGGAGGTCAGCAGAGGTACACATACAACAGAAACTTTCAGTACCACCATAATGATAGGTTTGATGGAGGTAGGGGATCGTATTCTCGTGATCGTGGAGGGTATGTTGGCAGGGAGGAAGAGAGGAATACTGTAACAGGTTTTGATGAAGAGATGCTCGCTAAAGTAGTTCGTCAGGTTGCCGATGCGCTAAGGCAACCTGGGGTGTCTACCATGGCTGAACGGGTGGACCAGGGGAAGTCGGTTGCCGCGGCAACCAATGTCTTGCCCGCCACCGCTGCTGTTCTGGCGACTGATGGATCTCGAGCAACTGCGAATGTTGCGCCTCTGGCAGCAAAGCATGCGGCTATGCAGCAAGGCGGCGAGATCAGGCCAACTGGAGAAGGTCAAGCGAACGCCAAGAAAGCTAAGAAGGCCGACAAGACCCGTTGTTACAGATGCGATGGACCGGGACACTTGGGTAAAGCATGCTCTGCGGAGCTTTGTGATAACTGTGAAAGCAACGAGCACGCATCTGAGGTCTGCCCACTTCTCACAGCACCCAAGCCGCAAGTAATTATGCATGGGTTGATAAATGAAGGGTTGATGTTTTTTGAGCAACCGACCACAGAATCCTACAAACCAAAAATAGATAATGTGTGGCTAGCTATGTTGACAGTGACAGGAGGGTCGCTCTCCATTCTGCAAATTGTTTCTCAGCTGCAAAGACTTGTGCCATCTGAGAACTTTCATTGGGAGGTTATTCAGGTGGGACACAATGTATTCAAGGTCCCTTTTCCGTCCAAGAATGAGTTAGAGAGGATGAAGATATTTGGTGCTTGCAAAGTTCCAAACAGCGGTTGTGAAATCACTGTGGTGTCCTGGGCAACAAAGCTGGAACCTATTTCTTTGCTTCCGAATAAGTGGATTAGAGTTTCAGGTATTCCGAGTAAGGAGACAGGAGATTTTCTCTCTTTATGGAGTCTGGGTTCTTTGTTTGGGAAAACTATCAAGGTGGACATGAAATTTACTAGAAAACACGGGGTTTTGCGTATCCTTGTGGGTTGTGTCGATTACACCTTGATCCCTCCTCAATGGACGCTTTTCATTAAGGATGGTTTCTACAGACTTTCCTTCGCTGTCGGGAACCATGTTGATGCACCAGATGGGGAGTTTGATCCTCCAATGTCCCCACCTAGAGGTGACGATGATGATAGGAGTAATGAATCAGATGATCCAGCTAAAGATGTTGACAAAGAAGGCAGTACCTCCGGGAACGAGGGACGTGAAAACATGGTCCTGGATGACAATCAATCTGCGACAATGGGTAATGGGAAGCCTAGTGCTGCGGCATCTGAGGCTATGCAAGAGAAGGAAGCTTTGGGAGAACCTACTGATTCGACACCCGGAATCACATCAAATAATAGGACCGGGGTAGTTTTCTCTCCAAGGGTTCAGAAGCAAATCAAGCTGGCAAAACAGCAGCTTTGGAAATTGGCTAACGGTGCAAATGAGCTGGCCGGAGCTCAAGAGGAAACACCAATGTTGGAGCTGGAGGTTTCGTTGGATGATGGGCAGGTTGCAAATGAGCTGGTCGGAGCTCAAGAGGAAACACCAATGTTGGAGCTGGAGGTTTCGTTGGATGATGGGCAGGTTGCTGGCTCTCCAAACAAGGCTGAGAGCTCGATGATCACAGCTTCGGTTGCTTATGCGCCTCAGCAACCTTCTGTGGATTTAGCGGCTGAAACTGGTGTAAGTCTACCATGCGCGACGGTGAACACAACACCAAATGGCCGCGGTACTGAGCTGGTTGATGTTATCAACTTGGGTGTGAATAATCTGGAGCAAGTGGAGTCCGAAGTGCAGGCCATGCGGGCTAGCAATGAGGTTACTGCGACAACCTCTTCACCTTCGTCGCCGCGAACTCCGATGGGTAATGTGACAGCGCCAGTAGTCCTGAACTTCTCTCAACGGTCTCCCACTCGAGGACCTCAGTCAGGCGGGCTGGGGGGATCGGGATACCAAGCTGATCAGATGAGGCCATCCAGACAGGAGATGATGGCGTTTGGGGCTTAAGCGACGTCGAGGTGCGGTCTAGCGATCGGTTGAGAGTGCAACCGAATGCGGACGCGCAAACTCAGCGGGCGATGGAGCTGGCGCAAAGGAAGGACATGTGCATCCCTAGAGGTACCACCTTGTTTCCGAATTTGTATTTACTTTCGTTTTCTGATGATGAGATTAGAAATAGGGCAGATCGGCTAGGTGTTTCACTGGGGAAAAATAAACAGCAAATAAACTCTTCACTGTCGGTCATTAGAAGTTTAGAAACGGATAGATTACTAGTCTTTCTAAAAAAATAATTTACCACCTGCGGATGTGGAGGGGGAGGCGAGCTTAGTCCTACGTAGAGCTACTAATCTTTGTGAAGATTTGGAGGATGACTGTGAGTTGGCAGAAGGTCACGCGGACCTTGAGCCAACGATAGTAAAGGCTACGCGTGGCCGGAAACGACACTTTGCTTCCTCTCAACGTGCTGTACGTCGAAGTGCTAGGATTAAAAAGTTACAAAAAAATTAAAAATGAGAGGCATGATTTGGAATATGGATGGTTTTGGGGATTCTGCGAAACACCAAACCGTTCATGAAGCTGTTAGGGAAAAAAACTAGACTTTGCGGCAATAGTGGAGACGGGTAGAGCTTCTTTCGCAACACCTTTTCTCAATTTTTTAGCCGGGGGGTTGGACTTCACATGGTATTGCATACCACCGCATGGTAGATCCGGTGGTATCTTGGTAGGTTTTAATAACACTGCTTTTACGGTGCAAGAGGTTGTAACGGGGATTTCTGTGTGAAGTTTCACATTAGGTCTAAAACTGATGGTTTTTGTGGATCCTTGTTGTGGTTTACGGCGCCGCACAAGATGCCCGAAAACCAGATTTTTTAGCCGAGCTGGTGCGAATTTGTGAGGGGGAGACCTTACCTATGTTAGTTGGTGGAGATTTCAATATTATAAGACGTGAAGAGGAGAAAAATAACTCAAATTTTAACGCTAGATGGCCCGTTATTTTTAACGCTATCATCGAGAGCCTGGATCTCAAAGAAATAGATCTCTCTGGCAGACAATATACATGGGCGAGTAGACGCGACACACCTACGTATGAGAAGCTAGACCGCTTTTTGGCTAGTGTTGAATGAGAACAAAAATTTCCTCTGGTTTCGGTGCATGCATTGACCCGCGCGGGGTCAGACCATACACCGCTTATCTTAGATTCTGGTGATCAAGCTCATTTAGGAAACAAAAATCATTTCTCCTTTGAATTGTCTTGGTTGCGCCGAGATGATTTTCATGAGGTAATTTTGAGAGAGTGGACGTCGGTTCACATCGGGAACTCTCCCATTGAGCGGTGGCAGAATAAGATTAGACACCTAAGACAATTTCTACGAGGATGGGCTAAAAACTGAAGTGGGGAGTACAAGAAGAAAAAAGAGAGCTTGTTATCTTTGATTGATCATCTTGATATCAAAGCTGAAACGGTACCTTTGAGCGCAGCCGAGCGGGCAGCCAAAAAGGAGGCCGATAGTGAGCTTAATAAAATTAGGCGTGACGAGGAGTCCAAATGGGCTCAAAGGGCTAAAGTCAAATACATCCAGGAGGGTGGAAATAACACGCGGTATTTTCACATCATGGCTAATGGTAAACATCACAAAAAAAGAATTTTTCAACTAGAACAGGATGAGGGGACTATAGTCGGGGAGGCCAATCTTAAAGTGTTCATTACTGAATTCTATAAAAAATTATTTGGCGCACCGGAGCTGAGTTATTTTTCGATGGAAGAGAATGTCACCGCGGATATGCCTCAAATTTCGGTGGAAGAGAATAGCATTTTAACTGCGGAATTCTATGAAAAAGAGATTCATGATGCTATCTTTCAAATGGAACACAATAAATCGCCGGGGCCGGACAGGTTTCCTGCGGAGTTTTATCAAAAAAATTGGCCTATGTTAAAAGGGGACCTTATGGCGATGTTTGCCCAGCTGCGTATGGGTGACTTGCCACTGTATAAGTTGAACTTTGGGGCGATCACGTTATTACCTAAAAAGGAAGATGCAAGTAGAATTGAGCAGTATCGACCCATTTGCCTTTTGAATGTTAGTTTCAAGATTTTTACTAAAGTAGGCACAAATAGAGTAACTGCTATCGCGAGCAAGGTTATTCGACCTACGCAAACAACTTTCATGCCGGGAAGAAATATCTTGGAGGGAGTTGTGGTGCTACATGAAACGATTCACGAGTTAAAACGTAAGAAGCTTGATGGGGTGTTATTTAAGATAGATTTTGAGAAAGCCTATGACAAAGTTAAATGGTCATTCCTACAACAAGTTCTTCGCATGAAAGGGTTTGATTCAAAATGGTGTGATTGGATTGCTAGATTTGTTCAGGGGGGGAGTGTGGGTATTCGAGTTAATGACGATATCGGTCATTATTTCCAGACTCTTAAAGGACTCCGACAGGGAGACCCCTTATCACCTTTGCTATTTAATCTAGTGGCCGATATTCTTGCTATTCTCATTGCAAGGGCAAAGGAGGATGGCCAGGTAGGAGGGTTAATACCGCATCTTGTGGATGGCGGGGTTTCAATCCTACAATATGCAGATGACACAATATTATTTCTTGAACACGACGTTGCGAAAGCCGTGAACATGAAGTTAATATTAGCTTTCTTCGAACAGCTATCGGGTCTAAAAATAAACTTTCATAAGAGTGAACTTTATTGTTTTGGCAAAGCTAAAGATGATCAAGAGCAATACCGGCATATTTTTGGATGTGAAATCGGCTCACTACCATTTAAATATCTAGGTATTCCCATTCACTATAGAAAGCTACTTAATAGAGAGTGGAAACCGGTGGAGGACCGTTTTGAGCGCAAGTTGGGGTCTTGGATAGGTAAGATGTTGTCTTACGGGGATCGGTTGGTCTTGATAAACTCGGTTTTGACTAGCCTTCCAATGTTCTTGTTGTCCTTCTTTGAAATACCTAAGGGGGTACGTAAAAGACTGGATTTTTATCGCTCCAGATTTTTTTGGCAAAGCGATCAACAAAAGAAAAAATATAGATTGACGAAATGGAACATAGTGTGCAGGCCGAGGGACCAAGGTGGGCTCGGGATAGAGGTGTTAGAGATTAAAAACAAATGTTTGTTGAGTAAATGGCTGTTCAAATTATTAAATGAAGAAGGTGTGTGGCAAGAACTTCTGAGTACTAAGTACTTAGGTGACAAGACGTTGTCTCAAGTTCAGGCTAAACCAAATGATTCACCTTTTTGGAAGGAGTTAAAGAGGACTTCTTTAGGTTCGGCTATTTTAATCTTGGGAACGGGCAACAAATCAGATTTTGGGACGACGTGTGGTTAGGAAATAGAACATTAGCGAATGTTTATCCTACACTGTATGCGGTTGCAACTATTAAAAATATTACGGTGGCCAATGTGTTTGAAAGCACACCTATTAATATGCATTTCAGGAGGAATTTAGTAGGGGCTACGAGGGAATTATGGTTTCAGCTTGTTGAGAAACTAATGCGTGTTCACTTAACGTCTGAAGTTGATACTTTCCGTTGGAAACTATCTCCAACTGATGAGCGGCAACACTAGGTATTTGCGTAAGTACCTATGGAAGCCGAAGGTTCCTTTTAAAAATAGGATCTTCCTTTGGTTTATGCATAGAAAAGAACTTTGACGAAGGATAATTTGGCAAAGAGATGGTGGACCGGGTGTAGAAAATGCGTTTTCTGTGATGCGGATGAGTCTATAGAGCACCTGTTTATATCTTGCTCTTTTGTGAAGGAGATATGCCCTAGAGGCACTTAATAAAGATAGTTTATTTGTCATATCTCAAATGTTCATAATATGTTTTATACCATGCTCTAACTGTATTAAGCGGAAACATTAATACACGTGTGGTAGATAAACAACCAGGTCCCTAGTAGCCTCTATCTAACTAGTTCATTGGGAAATAGATGATCGAGGTTTCCCGATCATGTGACATTGATGTCAGTTGACAATGGAGTCATGTCATTGGGAGAATGACGTGATGGACATACCCAATATTTGTAGGACGTAGTCATTACGCCTTTGACCGTGAGATCAACTCTTATCGCTATTCCTGGAAGATGCTTTGATTGCATCAAACGTCATTGCTTATATAGTATGACAATAACGGTGTCCCTCTCGGGTATCGGAAGGGATCATGTTGAGATGAGGGATCAAGAGCGGGATTTGCCAATCCGCATAGCAGGATAGATACTCCTGGGCCCACTCGGTGAGATTATGTCAAATAAGCTTGCAAGCATGTGACTAGGTCACGGGGACATATTATCACGGACGAGTAGAAGATAGTGTTGTCGATAACGAGATCAAGCTAGGTATCATGATATCTAAGAACGAGTCTCGAACACGCTAAGTATCGCCAGTCAAAAGGTTTAAGACTCGACGTCTAGGTTCGAACGACAAAGTTATTTCGTTATCTCACAGGGATTAATTCTGGGTATCCAAGGTCCACGAATTAGTCATTAATCGGAGAGCGTGTCTCGATTATGTCTGGAGAGATCTCAAACCGCTAGGGTAACACACTTAAGGAAGGATGACATTTATAATAGATTGGAAATAGAAGAGAAAATAAAAGAGAGCACCGAAAATGTTCCGGGAGAGTTCCGATGGAGATCGGAGAGCGACGAAATAGTTTTCGGGGCTGGAATTAATTAGATAAAATGTATTTGATATTAATTAGTTGAATTAATGATTAAATATATTTTTTATTTAATTAAATTCGAATTAATGATTAAATATATTTTAAGGCCCATTAGGGGAAAAACCCCAAAAAGAAAAAAAAAAGGGGGAGGGCCAGCCGGCCTAGGTGGGCCAAATGGAGCCCACCTAGGGGCCGGCTGCCTCCTTGGCCGGCTAGGCCATGTGGGGTTTAGTCCCACATGGCTTAGCCAAGGGAGATGGTCTCCCTCCTCCACCTATATATGGGTGCCCCTTGCCTTTGAAAGACACACCAATTTCTCTCTCTCTCTCCGTTTAATCTTGACTCCGTAATTGGAGTCGTGTACGGGGTGAGTGTTTCTCCACCATAAGCACACCGCCGTGCTGCTGGATTTCTAGTCCAAGTCTTCCGCTGCTCGTCCCTGGATCGGAGCCCGGAGGAAGTCATCTTCGCCGTACGTGTGCGATTCCCTGCGAGGTGCCACGCCTGTGGCGCTCGGAGGTCTCCTTCCTCTACACGACCTTGAGGTCGGCTTCGTCGGCTTCATCGACAACGCTTGTGCGGGAGCGTGATCCCCGCTTTTCGGTCTACAAAGGTATGTATATCGATCTCCTGCGTATTACTATATCTGCATAATATAGATCCTGGCTAGTTTAAGGTTATCGTTGTTAGGAAAAAAATTTATTTTCTGCACACGATCCCCTTCATTTTGCACGAGACATATGGAGATTGGTGCATTTTACTTTCAACATTTCTCCTCCGACTAGTATTGCGAACTTGTTTGGATCTTGGTTAAATGGGATAGACTATAAAACAAAAGCGCAGATTAGAATTGGCGTCGCCGCGGTTTTATGGGCTATCTGGAATTGTCGAAATGACATTATTTTTAAAAATGCACAATCCTCCGACTATTTGCAGGTTATAAACAAGGCGACCTACTGGATCCATTTGTGGTCCTATCTTCTTCCTGCGGATCAGCGTGGTCTCATGGATACAGGATGTACTCGAATGATGATGGTCGTACGGGCTATCTTCTGCCGGGGTGGGTGGCTACTTCATAAAAGGCTAGATGGATAGAGCGCTATTTTTCTGGCCGATTTTTGTATTCACGCTCAGTGATCCTTGAATTGTAAACCCTTAAACTTTGATACTATGCAATAAAATTGCGGCGGCTGTGTGCATCATTTTGATGCAGAGGCCGGGGATCCGCACCCCCTTTTCTAAAAAAAATGTGGATATTCTCAAAGCGTTTGGTGCTTCTGAGTACCACTGATATTGTTATTTTAAAAAAAAATTAAAAGTTGTGAAATAAATTGAAAAAATTCCGAATGTAGACAATTGCGTATCCAATAAACTGCAAAATAACAACTTAAAATACTATTTATATAGACCTTCACAAAAATGATAAATCTGATAAATTTGAAGATTTGAAATATGCATACCTAGATCCACACTTTTATCATTTTTGTGTAACTCAGAATTCTAAGTATTTGAAATTGATTTCTTGAACATTCATGGAATATACGGTTGGCTATATCTAGAATTTTACTTTCAATTTTTTTAAAACTCACAATTTTTTAATTTTTTGAACGCAATATCTAACTCGTGTGTGACCACCATTTTTTCTCTCCGCGTGCTCACTTTGGCACTTCCCCACCAACTAGTCCCGAGTCCCGACCACCCGAACCACACAAAGAAAATAAAAAACTTATCTTCTACTCCCTCCGTTCCAAATTAATTGACTTGGTTTTGTCCAAATATGAATGTACCTATACTTGTTTGATGTCTAGATACATCCATGTGTAACAAAGTGCGTGTCAATTAAATCCGAACGGAGGGAGTACCTAGCATTGACCCCGCAGCCCCGCACATCCCATCCTCCCGATCCACACCCGTACACCCTTCGGCTTATCATGTGAGGTTCAAGAATCGGATGTATCTATTAGTGCCAAAATCGAAAACTTTAAAACAAATGCTATTTCCTAAAGTGACCACTTTCCAAAAATGGTATGTCCTAAACCGACAACTTTTTAAGCTAAAAAGTGATTGACCATTGTGTAGCCACGTCCTTTTCTAAAATACCGGACTCACGGAAGGTGGGGAGCAGGAAATTTCCACCCTAAGTACCTAGCATCATGACACACACAACTAACTCATCCCACTCTATCTGAGGCTGCTCTTCACTTAAAATAACCCTGTAAGGTGAGATGTTCACAAAAAATAAATCGAACCTCTTCTTAAACGCTTGTATATTCAGAAGATACGACATAAGTTGTAACCATGATTGATTAGTATTTTTTGAAATTCAGAAAATGAAACATCAGGCAATAGGATGTGGACGCAACTAGTTTCAAATTTTAGTTTCACATTTTACATCATGTAAAATATGCAGAAGAAGCGACTAAGCTACCTTTGTACTCAGTTTGAGGACACTAATCAGCGGAGCCATTGCTTTGACACCAGAATGTCCTAAACACACCACTTTTTAGCTAAAAAGTGGTTGACCACTGTGTAGTCATGTCCTTTTTTAAAACACTGGACTCACGGAAAGTCGGAAGCAGGAAATTTCCACCCTGAGTACCTAGCATCATGACACGCACAACTAACTCATCCCGCTCGGCTCACTTTGGCGCAACACTTGGGAATGTCGAAATTTGCAACAGCGGCAGCAGCTGTGTATTATGATTGTAATATTTTAGCTTCTGGTTTTGCTAGTATCGTTTATAATCATTGTTCTAGAGATTGTAATGAGGTAGCTCATTTGCTGCCTAGGAATAGTTTTACACAGTTTATAACCGATGTCTGGGATGGTGACCCACCTAGTTTAATCATGCCAGCAATGATAAACGATGTATCTGTGTTTGATAATCAATAATGCTAACCGAAAGGCATTAATTCAAAAAAAAAACTCATCTCGCTCTATCCGAGGCTGCTCTTCACTTTAAATAACCCTGTAAGGTGAGATGTTCACAAAAAAATAAACCGAACCTCTTCTGAAACGCTCGTACATTCAGAAGATACGACGTAAGTTATAACCATGATTGATTTGCATTTTTGAAATTCAGAAAATGAAACATCAGGCAATATAGGATGCGGACGCAGCTAGTTTCAAATTTTAGTTTCACATTTTACATCATGTAAAATATGCAGAAGAAGCGACTAAGCTACCTTTGTACTCAGTTTGAGGTCAGGGTGCAAGCGGTAACGGCCCGCCGCGGCGCCGCAATTTTAGGCCCACTTAATTGCATATGCAAGTATCCACGTAAATGAAAAAAACAAAACGGCATATATGGGCCAGGCCGCGGTTGCCGCGGCGGCGCCGCGTATCGTACGAGGCAGGGCCGCAGGGCCGAAGGACGAAACAGAAGTCAAAGGGCGCCGCCCACCGTCGTCCTCTTCTCCGGCGCGCCGGGCGCCGCCAATCGCCATGGCCGCCCTTCCTCCTCTGCCTCCGGCTGCGGGGGTCTCTCCTCTCCCCCGAATCCCGCCTCAACTCAACATCCCCGAAGGTCGGCGACGGGCAGCCGCAGGATATGCCGGCAACGGCGGCAAGCAAGTTAGGGTTCGATGGCGGCGAACCCGAGCATGGCACGGACGCCGTGGGGAGGGTGGGCGGCGAAGGGATCGATGGCGGCGAACCACAGACGCGCACGGACGGCGGCGGTGATCCCACGATGCGCACAGTCGCCGCCGGCGGGAAGCGGCCGCAGTCCAAGAACGACACCCTCGTCCAGAAGCGCAAGAAGCACAATGGCAGCCCCTCGTCCCACAATTATCAAGGTACTATAGCTACTGTATGATCTGCTGAGATTGCTACCGTATGATCTATAGCCCCCTCTCGTCCCCATATATATGTTGAGCATCATGTATACTGGATCAGTATGTGTGTGCTTTCCAGCTGCGATCCTAATTCATGATCTCACTCGTGACTACTGTTATTCTAGTTCCACCATCTTCGTAGGTTTTGTTTTCTACATACACAAATCAACGAATGCATTGTTGGATTAAACATCTTGGTAGACTGGTGGTAAGCAGTAACAAAACATCGTTCAGTCTAACAGAAAAATCAGGTCTCTGATTACTTCCCAATTTCCCGTACATGATGTTTTCCCATACCAGAAAGCAGCAACAGTCGCACAATTAAGCTTTGAGGGCTGCATTACGTGTTCCAAAACTAGAAGCCATGAACCCAATGTAAATGCATCCCATGTTTCAATATGGAAACTAGAAGCCATGTAGGATACAGCTACAGCCATTCAGCTTTCAATTTGTTTCATTCTGAGGATTCAGTTCTTCCAAGATTTCTCCAACCACTCACCTAGAAAGATCCCACAGTCGGTTGGGTAGATATAATATATAATTTTGCAAGGGTGTCTGATTACTTCCCAAGTTCCCGCACATGTTTTCAACTGTAAGGGGACAGATTTTGACTATTTTGTAGGTTGGTTTACCAATTTCTTCGTATTTCCGTGGCTATTTTCCTTAGTTCAGTACGCACCATTCAGAGAGTTCACTGCCTCTTTGAATCCATGGTTTGAGAATATCTAGGACAACTACAAAAAATGATTTAGATTTATCCATTGTCTCCCTAGGTTGTTTGCCATGTCCATAGCACCTCTTTCTTCCTTTTCTTGTTGGCCATCTCCTCACATGCTCTGTATGTAGATAATGATCCTCTTCATTTCGATTTGAGATACATTCTTGCTGCTTTTGCTTCCAAGCAATTGTGTCTCCTGCTCCACATATGTCTAATTTTCTTATTATATCTCTTTGTTTAATAGGCATCTAGAAAGTCAGCTAATACAGGAATACGATCTCCAATGCAAGCAACAAGTTCACCGGGGGTTAATTTCCTTCTCAAGTCTGCAGCAGTGAAAAAGTAAGCAGTGAATAGAGCAAGTATGGCTGGTTCACCTAAAACGCCACAGCCACCAAGTTGTTCCCCTTCTCTTCATGATCTATCTCCTGATACAAGAGCGACGAATTCGCAAGGTATGACCAAGTTTTTATTCATGTGATTTGTTGTCTACTGTTTAGTTTGTGAGCAACACATTGTTGAGCTAACTAATCTTTTCCCATTCATGTAGCATCAAAACGAAAGCACCGCAAGTTGATATCGGACATTTGGAAAGAAGCTGAACCAATCTACAAGGATGGGAAGCACCGCAAGTTGATATCGGACATTTGCTGGAGAGTCACACACAGATAGTGGCACTCAAGAGGTTCAAGATGATAATGACCCACTAGCAGAGTGGGATCATTACATGAAGTCTAAAAGACAGCAGTCAAGCACTGAGCTAGATCAGTATTTGAAAGAACAGTTGACACCTCGAAAGGAGGAGGTTGACATTCTATATTGGTGGAAAACAAAATCTGAAATATATCCTGTGCTCTCTAGAATTGCTCGTGATGTATTAGCAATCTCTGCTTCTACTGTGCCTTCAGAGTCCGCTTTTAGCACGGGAGGACACGTCGTGAGCGATTATAGGAGCAGACTCACGCCCACGACCGTTGAGGCTTTGATATGTCTTCAGGATTGGTTTAAGGCAGCCGGTATGCATTTCCCCTTAAGCTTTTTTCCTTTGGCTCATTTAATATTTTCATGAGGCTAATAAAATTTCTCTTCCACTTTCAGACGCTAGGAAGAATGAAAGGCTTTGAAAGGAAGAAAGAGCTGAAGCAGGTTAGTATTTACTTGGTCCTAAATTTTCACACGTGGATGATATGCATGTTTGGCTTGTGATGAACTTGTTAACTGTGAACTGTAACAACTGACATGTCCAAAAGCAACTGATTGTCTTTGGTACCGTCATGCTATTTTCGGATTAGTATTCTAGTATTCATTTGATAGTTGGTTTTGTAACTTTGTATATCTTACTATTCTTTAGCCTGTGGTAATTGGTAAATGCAGCAATCCCCTTCTTCCATACTTGTCATTGAACTAGTGCTAGGTTGTATCCAATTTATGTACTGTATGCAGGAAGTGATAATGATTTGTGGGTTTGACTTATGTTACTTGAGAAAATAAGGCTGATCATGTAGTTCTGGTTTTCCCTGAAGTGGACATGGCACATGGCTGTGCCTGTGCCTGTTCACTACTGTTGGTGTCCTTGTCATACATGCCATTTTCATCTAGTCAGTGACATTGTGTCCATGTTTCCAGAAATTCGTTTTTGATGTTAGGTTCCAAATTTTAATGTATGGGACACTGCTAGTACACAGTGCATGATGTGTGAATTACTTCTGAATATATGTGATCACTTCAAACCTGATCTTCCTCATTTAACTAGACGCTTCCTGAATTAAATGATCCAACCATATTCAACTGATGCTTACTTTTCTGTATTGTCTTTGTTATATCCCTGCACTACATACACCCTTTTTTAATTATCTGTTATTTTTATTAAGTCTTTCAAGTACTTTCATGTTCAACTTTCTTAATGCTGCAGAAATTGAAGAGGAGGTGACAACAGCTGTACTCGTGATTTTTCTGTTTATAATAATGCAATCCAATGCTGCAGAAATTGAAGAGGAGGTGGCTTTAAATTTACTGTGTAATAAGTATACTGAGTTTATTTATTCAGTGTTGATCCTGAGTTTGCTTGAAAAAACACTTCGATACGTCGAAATAGGTTATCAGTAGTAGCGCCGGTGATTACTTACAATAATTACACTGCTCCGATGAGAAAAACACTGCTCTGATGTGTTATTGGCTCATCTATTGTTTGAGTGATTGTCTGGATCATTTGGTCACTGTTTTCATTGTATTGATGTTCTTGTAATATTTAAAAAGTCAGAATTATTGCTGGTTTCCTTTTCAGTAGTACTAATCGACTCGCTTGAATTGAGAACAAGCAAGAGCGCACCCCTTGGGCGCCCAGGGGGGCTATCCACGTGGCGCACGACGTGCGGGCAGGGAGGAAAAAGACAACGAGCACTGCCGCGTCGCCTAGCGAGCCCAGAAAAGGCCATCCCCATCCGTTCGATCTGTGAAGGAGCCCCGCGTCCATCTCGATCCCCCCGATGGAAACCCTAGCCGCCTCCGCCTGCGCTGTCTCGCTCGCATCCTCCTCTCTGCGCCGCCGCCTCCTCGCTGGGCCACCTCGTCCTACTCCATGAACCGGACCGAGCGGATGTAGCGCCCCCTTCCTCGCCAGCGCTCGATCCTAGCCGCAACGCGCGAGAGGGAAGGGTGGAGGAGAAGAGGAGGTCACACCGCCCCAATCCTCTTTTCGACCCCGCGGAGGTCACACTGCTCCCTCTTCTCATCGACGACTACACCGGCGGCGGCTGCATCGTCAACGCGGGAGAGGATGGTTGAGATGGTGGCCTCACGGGCGAGCTAGCATCTTCCACCACCGAGGCAACGACGAAGCAAGCTGATGCGATTTGGTACTTACATCTCCCTCTCTTAGCCCCTCTCTCTCTCCTCGGGTTTTAGGAACGGATTATAAGACATATTTTGATTGGCAGTGTTAGTGTAGTGTAGTTTTCTGTACTAGACCTCTTTACATGTGTGACATATTGCAATTTTTGGGACCATACACGTCGCTGCTCTTGCTGTAGAGTGTGCCATCATATTTATTGTGCAGTTTTTTTCCATGGTAATTTTAGGTGCGGATTAGACTCACGAGGTGTGTACTAACAAAACTTCTCTCCTTTTTCTGTTTCAGTATTGATACTGACCTGCTTTTGGTGGTCTCCAGTTGACAATGGGAACGATTGTGGATAATTTGATGTCATGGTGGGCGTGAGATGGATCGCCGGCAGCTGCGGGCCTGTGTGGCTAGACGGTGCCGTGGAAGACAACAGAGACGGCGCCTGGGAGTTGCCCGTGCTCTGGGCCATGGGGACGCAGCAAGTAGAAGATCATCTCGGTGAGCCCTCTCCTTCTCTTCTGCCATCTTAATTTGGTGGTTTGTCTCGAATCGAGGTCAACGGGTCTGATTGCAGCAACAAGTGTTCATCTGATTCGAAATGTTTAATTGTTGCAAAATAATTCAGATGTGAACACAGTGTTTGGTCTTTCACAATGCATTGGTAATTCCATGGTATTTCCTTTTTTGTACTTGTATGAAATAATGAGCAGTAGCAGTGTCTGAAGTAATGAGCAGTAGCAGTGTAAGAATGTGATGAATATCATATGCCTTAGTATAATAAATTTACATGCTCTTGAATGCACTCAGTTCTGTATTTGCTAAACGTAGTTAAAGAGCCTTTCTGTTGCATCAAGGTTATCTGATTATCATTTGACTTTTTTTACTTAGGTAATAAAATCCTCTTTGTATCAGGAAGATGAACTGAAACAAAAAGGGTACTCGGCTTTCAAAAAGAAGGACTATGATGCGGCCATACTTTTGTACAGCATGGTAAAAACTCCTATCCTGCTACTGATTTTCGTATGCAAAAAACATTTTAGATGCTGAAGAACTTATGTTTACCTTTCCTAACAGAAGCGAACCCACAATGAACTTGTTGTGGTGGTTCCTCGCTCAGAATATCCCCAATCCACATGGCCTGAAACCAAACTTTTTTCATTTGTAAGCTCTGAAGTTTGACGGCACGAAAGCTATGTTATATTCAAACAGGAGCATCTGTTGGTTGTGCCTCAGTGTCGGCGACGAGGTTCGTTCCGACGCCCAGACCTGCACCAGGGTATAGCCTGACTTGGCACAAGCTTATTACCGTCAAGGAATGACCTCCAGGTGATCATCACACTTCCCTTCATTTTCCTGCCCAAATATAGCTCCAGAAAGTCAGATTCAGTTGACAACATAGAACATACTCGAGTCTCTGCACATTATCCGGTGTTGGCTTGATCTAATTCACAAGCACTTTAAGCTTATTGACAAATTCGAGCTCGTGTTAGTATTATGCCGGTCACCCTTCTGAAGGCCTCGAGGCTGGATCCGGAGAACGCTGACATCAACAAAGCTTCTGGTAATCCCACTCTACGTGCAGCCTGAGTCGTACATCATCGTACAAACTCATCTTACATCACATGCGTGCTAACCTGATGCCCTGGTGCCATATACTGTAACTTGTGCAGGGCTGTTTTAGCAAGGCACAACGCTTCCTGGAGGAATTGGAAGGTATGGAGTGCACGTTCTGGGGGAAGCTTTCGTTGTCGAAAACGCTGAAGCGTAGGAAATGCTTTAGTGTCATTAACTATTTTATTCTCATATCCATGTTGGTTATGCCCTTTCACATTGATTCATCTCTATTTTTTGATTGTCTTGACATATTTGTGTTTATATTAATATCATAACAATTCTAAGTTTGTTTGGCCAGTACTACTGCAACCTCTACATATGGCAATTTTTTTTTAATCCTTGTTCATAGCAGCATTAGTAATTCGGTAGGCTCATAGCTTTTATATGTCTCCATCTTATTTGCAGGTGTATTCACCTCATCTGGTACATCACGTGCTATATGGATTAATCTTGCACAAAGCCTCCTCTTATTTTATCAGCTACCACCAAAATGAGTTGACCAAGGTTGTTTCAAGTTCTACTGTTTTTCTACAACCTTCTTCTCCCAGGCTTCATGAACGGTGAGCACAACAGAATACCTGCTATATGGTTCACTTTGCTTGTACGCTTCCTTTTGTTGTCCTACGAAAGTATGATTTGAAATTGCATTAAAGGAATATTGTTCTCATGTTAACATAGGAGTATGATTTTACGCATGCAATGTCTTTTTTATGCATAGGAGGATGATTTTACAAGGTCTCTGAGTGATGCATTTATTAGTTCTTTTTACGCAGAATGGTAAATTAAATAAATACAAGTCTTCAATTTTTGAGATTTTTTTCCTTATGCCATGTGGTTGCTTTATTGTATTGGTCAGCATGTTATGCTTGTATGGATTCTTACATTGGAGAATTTCACACATCTCTGCATACCAATATATTAAATATAAAGATGAATACTCGTGGTACAAACGTTAGTAACAAATAACAGTGGAACAAGATAATGTTTCTATGGCAAGTGCTGGTGAGAATTGCAATGCCTCGCACTACAGGTTCAATAATACAAAGCTGCCGACAATTTATTTGAGGACCTTGCTGCTGATTTTAACTTCAAATATTTATTTGTATTTTTAGTTCTACTTCACTTTGTGGGATGACATTGATTACCTTGACGATAAGTGCAATGTAAGTAGTACCTTATTCCACAGTTTTTCCCGGATGGATGGGAGGCTGGCTATGCCGATCCATTTAACAATGAACCAAGAAACTACTCTAAGCTGCAGTCAGATAGAACACATCCATTACAGTTGGACCGATTTTCTGTATCCTTTCAGCTGCTCCCTTTTTTTTGGATCGCTATAGCAATGTTCTTGTTCTACTCCACAATACCTCTTTTTTGACAAAGTACTCCATAGTATCTATTATCTTGATGGTAGACCACTCTCCTCTTGTGGTCAAATTCATGACTGGCCTGGTTTTTTTTGCAGAAATATGTTCGTAGTTGATTGTTTCAGATATCGGTGGACTTATGCTGAATCTCTCACTCCTGACCTTGTACACGTGAGCTGTTCTAATATGTATCTTAGCTTTCCATGAGAAGGTTTGTATGCATCAATTTATTTCACGTCATAGAATCTTTCATGCTTTTGGAATACACGAATTGGAGGACTTTGATGTTTCAAATGAAATTCCACATTTATCTAAATTGACCTGATGGCAGAGATATAGTGTCTGCTCATCTCATCCAATGTAGGCCACTTGAGAGGAAAGAATATACATCAGATGAAATGCATTCCCGACTGTTGCTATATTCTATGCTTCCTCATTATTTTCATTAGTGTTTTTCCTCAGTAATTAAGCAAGAAATGGTCATGGGATAAAATAAGAGATTATATCTGTTTGTAATATTTGTTAAATGGTCTGATTAGGTGCTACAGAAATCATGTTATCTCAAAGCATTTTGCTGTTTCTGTGATACAAAGCATATATTTGAGAGTAGTAACTTCAGAAATATTAAGTCGTGCATGTACAGAACACTATGTTATGCAAATATACTGCTTCCCTAGATGTAGTTATTTGTTTATCTTAGCATAATTTTGTGGTTCTGTTTTGCAGGTTCAAATAATTATTCGTCCAAACAGTATTGAACATCAGTATATGGTGTTTCGTGGTTATTGAAGATCAGCTCGGTGCATATGAGTTAGCATTCATCTGTCTTAAGCAACCAAAGAGACATCCAAATTTTCTTGATTCACATATGTTAAATTGAACATTTGAGAGTGATGTTCTGTATCGGTATTTGGTTTTCCATAGTGAGCCAAAATCTATTATCAAACCTAATATTTGTAACATATTCTTGCTAGAAGCACTTTCACACGGTTGAAAATCCAACCATGGTTTCCAGCCCTGTATGATTGCTGTACAATTGTGTTGTGTGCTTTCACTGCAAAATCTTTGCATGAGATTGAGAGATTTTCACCTGCTTTAGTGAAACTAAAATGTGCTCTTAAAAAAATTGTGCCAATGGGGGCTTAGATTGGGACGCAACGTACCGGCTAGGAGGCGCCCCGAGGGGCGCCCCAGCCTCTAGTGATTATAAACCTGTACAGAGCTAGCAGTTTCAACTTTATATTGTGATATCGTACGCAACGCGGTGTCAGCGAGCTAGCATAGCAAGGGAACGAGCTAGCTAGCGAGCTAACGATCGGCCTATGCGGCGCGCGCGGCGCCGCGAACAAACACGTCTCATACGCGGCTATACGCGGCATACCGCGTAAGCTGAACGGCGTATGCGGCGTACGCGCGCCAGCTCGCGGTGCGTCCCGCTTGCAGCCTGAGTTTGAGGACACTAATCAGCGGGCCATTTGCTTTGGCATCAAGAATGTACCACGGGCGAATCAGCATATTCCATTTAAAGAATATCGTCTTCCTATTATGATTACACTAAATTTCCCTTTCCTTTAAATAAAATCAATAGCCGTTCACTACTTTTACTAACCGGACAACCCGTGCCGTCAAAAAAAAAAACCAGTCCATCGATCGGAGCTCGGAAGGTGCTAGCCGCCACGCAGAGGTGGAGACGCCTGGCGACGCCGTCCCGCACGTGGCGCGCGGCAAGCCCTCCTCCCGCCGTCTCCTCCGCCTCTGCGCTTTTGCGCGTCAGCAGCGCCGCGCGGCGACCATCGGATCAAAAGCCACCACCACGTCCCCCAGAACCCGCCCAGAACCTTCCCTCCATGGCCCCTCCTCCGTCCGTGGCGGCCGCCCACGATCCCGCCGGCGACGCGGGTGACTCTTCCCTCCGCCTCCGCCTCCGCCTCCGCCGCGCCCCTGTCGCCGAGGCGGACGCTGGCGAATCCTCCGGCGGCCGGCGGGAGAACGGCGACCCGCCGCCGCAGCAGCAGCACGAGCTGTTCTGCTACCGCGCGTCGGCGCCCGCCCACCGCCGGGTCAAGGAGAGCCCGCTCAGCTCCGACGCCATCTTCCAACAGGTGAGCAGTCGCCGCGATTCCGTGGATTTTTTTCGCTCTCTCTCGTGATTTTCATGATCCCGGCTGCTTGCTTTGATCCATACAGCATCGGATTCAGATACAGTTGCGTTTTCTCCCATGTGCTTTCTAGTTCAGGAACTCCCGCAATTTTTCTCCAACTTACAGCATGTTCTGCCATGTGCTTCCCTGCTCGGATGTCTAGCCGTGCTAGATTTTAGGTATCTTCAGATACAGGCGCAACTCATTTTGTGTGTGGCACATGCTGCTACGGGTTGACCGGTTGAGGTCGCCGCGGGTGCTCGTTTTGGGGATTAGGGGACCACCCATGCGCAGATGCATGCGAGGCAACATTTTTCAGAGTTTGGCGGGGAAAAAGGCAAAGCATGAGAACAACTGTCGCTATTACTAGCAGAGTATGGCGTGTTGAAATAGACTAGCGGATGACTTGTGCATGCATGAGATGTGTGAATTGTACTAGTACTAGTAAGCAAAGCGCAGAGAGTTTGTTGGGAATGTGTTGGAGGCCTTGGGGGTTGACTTTTGATATGGAAGTGAAAATGCAGGGCTAATTGGGAAGTGTCGTGATCCACATGCTCAGTGTATCGGGCTGACAGCCTCAACTAGGATCTGTGCATGCTTACACATTTAGATCTGTCATCTTTTTTTAGGCTCATTATATCTGTCATCCAGCCTTTACTGTTCGGGATATTGTACATGCATGAGGAAAATAGAACTGTGCATGCTGTCATATCAGAAACAGCTATTTTGGTTTTGTATCCCATTTTACTCGGTACATTAATATGGACATTTTTTGTGATCGGCTTGGTTGTATCTGTTTGCTACTATAGGATGTTACCCTTTTCGAAGTGATATGAGCCCACAAGGCCACAACAACCCTTCACAGTCGAATGCACGCCTGATCATAGCCTTTAATCTGTCCGGGTACAAAGTTCAGTACATGCCTTCATTTAAATCTGAACAATATCGTTGGTTTCAACCAACATATGAGTTTCGAAGATAACTTTATATGTTTCTTTCTACATCACATTATTGTACAGATGTTCCTGGGCATAACACCAGTGACCAGCATTGTATAACTGAATCAATATAAAGACATGTCATTTAGGATATAACTGTACGAGAACATCATATATCACCTTCTTATTATTACTCTTATTTTAACTGGTAGTGAAATCTTTATTTGCAAGCAATATTACTCAGTTGCAGCCGAAAATTCCAGTCCTGAAATGCCTAGTTCTTCAACTGGTTGCAGAGTCATGCGGGTCTTCTGAATCTATGCATTGTTGTGCTGATTGCAGTGAACAGCAGGCTCATTATAGAGAACTTAATGAAGGTTTGGTTACTTTCCTATTTAAATTCCCTTCATTTGAATTTATTTCTTCTCTAATCCATCCCCTCCAGAAGTAGCACTTCGTTTCTGTGCTCTCTTCGCAGTGTATTTTGTACTCTCCTGACACATTACCGTGTTCTTAATTGCTCCAGTATGGTCTATTAATAAGAGCTGGATTTTGGTTTAGTGCAAGATCACTGGGGGATTGGCCACTTCTGATGTGCTGGTAGATATAATTACTCCCCGGTTTTGGTCTGAATTTCATTAAACAGTACTAGACTGTGTACATTTAATCAGTATGTGAATTGCAGCCTCACGTTGCCACTTTTCCCACTTGCTGCACTCATGACCGAGAAGTTGGCTCAAAGAAAACTCATTCCTGAACATGTAAGTTTGTTTCTGAACATTCTTTAGTCTTCGTCATCAGTTCTTCCCACAATGGCAAAGTCTTCTCGTCCAACATTCATGCATTTTTGGTGTTATGTTTCTTACATAAATAACTTACTTCTCATAGGAATCATTGTTATATGGTCTAATTTTGCATTAAATGAAATCTAACCGCTTTCAGTTCAGTATTTATGTAAGTGTCAATTACCCATGACATCGCTACACCTCTTGCAGGTGACTATTCTTCTCCATATCATTGTTACAACCGCTGTCCTTTTCTGTCCAGTTGTTGTGATTCTTAAGTAAGTATTTTTTGGCTTTGCAGTTTGTTTATATGCATGTACTTTTGGCATTCACTGAGCTCTTGTATATGATGGTTTGAAGCACAATCAGTCCATTTCTTATTCATTTTTCGTTCTGTATCTAATGACCTGGAGATGTACTCGGTTCATGTGCTTCAAACATGTTTTCACTTCTTGAGTTGGATGCTAAACAATCTACATAACTCTCAATTTGATTTTATGTGCTGATCTCTCGTATCCTATGGTCAACAATATTGCCACCCCCTACAAAAATATATTTACATGTTTATTTGTTCAAAGTTCAGATTCCAGTTTAAAAGATCTCCATTGTTAGTTTGCAATTGAAAAAATGCCAGTTATTGACCATTTGGGAAATGTGAGCCATGAGTTCCTAATGATTACATAACCAGAGTTTATCATGTGTCATATGCCTGCACACGTAAACATGTGTCATATTTCTTTCTGGGTACCATTTGTATATTTGATAAATGTCTTATGTCACTGTTGTTTGTTAGACATATGAGCTAGAATTACAAGTCAATGGCAGTTTTTTGTTAATATTTCCCCAAATTTATTGGGCATGCATTATTTTCTGAAGTCGTGTGTATGGGTCATGTATTATACTTTCTATTCTTTTGGTTAATGTTCTAATTATAAAAATATTTTTTACCTCAAAAGATATGATTGTATTGCTTAAATAATGGACTAAAATTCAGTTACCTTGATTTTTTTTCAGGTGTGAATCAGCAGTATTATCTGGATTTTTGTTAATGTTTATTGCAAGCATTACTTGGTTGAAGCTTGTTTCTTTTACTCACACAAGTTATGATATAAGGGAATTGTCCAAAAGTATTGAGAAGGTATGAGTGCAGTATGCCATTATTCTCAGTTGCAATTGTGGTTTCAAACACATCGGAGATTATACTAAGGCGTTGTATGGAATCATTTTAGCTTATTTTTGGATCTTATGTCTCTCTTAATTGTAAATCTTTTTAGCGCTTTGGATCATGATCCCGTTCCTATTAAATTTGTATCTGGTTCTTTTTCTGAGCTCCTCAACCTGGGTTTCGTTTAATATGTCAGGAAAGAATTACCTTGATTTGCGTAGCTTCATGTTGTGATTTACAGAGACTGACCAGATTACTAAATTTCTGGCATGGATGTGATTTCTTCCTTTCTGGTCACTATTCACATAGTAATTCTCTTTCACACGTAATAGGGTTCTACACATGGCAGTTCTATCGATGAGGAAAACATTAAGAGTCCAACTATCAACAGTGTAGCGTACTTCATGTTGGCCCCAACACTTTGTTATCAGGTAATATTCTCGGACTGGACCTGTCAGTTCTACTTTTAATTCCAAATCATTAGTTAGTTATATTGTTTGGGACTAGTTGCATCACTGTTGAACTATGACTTTCCTGATGCCGTTCTGGTCCGTTATGCAGCCAAGTTATCCCCGGACAGCATTTATTAGGAAAGGCTGGGTCACACGGCAGCTTATAAAATGCCTATTATTTACAGGCTTGATGGGTTTCATAATTGAGCAAGTGAGTCTATTACATGTTCTCTTCACTTTATGTATATGTTTCTTGAACGAAATTATCGAAATCTTTTTTTATTTCCTGCAGTACATCAATCCAATTGTCCAGAATTCCAAGCATCCATTGAAAGGAAATTTCTTGGATGCTATTGAGAGAGTCTTGAAACTCTCAGTGCCAACGTTATACGTATGGCTTTGTATGTTCTATTGCTTTTTCCATCTGTGGTAAGTATCTTGATCACCTTGTCTTGTTGGATTGTTAGAGTCTTCTTTGTTCAGTTAGGTACAGCATAACTAAAGACCTGGCAGTACCATAAACTTGTTGGATACTGTGATCTACTGAAATCTTAATCAATCACTTATTGATGTCTTGATGGTTACCTCATGCACAGTCGCATATCCGTAGGGCCCTGATAAATGGTTAAATACGTGGGAAACATAGTTCATCGTAACAGTAAAATTAAGTTTGAGCGACGCCCAGACTCTTGTCTTCTACAGCTTCCATTAATTTTTGTTATGTATACAGGTTGAATATTCTTGCCGAACTCCTACGTTTTGGTGATCGTGAATTCTACAAGGACTGGTGGAATGCTAAAACAGTTGAAGAGGTGAAAGGCGTGCTAAAATTTGTCTTCTTTGTTTGACAAAAGTTTGAATAAAGCTGACATTGTTTAATTTCCATGCATTCAAATTTGATGGTATTTTGGGGGATCGCCAGTACTGGAGAATGTGGAATATGGTAATTTTCTCACCCGTCCTTGAGAATAGCTGGTCTGTACTAACTCGCAATCTCCTCCCAGTCCTAGCTGATAGAGACATGTCCAAAATCCGGAAATAGTTTTCTGATTGATTGGCATTAACATAGTATCCTTCCCTGATAATTGTCTACTTCTTGTCAGCCTGTTCATAAGTGGATTGTTCGACATATATATTTTCCATGCATAAGGAATGGCTTGTCAAAGGTAATTTCTTCAATGTATCAAAAATGGTTACGCCTATTATCTTCTCTTTGTGTTACATTTATTTTTCATTCCCATGGAAATGGATATTATGTGACAGCTGTTGTTTGATGCTTCACCATTTCTATGTAGAGAACAATCACTGTACTGAAATCTGCTAGCGCAGATAAACAGGAAACATGAATAAACTGAGGATTATCATCAATTTTCTTCATTTTGTAACCTCGATCCTAGTAAAATTAACGGTCTTGGGAATATGGCTGTTAATACTTGATAATATGCTCTTTTGGCTTTTTTTTTGGCATGGCAATATGCATTTTTGTTAGACTACACTAACTAATATGCATGTTAACTAAATAGCAACATAAGAAGAATCTCGAAGGCGGCACAACATGGATGAATAGGACATACTGGAAAGCTAGATCTTAGCCGTGGAAGGTCGAACAGAAAAATACCTAAAATTAACTTGCTAAACAAGTGTAGAGAAAAATAATCTTTATTTGTGCCCTTTGTTTCACAGATATTGGGTGGTTGTTTCTGTTGAGAACAGAGGTAATTTTTTAAAAAAAATACATATTTCTGAAGTTCATGTTGAATCTACACTGCAGGGTTTTGCCATTCTCATCTCATTTCTGGTTTCAGCTGTATTTCATGAGGTACTGCACTTCTTTGAGAGTTCCACATTACGTGCCTCTTGTTGTTATTTCTCTTGATTTCCTTGGTCACCAGTTAGAGCGGAAAATGGCTTGGTTCCATGTTACTATTGAGTAATGATCTAGGTTGAATATAAACTTCTTCCGGACAAATCAATGATAGTCGAAATTTTGAATCTTGGCACTGCATGTTTGTACTTCCACTGGAAAGGAAAGAAATTTATATGGCACTCTCATATGTTACTTTAATTTCATTGTCTCTGTCAATTTGCAGCTATGTATTGCTGTTCCGTGCCACATCTTCAAATTATGGGCATTTTCTGGAATCATGTTTCAGGTATAGTTATAACCCCTGTAGGATTTGAAGGGCACTTATTTTTCCTGCTCTTATCTTCGACACTAGTTGATTACTCATGCAAGTTCTCATAATATTTGTCACTCTCATAAGTATTTGTCACTCTCATAGGAGTAATGATCTATAGTTTCAGCTATGTATTTGTCACTCTCATAAGTATCATCGACACTAGTTGATTACTCATGCAAGTTCAGTAAGAATAGGATACAATAAAAAGAACAGATAATCTTGTACAGACAATTTGTCTTGGAGGATGAATCCGGTGACAAATTAAGCCAAGTATGAAAGCAAATCTAAGCCGCTGCAGTGTTGATTCAACAGCTATAAACAGTTGTGGTGTGGCTTACTCATGTTTCAGCTTTATAGCAATGAATTCAGCTATTTTTATGCGCTTAGATGGGATCAGCCAAGAGTGGACAAAATGGAGCCTGGGCTACTAGGAGCCGTTTATTTTGAAACAATTGAAAATTATATTTTGAAGTTTCAACAAAACATGAAAACAAAATCCCGGATGTAGACAATGTTGTATTCTACTGGCCTGTAAAATCTCAACTAGAAATAACTTGTATTTTGGGCTGCGCAAAAATGACAAAGTCTGCAAACGGAGCTTGGCTCTGATGGTTGGGTTCCCTGTGGTGGAACCAGCCCACCCAGGTTCAAGTCCTAGACTTGGCATGGGCGTTTGCATTTACCTGGATTTATTCCAGGATTATCCGGCGCTATTCTTTCAGTGGTAGGTGACGTGCCCGTCAACAGCGAGGCGCCTGTGGTGACTTCGTCAACCTCAAGATCTGCCGGCTCAGTCCTTCAGAGGTGCTCATAGGGGTAGGGTGTGCGTGCGTGCGTTCATAGGGGTGAGTGTATGTGCGTATTTGTGAGCGTCTGTGTTGTACTGTGTTCTCAAAAAAAAAAAATGACAAAGTCTGACATTTGAAAGTAATGTACTGTGCAAAATTCTAACTCTTTGTTTTTTTTTTGTACCACAGAATATGAATTATTTTGATTTGAGATTTTTTTGAAACTTCAAAATATGAATTTTTTAATTTTTAAAAATAAAGGGCTCCATGGAGCTCGGCCTCCATTTGTAGTTTCCTAGGATCAGCCCCATGATAGTGGATATCTTCACTATCCACTTGTATCATTTATTCAGTTGACTGATGTGATGTTCATTGCCGTCTTTCACAGATTCCCTTGCTACTGTTGACAAAATATCTACAAGATAAGTTCAAGAATACAATGGTATATGCCATGCTCATTGCAAAATTTATCCTTCTCCCTTTTTTTCCCCTCTCTTGACACATTGTGCTTTATTGAACTTGACAGGTGGGCAACATGATATTTTGGTTCTTCTTCAGCATAGTTGGGCAACCGATGTGTGTTCTGTTATACTACCATGATGTGATGAACAGACAAGCTCAGACAAATAGGTAGCTCTGATAGAAGTGCACTATAATGCAGATCGTCCTAAGCAAATTGACTAGACATGACGAAGTGGCTGCCTCCTCGACATTTCGCTGTTAGCTGTCAGGGCCTGCTATGCTCCAAGTCCATGCTAGTTAGTGCCCAACACGTTCTAGTGAACTTGCTGCGCTCCAAATGTATTCTATGCTGGCGTACTTGGGTTGCGGCGTGTACACTAAAGATGTCTTGGTGACACAACTGAAGACCACCTCTACGCAGTTATTCAGCTCACATGCCAGCAGAGCTATGTACATTTTTTTCAATCTCAGCAGAGCTATGTACGTACATGATCCTGTGTTAGATGTAAAATGTATATGAGGTCTGGATGTGTAAAAAGGCTAGAGAGACCATAGGTACATAGAGCTGACTGCGAGGTCTGATTGTCTGTCGTGACATTCTGTAACGTTGTTGTGTATTGTGTTGCTGCAGAGAATAATGTAGCAACAGCGCTGCCGTTTCGCTGCTCCCCATTTTTGTCATGGACGAGACATGTCTACCCAACGTCAGATGGATACAACTAGGTAGCGGCGGCGCACCCATGACCTGTCAAAAAGCCCGCTAAGTACAGTAAGATACTCTAGTTTTGTATTCTTAAATTTTTTATCCTCAGTTATCGTGATTGATGATATTGCCTTTGTTAGGTCGAGATCTATTTTTTATCCTCAGTTATCGTGATTGATGATATTGCTTTTGTTAGGTCGAGATCTTCAAAACCATATGCAAGTCGGCCTCCCTCGTGTATAACCAGAGGAGTGGCGACACTTCAAACCACATTACCACACCCTGTGTGCTCAAAGGCTATGCCCCCTCGGAAATCTCTGCATGTGACAAGGTTGTTCCACCTCACTTCTAATCTCCGTTAGATCTTTGTTTGGACCGACGAAGCTCTGCTGGATTGGTGACTCTATGGATACCGGTAGAGAGATCGTTCTTTCGATACTCGAACCAGAAGGATAATTCTCACGGTTGGGACGTATAATCCTAGCTGCGGAAATTTGCATCAACGACCTTCACCAACATCTTCACTCTATTGTGTTTGTTGGTAGAGATCAGATCTAACTTGTTTGCATTTTCATACTTGATCGTAGGACATTTTTTTTTGTTTTCTCTTAAGTTCCCAACAGGGTTATCAAGCAGAGCTAATTACATCGACTTTGGGCCCATTGCACTCCTGATTGTTTTTTCGGTTTGTTCATGGAACCGATTCACTAGACATAATTTACATAATCAATTGTTGTTTAACCAGCAATCTGGTTGAGTTAAAAAAATAGTGACAGAAAGTTTCGATTTCAAACTGATCCGAAAGTGTGAGTATCCCCATTTTTGGTCTACCTACCGAAGAATGGTTTTTTTTTTTTTAACATTGTAGACCATTCGTTTGTGCGTTGAGATATGTGCGCACAATTTCTCTATTTTTCTCCCAAATGAAAATAAAAAATAAGAACTTGAACCTTTGAAGGAAAACAATATATTGGAACTACAATGTATAAAAAATAACATTGAATTTTTTTGTGCACTTTAAATATCTTTAAATGAGGATTTAAGATTTACTTATTTTAAGTTTTTATATGGTCCGAAAAAATCCAAAATTATTTTCCATACGTTGTAGTTCCAATATATTGTTGATCTGTATTCAAGTTTATATTCTTTTTCTTTTGGAAGAAAGAAGATAAAGTTTGCGCACGGATCTTAGCACACAAATGTGTGAATTGTGATCTAGATATGGGTGTGTACATGTCATGGTGCTCAACCACAACTTTCCCTACAAGAAAAGGTGTTTTGGTGGCGAGTAACGCCACTAGTGGTACGCCGTGTGTGGCCCTCTCTCGTTCCCCTCCCGTTTTGAGAGTCGACTCTCGCTCTCCGCCGCCGCCCCTCGCCTCCCTTCTCTCCGGTGGCGTTGCTGCCTGGCGAGGAGATGGTGTAGGAGGTTGTGCTTCTTCTGTACATAGTAGATGTAGGTTCTGCCTCGCGTTTATCGCGGTTGTGCCCTACGTGGCGAATCAGAGTAGGACATCGGATCTCATCGGCTGGATCTGGTGCGCCCTCGCCTATCTCCTCCGGCGAGCTTGGATGGCGGAGCTTGGCCGAGGCATCTCTGCAATAAGAGCCGTCCTCCCCTCTTGTTCTCTGATGTGGTTGCTGGCGGACGGCGACTGCATCTTGGTGGTGCGATGTGGTGCGGAGCTTCCGAGGTGGGAGATGCGCCGGCGGCGCAGCGTCGAAGACAACTTTTCCAATAAGTTCGCAAGGTTCGGTTTTTTGCTGCTTCTCGTCGTCTCTTCTTGTTACCGTGGTGGAAGAAGAAGGGAGGTGGAGGAGTTGGGCTGGTGGCGGCTTCTGCTGCTACTTTCGCTGCTCCCGGAGCTGGATTTCTGCGGGTCTACTTGCTGGATTTCGCCGGCGACCCGACTGGCGGCCTGGATCGGAGCGTGTCTCCCGCCGATGTGTTATCTCGCAGTCTTGCTAGATCCTGGCGTCTGCGCCAGGTGGACGATGCGGCGACTTCAACGAGGATTTCTCCTCTATAGGTCCGTGCCGGCGACTCAGCTGCTGTTCTTCGTTGTCTTCTCCTCCGGCGATCCGTCGGCGAGGACGCGAGCGGTGGCGGAAGGCTCGATGATGCAGAGGAGATCCACAGTAGGGTTAGGGTCTTGTTGTTTTTTACCTATTGTTCGGGGTCTTTTCTGTAAAAGGTCATGCTGTTTTGCACTTTAACCCTTCAGTTTTCTGGTAATAAACGCGCAGTCCACTCGCACTCCCCAGCTCACGAACCGAGCACAACTTAAAAAAAGGTGAAACCCCCGTCGTTTCCAGGCCACCGTTCCCCTCCAGCCCCGATCCCACCGCCGTGTGCTCCTTCGGCCGCTGCCAGGGATACCCCGCTCATAATCGCGAGGCCGGTTCTGGTCGCCCCGAACAGAGCAGCGTGGCACAGCAGGTGGCGCCCCTCATCCAGTGGCCGCTTGTTCTCCTTTGAACGGCCTGGCCTGCGCACCCGTACACCAAATACTCTCTTGCATTGCCTCGGTGGCGGCCAAACAAGAGAAGCGATGAGGCAAGCGGCCGCACTAGGGGTTGGCGCCGCCGGCCCTCTCCGGCCGTCAGCGATGTGCGAGCCCACAACTGCCTGCAGGACGACCAGATAGGCGGCGCCGCGGCAGGGAATAGAGGAAGGGCTGCCGCGCTGGGATGGACTCCGGGTTGTAGGCAGCACGACCTGCACCGCTGCACGGCGTGCCGGCGGATTGGCCGACGATCGGCAGGCTTGCTGTCAACAAAGATCTGAGCGGAGGACAGGGGCTGCACACAGAAGAGGAACGGAGTGCCGGTGTGTTGTTGCTGCTGCTTTTCTCTGGCAGGACCTTGACCTCTCCATTGGTGTATGTATGGCTCGCTACCTTGATGGCTGAGGAACAGGAAGGCTAGAACGGAGTGACAGGGGAGATGAGTGCAGGCCCGGCTGGTTAGCTCTTAACTTTGTAGGAGCGGAGGATAGAGGGAGTCTGCCTTTTTCTGCTTGTACTTCGTACCCTCAAAAGTTGTGAGTGGAAGTTGAACAAATTAAATATGGGTTTTCGTTAGATTCACGGACGAAGCGTCAGGTTATACAAACGAACAGTAATTCGCAGCTACTTAGTGAAGGTTTCGCCAAACGTCACTGATGTCAGCTGACACCAGTGCTCACGCACCACCTTCCAGCACCGTCCAATTGGATTACTGGCTTTTATGTACGCTAGAGATAGTTTCTGAGACAACGGAAGGATTATCCTTTATATATTATGGTCCAATATTGCTATTCGATTGAACTGATTATATACTTGGGTTATTTATAGGTGATTATATACTTTCTTATTTGGTGTATTAAACTGATGGCAAAATATATTATGTTTCAATCTGGTTATTCAATTATGTATGTGGATAATATATTTGGGTTGGTTATCAAAAATAGCTTACTAGGTCCTCTCATCATCTCTTCTGAAACAGATATTTAATTCAATTTTGCGGTTACCAGTTTGATATATTACGATAAAATTACATTTCTAAATTTGCCAAAATGACTCTGGCCGTGAGACCTTTTTTGCATTTTACGATATTCCAGTGTTCTGCTGTGGTACTAGTGGTTTCACATTTCCTGGCCTTTTAAAACACATAGAGTAATGCTACTATGGTCGCACAGGAAAGAGATCAAGATCGATGCTGCATTTTGAAGGAAGCCTCTGCGTTGCATAAATGCCACTTTTTGGCCGAAAGCAACTCCGCATTTTGGCTTTTTTTTGCTTCGGTAACGGCACTGACGCGAAACTGTGAGTCTGTTGCGAGGACTGTCGGCACCGATCAGAGTCCCATTAACAGCTGACAAAGTTCTTCGATTCATCAGTGATCAGTGAAACTCGGGCGTACGGTACAGGGGACCGCCTCACCAGCTGCATTTTCCATTATCTGATTTTTTTTAGAAGAAGTATTACTGCACCTGCTTTAAACTGATAAAGTTCTGGACAGCTCATCAAATACAACTAGAAAGATACCCGCGCGTTGCAGCGGTACTTTCTTTAAAAAATGTATTATAAAATAAAGGATATTTGAATCATGAAATAGATTTTTTATGGAATATGGAGGATTAGCTACAATAATCGAGAATCTAAATTTAATCGCCGTAAAATGTTCGTATATTTAACCGCTAAAAATTGATAATGTGGAAATTGTATGGCTAAAATATTATTAATGTGAATAAATTGCATGTATGAATAGATTTTCGTTAATAATTGTGGTATGACATGGATAAATGAATGGCTCAAATAGTGGATGATGCGGACACCTTGCATGTAGAGATAGACTAATTTAATGCATGTTAGTAGAGTTTTGTCTTATAATAAGTATAGATTTGAGAAAATAGCTTACAAAAATGATAGACAATATAAGCAAACAACAAAAAGAAAGACGTAACTCTTGAGAACACCGAAGTTACCATAGCACTCGTTCACCAAGATTGAAGCGAATTCGAGCCCATTCACACTATACTCTCTGTAAAATGTTGATAAAGGAATAAAATCTTCGGTTGTTAAAAAAATGCCTACAAGTAGGAATAGGTAAAAAGTTGAAAGAAGAGGCCATATCTTGCTTCGTGAAGGACGGGTCATTGTGGATTAATCAATAAAGTGGCGTGATTTACCCCTAGAAAACTGGGTTCTGAATACGCTCATTAACACTACGAAATGCTGGATTTATCTTTTGGTTTGAGGTACATATAAATTTGGCTATGAAATTTGCAATATACGGAGTAATAAATACATTATATTTTGTGTTACGAAGTTTTGGTCATGAAATTTGCAGTATAATAGTAGCATTGTGAATTTATTTCATGATATTTAGCAACTTTTCAATAGGCCAAATAATACAGGTGCACCGGGTGTACTCGATGGTTGTCTGTCATCATGGAGGGCGCATCCACTTCTCCCCATAGACGTGTATGTAGTTAAATTTTCAACATTAGCAATCTTTTCATAATTTCGATTCTAGCAATCCATATTTCCTAGATTAAGTCGACCTGTTTGGACCTGCTTAGGTGATGGTGATTATTATTGTTGTTATTATTATCATCTCAAGGAAGAAAGATAGAAAGTTTTTATCAGGATGAATGGCATACCATGTCTTTCGGTCAGCAAGGCAAGCTCTGTTTAGCACAAGAGAAAGAAAGAAGAGACCTTGGACTGAGACTTATTACAAAGGAAAAATATCACATTTGATGGAACCGTTACATACAAATGAGAGCTGCGCAATGCATCAAAAGCTCATATTCTCGCATTCCTCCCTAAAAGGTGCAAAGAGATCAGAGTTCATATATCTCTTGCCGGCGCTGGGGAATATGGTAACAATCATTTGTCCCTCGTTCCCTTCCCTCGTTGCAATCTGCTAGAGACCCACGGAATCAGAACGACACAGCCATGAAGATGATAAATATATGTAACATGGTATGTTTAGATCAACAATTAGTTACCTTGATGCAAGCAGCTACGTTTGCGCCGGAGGATATGCCGACCAGCAGCCCCTCCTCCTTCACCAGCCTCCTCGCCATTGCCATGGCTTCCTCAGTCCTTACTGTCACGACTTCGTCGATGAGCGATGTGTCGAGAACCTCCGGTATGAAACCTGCCCCGGTGCCCTGAATCTTGTGTGGCCCTGGTGAACCACCTGAAGACATATTGGAACATCAATGTGTCTGATTACTATGCAGATCCTGCAGGGTTTTTATTTACACTTAACAATTGATAATCGTGACTGGTTGACTGTACATAACTTCAAATTAGTACCACCTATTGTGGTTATGGGATTACCTGAAATTACGGCGCTCTCTGAAGGTTCCACGCATACTATCTTTATGGATGGATTTTTCATCTTCAGGTACCTTCCTACACCTGTCAATGTGCCTCCTGTACCAGCAGCAGCGACAAACGTATCCACTTTGCCTGCTGTGTCCTTCCATATCTCAGGTCCTGAAGTTTGTTTTAGAAAATGACAATTTAGTAAAACGATGCCCAAGAGTATTTGTGCCGAAACAAAAATTTCACAACTGGTGTACAGAATGAAAAGATATTTTTTCTGATATTGGTACCGGTCCATTTGAAGTGTGCATCCGGATTTGCTGGATTGGTTACTTGATTAAGACAGTGAGAATTTGGTATAGTCTTCATCAGCTCCTCCATCTTGCCAATCATTCCCTTAAAACCAGCTGCAGGATCTGCAGTAAATGAGAGACAGACATTACTTGACACTTATCACTTATCAGAGTGTAGATGTTCTGCAATTGAATCAGTAATCATCAATATGTTAAAACTGCATAAACAGCTGGAACAACTACCAAGATAGGAACAAAAATGAACAATTCAGCTTAAGAAATGTTTGTCAGAAACTCTATAGATGAGGCGTTTAAGTATTTATTACTGAGTTCCAAACCATTTATAGGCGCTGAAATCCTAGTTCCCACCTGTTAATATGAGTTCAGCACCCAAAAATCTCAATAGCATCTGCTTGTCAAGTGAATATTTTGCAGGCATGACAGCAATAAACCTGTAGCCTTTCTGAGCAGCGATGAACACCAATCCAATCCCTAGATTGCCGCTTGTTGGCTCGATTAGTGTCGTGACACCAGGTGAGATCAAACCCTTCTCCTCTGCATCTTCAATCATCCTGTAGATGATTTTGCATGCAGTGCCAGAGTTACAGCTAGTTACCTTTTCTTTTCTTAAATAGGAGCTTCAATCGTACTGGTGCCAGTAACATGTAGATATGCATTTTTTTAAAGAGAAATTTTTAGATAAAGGGCTTTATTACTCAAGGTTTAAGTATTACACCCGGCCTCTGCATAAAAATGCACACAGCCGCAATCCGAACGTAGCAAGTAAAACGTGCATAAATAGACGAATTACAACCATCATGGTAAAATAAGACGCCTATGACATAGCGAGCTCAGCAGCCTATGGAGGTCCAATCCGGCGATCAAGCGGCCACCCATGTTGTGACAAAATGTCCCTTGCCACTTCCTCCAGCCGTGCACATGCCTCCGTAAAGAGGTCTCGATGTCCCGCGCGTTGTAAGGTGGACCACGTATGGAGAGTATTTGTGCACCGGTAGAGTACCTGCAAAATGGAAACATCTTTGTCATTGAAAACCTTGTCATTTCTACAAAGCCAAAGCGACCATATAACGGCAATCGCTCCCACCCTAAAGATTGTTCTAAGCTTCTTGTCTATCCCATGCAACCAGTTACCAAAAACGTTGGTTACAGACTTGGGAGGATATAAGTTAGACGCTATTTGGATGGATGACCATATAGAACGTGCAAAACTACACTCGAAGAATAAGTGTTTTATTGTCTCCTGCTGAGGACAAAACATACACTTAGTACTTCCATGCCAGTTCCGCCTGACAAGGTTATCTTTAGTTAAAATGACACCCCTACGAAGATACCACGTAAATACTTTTATTTTAAGTGGAATCTTCATAAGCCATATCTTTTTATTATCATCGACCGGGATATCAGAATGCACAAGCGCCCTATACATGGAGTCTACTGAGAATTTTCCGTTCCCGCATAGCTTCCACCGAAACTCATCGGAACCTTGTGTGAGCTGAACCGAAGCCAACCGTACCAACAAGGCGTTCCAAGATGTTAATCTTGGACCAATTAAATCTCGTCTGAACGACACGTTAGGGGGTGAGCTCTGCATAACAGCGGCTATCGTATCCCCTTTATGTCGAACAATATCGTATAGAGCCGGGTATTGTTCCCGAAGGGTGGTATTGCCTAACCATTTGTCCTCCCAGAAACGAATCTCCGTGCCATTCTTAATATTAAATACACCAAAGCGAAAGAAGTGTTTCTTAGTCGCCATTAGGCCAGCCCAAAAATGGGAATCACCAGGTTTCCAATATACCTGTGATACCGCCTTTGAGCCAATGTATTTTCTTTAAGAAGAGTTTGCCAAATGCCATCTTCGGTCAGCAATCGAAACAACCACTTCCCAAGAAGGGCCGAGTTCTTGATGCAGAGATCATGAATACCCAACCCGCCTTGATCTTTTGGCCGACAAACAACATCCCATTTGGCCAGTCGATATTTCTTTTTCTCGCCATCCCCTTGCCAAAAGAATCTTGAGCGGAAGTAATCCAACTTATTCAAGACACCTTTTGGCAGTTGGAAAAAGGATATCATATACAGTACCATGTTTGTGAGTACTGAATTAATGAGAACCAACCTTCCTCCAAGGGACAGCAATTTTCCTTTCCAACTAGACAAGCGCGCTTGCAGACGCTCCTCGACATGCCGCCATTCCGCATTAGTCAATTTCCGGTAGTGTATTGGTATACCCAAGTACATAATAGGAAATTGACCCTGCTCACAACCGAATATCTCGGCATACTGAGCAGCTGCGGCCTGTGCGTCGCCGAAGCAAAACAATTCACTTTTATGAAAGTTGATTTTTAATCCTGATAATTGCTCGAATGCTGACAAAATCAGTTTCAGATTCGTCGCTTTATCTAGATCGTGTTCCATAAAAAGAATCGTATCATCCGCATATTGAAGTATAGAAAGACCCCCATCAACAAGATGTGGAACCACTCCTTCAATTTGGCCGTCCAATTTTGCTCGTTCAATCATGATGGTCAACATGTCAGCCACTATATTAAATAGTATTGGCGACAGAGGATCACCTTGTCTTAAACCTTTTTTCGTCTGGAAGTAGTGTCCGACGTCATCATTGACTTTTATCGCTACACTTCCCCCCGAAACAAAGTTGAGCACCCATTCGCACCACTCATCGGAGAAACCTTTCATTCTCAGAGTTTGTAGTAAGAAAGGCCACTTGACTTTGTCATACGCCTTTTCAAAGTCGATCTTAAAAATTACCCCATTAAGTTTCTTCGTATGCATCTCATGTACGGTTTCGTGGAGAACCACAACCCCATCTAGGATATTCCTCCCTTGCATAAAGTCAGTTTGGGTAGGCTTTACCACATGATCAGCAACCGAGTTTAACCTAAGAGTAGCTACTTTTGTAAAGATCTTGAAGCTAACATTCAGGAGACATATTGGTCGATACTGTTGTATCCTTTCAGCCGCCTGAACCTTAGGTAACAAGACGATTTCCCCAAAATTAAGGCGAAAAAGCTCAAGTTGTCCAGCATGTAAACATCCGAATAACTCGAGCAAGTCAGGCTTAATGGTTTCCCAAAAATGCTGGTAGAACTCAGCTGGGAAACCATCCGGCCCGGGTGCCTTATTATGCTCCATTTGGAAAACAGCCTTGCTAATCTCTTCTTCTAAGAAGGGTGCAATAAGCAGGTTATTTTCCTCCGGAGTAACTTGGATAATATCATCTGTTCGCGACTCATCTAGAGTGAAGTTGCCTTCCTCCGGAGCACCGAACAAACCTTTATAGTAGTCAGTAATGTACTCTTTGAGCTTGTCCTGGCCCTCGATCAAGCCCTCATCTTGGTGAAGGGAATGAATGAGTTTCCTCCTGTGTCTGCCATTCGTGACATTGTGGAAGTATCTCGTATTCGAATCCCCTTGCAGAATGAACTGGGCTTTAGATCTTTGGTACCATTTAAGCTCCTCCTCTCGCAGCATCCGCCCCACTTGCTCGTTCGAATGCCGTTTGAGGTCATTCTCATTTGCTGATAAGGGGCGTGATTCCGCGAGTTTATCGAGCTCCTCAATGATTGAGCACAGGCGCTCTTTTTCTTTTTTAAGAACACCGGTTGTATGTCTCGCCCATCCACGCAGGAATGTACGCAAATTACGTATCTTACCATTCCACCGTTGGATAGCAGAGGCGCCCGCAACCGGTTGAGACCAAATCCTTTTAACCAATTCATCAAATCCATCCCGTAACAACCACCCTAGTTCGAACTTGAATTGGGACGGAACAGGCGGTTTCAATGAACCGGTAGAAAGGAGAATGGGGGCATGATCCGAAAAAGCCTCGATGCGTTCCAAAACCCGAACCGATACCAACGGATATTTATCTTCCCAGCGGGAATCCATTAGCACCCGGTCCAGTTTTTCAAACGTCGGCTCGGGGAGACTATTTGCCCAAGTAAACTGTCTCCCCGTCATATGAACCTCCCTTAGAGACAAGCTATCGATAACAGCATTGAATAAGAGAGACCAATGACCATCAAATCTGCCCTTGCTTTTCTCGTGACGGTACCTCAGCATATTGAAATCCCCGCCTATAAGAATAGGGTATGGGTTATCCTTAGCTAGATTAACCAGTTCACGTAGGAAAGCAGCCTTGTATTCCTCTTGAGCAGCACCGTACACAGCAACCAAACTCCATATAAAGTTATCGGACTTATTCCGGATATGAAACTTAATGTGAAATTCACCATCCGAACGGTCCAACAACTCCATGGTATCAGTTTTAATGCCAAGTAACATGCCGCCCGATCTCCCTCGAGCCACTGAAGCCCTGCATTCGTGCACCTGAGAGCACTCCTGTCCTTAACCGAGTTGGTATGCTTCCATTTTTCCAACCAACCTAGCTCTGATGCCATCTCTCTTGGCAATGTTCTTCATTTCTACAAGTGGAGTCCAACCTATGAGCTGAAGAAATGTACAAGTAAACCGCAACAAGTAAATGATTAAATTTCATGAACCATGTCAAATTGTCAATGATTAACTTGTTCACAAGTTCCTTCCAATCATGAACTCGTAATACTCTATTCATCCAAGAATTATGGTGCTAGTTCATACTAGTGACTAAAAATGCTGAAGCAACTAAGCAAAACTTGACTGGAACTAAGAAGGGACGCCACAAACATCAACGTCACCTAAATCCATTTGTTTCTCACGGGATGTGAGCTAAAATTAACAATTCTCTTCTTTCCAAAAAAATAAATTGTTGACAGATCTGGATCGAGCACAAAGGAGGAGGCGGAGGAATTTAGCACCTCGGTGATGTTGGAGGCGATGTTCTCAGCCCGGGAGGAGAGGAGAGACGGGATGCCTTTCCTCCCCTCTTCGTCTACAGCCATTGCCATAGCTCCCAGCGTGTTGATGTCTCCTGCTCCTCCAAGTTCCATGGTGAGATTTATCCAAGACGAATTGGGATGGCTTCCCCGTCACAGTACAGTGGTCGTCACAGTACAGTGGTGCTACTTGGAGACCGCTGCAGATAGGTTTGTTGCCATGACGCTCTTCAGATAGAGACATAGAGTACAGACTAGGTTGATGTTAAGATGGAGACTTTATCACTTAGCAGATTAATTAGCTGACGTAAGGCAGACTTAGAAAAATTTAAAAGATTTATTGTTTGATTTGATTGGGGTGCGCCGGGCCCAGACAGCAGTGCAACGCCTAGGCGACACGGGAGAGCCCCGGCAGCAAGCTACCGTGGTGGGCTCTCCCCCACAAAAAATAAATTTAATATCGTTGTGGACACATGGCCCACATATCAGATATTAAACTGATAAGAACAGATACTACATTTGATCTTAGCCAAAAGGCCGAGAAAGGTATGAGTTGCAATGAGCAGCCAGGTCTCCTTTTATAGCCTTCATCCTCCTGCTCTGCTTCTTCCGTCCGCGGTGTGGGACTAAACTTCCTCCTTCTCTTCTGCCGTTCCCGTGGCATGATGGCAGTCGCACGCGCTGGTAATTTGGGCTCGAATATGGGAGCCCCTGGCAGGCCTATCGAGCTATAGCGTGGGCTTCTCAGCCCGTTATATTTTCTCTCATATACCTTAGCATTTCTTCAGTGATTCTAAAAAAAGAACTTTTCTTCAGTTAGTCAGATATGCATGGGCTGAAGAAAATGTAAAGGTATAGTGAACTTTATGCACGTGTTTGGCACTGCAAGTTTCCTGTGCAGATTCATATGTCCAAATGTCGTAAATTTCCAGCTTGTTGTATCTACCATGAATCTTGTACTAAATCCTTCGAGTACATTTTATGAGTACTCCCTCTGTATGTTGTCAACACTGAAATAGCTAAAACATTTTATAATTAGGAACAGAGGGAGGACATAACATGCCACCGAGTGAAAAAAGAAAGGAGGGATCCCTTGGTATTTTCTACACGTACGTATTGGGTTGACGTGCAAAATTCTATAGTGACATGCTTTCAGGGGTTCCTATTTATCATGCGTAAACTCTCGTGTCATTTCAAATGTTCACAAATGAGAGGGGGTGTAGGCTGCCTTGATTGTTGTATATTTACTCATCGGGGTAGCTTAATTAATTACTCGGATCCCTTAATTACTTCACTCATCAGTATTACACCAAAAAGATATTGGGTTTGGTAGCAACAAATTAAACAATCCAACTCTCACGTCTCATATGTCTTACTACTACACCTTATCAAAATGGATGCAGCAGGACCGTATACGGTATACCCCTCTCCGTAAATCTTTGTCAAGTCTAACGTCAATTATAAGAAACATACTCCCTCCATTCACTTTTATAAGCCATTCTAACTTATTTCGAAATACACGTATCTAGACAGGGGCGAAGCTCCCCATAGGGCAAGGTAGGGCAGCCGTCCGACCTTGATTTTCCGCGAAAACATTCTTATGCACATGTTTTTTCTGAACATTTTGAGTAGTCGTACGTAAAAAACGGATATCGTATAAGAAAGTTATGGTTAAGTTAGTAAAAACTGCACAAAATCGATTCGGTACTAAAAATAAGGATAAGATCTAGCCTAATCAGAAACCAAATCTTTCTATTTTCTAAAAAAATCTAAATCTAACAAGACCCGACTCGTGGAAACCTTCTACTAGGGGAGAGAGCGGGTAACTGTTGATTTATTTTTACAACGTGGAAACCATCTATATTGCTATATATAGCCTTTGTTATCACCAATTTTGGCAATTGCTTAATTGAGTTATCTTAAGAGTTTTATGGAGTTCTATCGTCTTCGCTATAGATACTCATAATATAGACTTGAATAACCTTGCGAAGAGTTTCTCAGTCCGACCACACATCTTTCTCCTTCGTCCCTCCCTCGTCGCTCCCGTGGGCGACGGGAGGGAAACCCTAGCCGCCACCTCGCCTAGGCCACCTCCCACGTCCTCTCCCTCTCCTCGCCGTCGCTGGACGGCGCCGCCTGCCGAAGGCCGTGCGCTGGCGGCGGCGAGGCTTCTCCTGCTCCCTCGCACGGGGCTCTTGGAGCGGGCCGAGGGCGTCGGGCTTGGGCGCCGCGCTGGGCAAGGGGCGCGGCGGCGCAGCTGCTCCAGCGGCGGTGTGGTGACCTGCGGTGGCGGGGCGAGCCAGCGACGACGACGGCTTCCAGGAGGCGGTGCGCATCCGGGCAGACGGCGAAGGAAATTGGCGGCGCCCGGCCGGGGCTCGACGTCCGGCGGGTCCCAGATGCGGCGTGAGGCAGCGGTGGCGGCCGTCGCATGGCGGCGGTGTCACCGGTGGTGGCCTGGCCCTAGGCTGGGAGGCGCTCGATCTGGATCTCGGCCTGGACCTAGGTCTATGCCCGATCTGGGCCGCAAGTGGACCGGTGGGCCCACGACGTGCTGGATGGCAGGGTAGCGTGGAGGTGCTGCGGCCATCAGATTGACTGCCTCCATGGGTTGTGGTGGTGGACTCGTGCGGTGCGAGCTCGGGGCGACTCGGCCCACGTGGATTGGCGGCGGGTTCTGACGGAGATGGCGCCGGTAGGTGGGATTTAGGACCTCGAGGTGGATGGTGGCGACGGCCTTGGCGCTGCAGCGCGGCGGTGGGGCTAGTTGGGTCGGATCTACATGATCTGGCTGATCGGGGCCCGACAGGCCCTGCTGCTGCGTCCGGTCTGCGACCGCTCATGGCGGTGGAGGACGGATCTCCTCCTATTGGCTGTTACTACTGCCCACGCGGGTCTCTTGGTCGCTATCCTACCTCGCTAGACTCGTTGGCCTCGTTTTGGTGTTCAATCCTGGGGCTCGAGGTCGTGGACGCCGGGGCGGCGGCCCTGGAAGGTGGACTGCACGGTCGTCTCTGCGGCGAGCGACGTGACGGTGGTGATGGCCTTCTCTTTGACAGTGTGGACGGCAAGGAGGGGCGGCGGGGGATCCTGGTGTTGGTGACGCTTCGGCTAAGACAGCTCCCAGATCGTGGTTTGGAGTCTAGGCTCGGGGACGTTGGGCGTTCTGACGTACCAAGCGTGGTGTGAAGGTTTTTCCGAGCGAAAGCTCCGCACTCCGGCGCCAATGACGATGGTGCCTGTGGGTGTCGTTACCCTCTCGGGGGCGGTTATTGTGGATACCTTTTCTGCGTTGGGGCCCCGGGTGAAAACCCTTTACCGTCTTGGTCTCGACGACGGCGACGTGTTACGTTGTTACCCTCTTGGGGGCGTCGTTGTGGAGTGTCGGTGTCTTTTGGGCACGTTCCAGTGTCTTCAGTGGCAAGTTTGGTTCTGCTTTGTAAGAGGTTTCCCTCATCACTTTGTATCGGTTCGGCCGTTGAGGCTTTATTTATAAAGCGGGGCTACGGCCTATTTCGTGTGAATAACCTTGCTCGTATTACAAAGATCTAATTATGTTATAAATCGAGTGGGGGCCTATCAAAAGTCTTTATTGAGAAAATAATGATAGATTTTCAAAAAAATATAGATTTGCCATTGGTATGTTTTAGATTTTACTTATATTGAAATATGTTCATATATCTATTATACTAAATGATTATGAATCATATATAGTGTTAATGTCTTGATATTATTTCAGTATATGCATCATTTGTTTTGAGTTCACCCTACCCCAAAACTTTTTCGTCCTTTGCCACTTTACCTAGAGATATTTAGTGTGTAGATTTACTCGTTTTGATATGTATCTAGTCCATATTGAAATATCTAAAATGCCTTATAAGAGTGAACGGAGGGAGTATTACTAATCGAACATGTAGAAGATACCGATGTATTTCTATACAAAGTTTAGAAAATTCTCGTTGTCATTTACATGTTTTCAGGGGTTGCTAATTTATCATGCATAAATACCATGTATTGGGTTGTTGTGCAAAATTCTATAGTGGAATATTTTGATTGGTGAAAACAAAGTTTTATCAACAATTAATCCATAGGTATGCAATATATGTAACATAAAATTGGTATTGCTACATTTATGTTTAGTAGTGCTTATGATTGTGATTTTGTACACATAATAAAAATATAAATAGAACATTGTTGAAAGCTCTATCTATACAAATTAGCATGTATTTGCTATCATATATTATGCTCCGTGACTCTAGTCTTCATTAGTTTATATCATGAAAATGGCCTCAGTTGATCTTTGCTTGCATTTCTATTTATATGTGTGATGTGTGATTGGGCTTGTTGAATTTTTTGTGTGCTTTAGTATTTAGAGTTTTCATTGGATGTGAAGCTTCATTTCAAACGATGTTCATATGCAACACCACTAGTTTTCTTCTTATATCGATGATTTATTCACTATGTTTGTCGCACTCATGGTCGGTTTTCTCAGACAAGTGCATGAATCCGGACGACGAGGCCAACATCGATAGTCAGCAAGGCAAATTAGTCGCCTTCGGTTCACATGAATCCAGATGACTAGGCCTACATCGGTAGTCAACTAGGAAAATTAACCACCTCGGGTTTTCCTCCCAACAACAACAACCTCACTGCAACATAGGTCCCATACATCACAGTACAATGTTGTAAGTGTTAAAGGGAGCTTTTAAACGACCAACCACACGTCTAAAGGTCGCGATTGCGGTTAGATGATGCTTAAAAGCCGTTAGGAATAATTGCGTAGTGGAAAGCGCATGCGCGTCGCATAACTTAATCACAATCAATCTAAAAATCGTCTTGTCCATTCCGTTCATATTGTAAGTTATATTGCAGCCACTTCTTTATATAGTCTATTCTTTGTACTTGTATCTGGATTGTTGATGACCTAGAATTTTTTATGACATTTAAAACAATGGCTCCTGGGCCCCTCTCTATTCAGCAAACCAATATCTACAAAATATAGCACCCCTAATTAGGAAAAAACTCCCGTTGTTGCGATAGTCCTTGAACGACCATTTCTTATGCACGCCATCCTCTCGCATCATACAGTGGCAACCTCGTCGCGGAGTCGCAGATATATACGCCATCCTCTGTGCGTCATACGCTGATGACCTCGCCATGGATCTGAAAGAGAAATAAGGGTGATTAAATAAGAGAAAGCAAGAACAAGATGAAACACGGTGGGTAAAAAGGATGATGAGATTACCCGTGGGTCAAGAACCCCGATGGAGTACTCCAATGCGGCTTCAGAGGTTGTGTGAAATCCTGCGATATTAGCTGCCAAAGAAAACCTGAACGACTTCTCCACGCGCACCATCTCCTGCGCATGGAGAGAGTGACGATCAGGGGAGAAGTGGGGGGTGACTAGTAGCAAAGGAGGGAAGTGTTGCGATATAGGGTTGGATGTGGAGAGTGGGATTCACTAGCGACGAGCGGGGCATATATGAAAATGAGAGTGGGGAGTGGGTGTTAGGATTTGTTTTTATGGGCCCTTGAACAAGTGCAACCAACTATATGGGCCACATTTGCTCAAAGGTCTATAATGGGCAAATCAGGTGGTATAAGGTGGTGGGGTACACCTGTCGGCGCAGGAACGACGTTCCTAGTTATTCATGTTCACAATAATAACTGATAACAGAAACATAATGCGCATAGGATCGGAACTCCATAGCTTACAAAGACAAGTTGCATGCTACAAGTTTCTGAAAGAAAACAAATAAATAGTGGTGGAGAAATCTTTTTAGCCAGGAAAAACGAGTTTTTTACCACAAAAATTGAGCGTAGCAAAAGCCAGATTTTCTTCTAGTGTGATCTAGAGCTCTTATGTGGTGCAGCGCTTTGACTTGTTGCCGTCGGGCCGTCGTAAGGAACAATAGCATCTTGGGTAGTTGTTGCCAGGGCCACTACCTCCAGTTGGAAACGGTAGTGCGTTGCCTGGGTGATGGTGACCCAGGAGGTGGCTAGGCGGTGTGGCATTGCAGAAGGCGAGTTGGGAGAGCATGACTTGAAGCGGTGGCACGACGAGTCTTCTTATAGTCGGTGAACTGGGCGTGCAAGAAAGGCGGGAAGCGGCGGGAAAAGGTGCCGCCAGCGGGAACCGATGGGTGGGTGGTGTGGTGACGCGTCAGTTTAATGCTGACGACACGTCTCTGGCCTGGCAGCGCCGCTTGGCAAGACGAGAAGGTTGATCCGACATTATAGCCGACATGGCTGGTGTGAGGATAACAAGCCGAACCCGCCTGCCGAATCAGGCTGTATGCGGACATGTCCGAGCATCCTCCAAGCTGCCCCCAAGTTTTGAGGAGAAATTGGGTCGGGCCTAACAGATGGGGTTTCCGTTGTGGCCGATTTTTCTGTCCGGCACCCATTAGGCATTTGGGGGTTGTTTTGGGGTGCCGGTGGAGATGCTCTAAGGGGGCAAATACAAATACACATATTCCCCTAAAAAATACAAATACAAAAATGAAACCCTAAAAGATAATATGGGAGCCTAGAAAACTAACATGGGAACCCAGAGAATGAATATGGACCCGCCTAGGTCTCGGTCGACCGAGAAATAAGAAAGCGCTCGGTCGATCTTCTCGCTCGGTTTCTTCCTCCCCTCTGGCGACCCCCTGCCGCCACCACCGGCCGGACCGCCATCTTCCCTGGCCACGGTCGGCGCGCTGCCGCGACGCCTCGCCGCCCTGCCCCAAGCTCCCCCTCCGCCGGTCTACCGCCACCCCGGCATCCCTCAAAATCCCCCAACCCCCGGCCGCGTCTTCTCCGGCGGCGGCACCCCCCACCCCCTAAGCTAGGGTTCCGCCGCCGTCGACGAAGGGCCTCCGCCTCTCTCTCTCTCTCTCTCTCTCTCTCTCTCTCTCTCTCTCTCTCTCTCTCTCTCTCTCTCTCTCTCTCTCTCTCTCTCTCTCTCTCCTCCCGATTTGGTACTGCTTGGGATCGAGAGGGTTAACTCAAATCTCGGTTGGCCGAGATCTAGCAAAAGCGAATGAATATATGACTTTAGATAGTTTGTTCCATTTTTATTTGAATTTGACCCGAACCGACGAAATCCAGTACAACCAGCGCAAACTCAAAGATGAATTTAGCACAGGAAAAACACTCAAAACCTCACTAAACCCTACTACGATACCTCCCCGGCCCCCCTCCCCTCCATGGCCTGATTCCTTCTGCCTCGCCGCCGCCGGAGGCGGTCAAACGATGCTATCCCTCCCCTGCGCCGCCACTTCTTCATCTACTCGCGCCGGAACCCTAGCTTCCTCCCCTTCTCTATCGCCGCCACCGCCATCTCCACCCTCCCCACCGACACCGGCGCCGCCGCCGCCGCCACTCCCATCTCCGATCGCCTCCGCCAACTCCACTCGCTCCAGGCCGTCCCCCCCAACCTTATCCTCTCCCACCCCCTCCCCTCCTCCGCCCACCTCTGCCTCGCGGCCCACCTCCTCGCCCGCGCCCGCCTCTTCCCCCATTCCCGCAGCCTCCTCTCCCGCCTACTCTCCCCCGGCCACCGCCCTCACCTCGCCGCCTCCCTCGTCGACCTCCTCCACCGCGCGGCTCTCGCGCTAGGGCCCCGCCGCAGCGCCCTGTCCTCCGTCGTCGACACCCTCCTCTCCCTCCTCGCCGACCGCGGCCTCCTGGAGGACGCCGTCCTCGCCCTTGCCCGCGTGCGCGAGCTGCGCGTGCCCCCTAACACCCGCACCTGCAACCACATCCTCCTCCGCCTGGCCCGGGAGCGCCGCGGCGGGCTCGTCCGGCAGCTATTCCAGCAGCTGCCGGCGCCCAACGTGTTCACCTTCAACATCCTGATCGATTTCCTGTGCAAGGAGGGGGAGCTTGCGGAGGCAAGGGCGTTGCTCTCCAGGATGAAGGAGATAGGATGCTCACCGGATGTCATCACATACAATTCTCTGATTGATGGGTATGGCAAATGCGGGGAGCTCGAAGAGGTGGAGCAGCTCGTCGCGGAGATGAGGGGTTGTGGATGCACACCAGATGTTGTGACATACAATGCGTTAGTCAACTGCTTTTGCAAGTTTGGGAGGATGAAGAGGGCATACAGCTACTTTGCTGAGATGAAGAGGGAGGGAGTGGTGGCAAATGTAGTGACATTTAGCACCTTTGTCGATGCATTCTGCAAGGAGGGGATGGTGCGGGAGGCTATGAAGCTGTTTGCGCAAATGAGGATGAGGGGCATGACACCGAATGAGGTCACATATACATGTTTGGTTGATGGGACCTGTAAGGCAGGTAGGCTTACTGATGCCCTTGTTTTGATCGATGAAATGGTACGGCAGGGTGTCCCGTTGAATGTGGTCACATATACTGTGCTAGTTGATGGCCTATGCAAAGAGGGGAAGGTTGCGGAAGCGGAGGCTGTTTTTGGTCTGATGGAGAGAGCTGGCGTCAAAGCCAACGAGCTGTTGTACACTACACTAATTCATGGGCATTATGTGAATAAAAATAGCCAGAGAGCACTGGGTTTGTTGAATGAGATGAAGGATAAAGGGATGGAGCTTGATGTTTCGCTTTATGGTGCCCTCATTTGGGGACTCTGTAATCTTCAGAAGGTGGATGAGGCTAAGAGTTTGTTAAATAAAATGGATGAATGTGGTCTGAAACCCAATAATATCATCTATACAAATATAATGGATGCTTGTTTTAAAGCAGGAAAAGAGTCAGAGGCCATTGCCCTGCTCCACAAGATGCTGGATTCTGGTTTCCAGCCTAATGTTGTGACTTACAGTGCATTGATTGATGGTTTGTGCAAAGCAGGGTCAGTTGATGAGGCCGTCTCACATTTTAACAAAATGAGAGACTTAGGGTTAGAACCTAATGTACATACTTACACCGCTTTAATTGATGGTTTGTGCAAGAATGGTTGCTTGAACAAGGCTGTGCGATTGTTGGATGAAATGGTTGACAAGGGTTTGTCTCTGGACAAAGTTGTCTATACGTCTCTTATGGATGGGTACCTGAAGCAGGGAAATCTCCAGGATGCCTTTGCACTCAAAGCCAAGATGATCAACAGTGGTTTGCAACTTGATCTCTATGGCTACACTTGTTTTGTTTGGGGTTTTTGTAATTTAAATATGATGCCAGAAGCTAGAGAAGTTCTTTCAGAAATGATTGGAAATGGTATTACTCCTGATGCAGTAATTTACAACTGTCTGATAAGCAAATATCAAAAATTGGGGAACATTGAGGAGGCAGCTAGTCTTCAAAATGAAATGGAACGTGTTTTACCCTCTTGTAGAAATGGTGATACTACTTCCGGTTCTGATGGTTAAACTTGAGCAACTGATTTGTATACAGGTGGGAGTAAAATAAATATGTTACAAAGCATCATCACTTCTGGAACTTAACTATAAGACGTTACTAACTTGTTACTTTCCAAACAGCATAGCAGCAAAAGCCACTGGTTTGATACACTTCTCCTGGTATTTTGGCTGGCTCAAGTTAGTCAAGAAACTTCATTTGATGCCAAATTTGAGAAGACATGCGAAAATTTCTGATTATCTAGACACAAACCCAACAGATACAAAAAGGAGTCTGCTTCTCTTTTAAGTTGGGACAGTGAGAAGGAACTCCCAAGTTTTGAAATGCTCCACAGGTAAGGTAAGCTGTCAACATATTGCTTTATTTTCGGTATATTATGTGCAAACACATGTTTCCTTGGTTGCATGTATTTCTTCTTAGCCCCATACATCTTGAAAGGACATTAATATTGTTTCTAGCGATACTTGCTTAACTGTATCTGATAAGATATTTGTTCAGGTTACAGATACCATCTGCCATGCTTCCACATGTTGATGTCAATAACAGATATGTGAGTGTGTGAAGCAAGTAAGTTTTTGCATGCCTTTCCTCTTGATTGAGTTTAATTATTTATATGTTATTAATCATTAATTGCTGCTTAGTTAGTACAGTACTTTGGTATGTTCACTATGAAATTGAAACATTTGGTTCGTTATTGGCATCACAAAACATAGTTACATCTTCTTTTTATGCCAAGTAATGGAACAAGCCAGCAAACGCTACTCTTACCAGTTACCACTAGTTTTTTTCCCTTGCACATTTCTGTAATCCATATTCTTGCAAAAAATTGAGCATATTGTTACCTTTGCGGCTAATTCTTCTAGAGACAAGTACATGGGTAACAGGACAATGCAATTCTTCTTCTTCTAAGCCTTTTGTCCCAAACAAGTTGGAGTAGGCTAGATATGAAACCCTTTCACGAGGACTTCCTAGGAGGTCACCCATCCTAGTACTACTCTCGCCCAAAAGGGTTTCATACCCATAGAACTGGCTAGTTTTTGCGTTGGCTCGCCAAGCCTATCACAACCCTTAGATATGAAACCGTTTCACGAGGACTTCCCAGGAGGCACCCAACCTAGTACTACTCTCGCCCAAATGGGTTTCATACCCATGGACTGGCTAGTTTTTACGTTGGCTCGCCAAGCCTATCACAACCCTCCTTTACCCGAGCTTCGGACCGGCTATGCCTAGAAGACATAGGCGGAGTTAACAGGACAATGCAATTGATCTGCAATATTCTATCTTGCTGAAAAACACATCAATGATTTCACAGTTACTGAAAATCTGGCACATGCTAAGCTGTTATATGATTATGGCGTCTTCATCTTTCTCTTTTTAATAGTACTAACAGCATATTCCTTTTTAATCAAGAAATATATGATACTAGCATAACTATCTTGTTGCTAATTCAGGTTTCGCGTGGCCATGAAGAGCTTGTTGTTATTTTTCTTAAACAACAGATGCCACCGATTCGTGAGGGGCTATCTCATGTCTAAATAAAGACACATGAATTTTTTCATGTTGCTACTGAAATCAAGATTTGCCACTCGTACCTGCTACCATTCTTTAAAGTTCAGTACATGCCAGGGTGCACTGATGAGCATTGTGGAAACTGAGTATTGTGTTTGCAAGCTATGCCTACAGAAATCTATTGGGAAAACATCATAATAGGGCTGCACTAACATGTTGGGCAAGAATGGCCTCCTTAATTGGACCAGCCTTTCCTTCCTGCCGACAATCAGGTGAGAAATCTACAATAGGGAGCTTGGTGTGTCCAATAGTTGCTGTCAGTGCTCTTTAGTTTTGATTGGTCCCCTGTTTTCTAGGTTATAAAATTGAGTTGTAGACTTGTAGTGATGTTTTATGTTATGATCCATTGTACATCTTCCTGATGCAATCTTCTGCTTGGCCAGGTTTCTGTTCAGTTATGTGAAGAGGTGGAACTTATAGAGAAAACCTATAGGAAATATATTGGCGACAGTGATCAAAGAACTGGAGATGGTAGTGATATCTTGGTTTTGTGAAGAACAATAAGATGGCTGGGCATTTTCTGGCCCTGGTTACAATCATTATATTGGTGGAGCATGATGTATCGGAGTCCTGCAGGCTACAGAATATGCTGGAACTGTTCTTTTTCGTAGTCCAGCATCTTGTCTCAGACCCGTAAGTCAATTGGATATTCTGAAGAATTAGTCATAAACTTAAGGTTAACCACCTAAACAAAGATTAGAATGGATAGGATTTTTTTGCACAGTTTTGTTTTCTTGTATCAAACATTGTAATGTAACTATTGATTGTTCTGCCCAAGTGATCATGCAATTTGGGTATTGTATTAGTGTGAGTGCTAATTTGTTGGCTCATTTGCGATCACAGTCCAAGATCATAATATTGGTTTATTTACTTGAAATACAACACTGATTGTTGAAGCCCTAAATTCAGGGCTCTTACTTGGAATATATACATGATGGATGTTAACACCGATGTTATTCCTGGTCTGTGCTTTCTTGTAGTTCTGTCTTCCGTAAATTTTCAAGTAACCAAGTTGCGATGATTGAATTTCTAACTTATGCAGCTTTGGTTCCAGTCCTAGCACCTCCCAGGAATTAGCTTTCTTTAGTGCAGTACATGTTAGAGCAGGCGAGCAGCAGGCGTTCCCGTTTTGGTTGGTACAATGCGCTAGCTGGGGCAATGTTGCCCATGCCCCATGGTATAGGGTGATTCTGTGTCTAAGACTTCTGAGTAACACAGTTGCAAGTATTCATAGTCTCCTCTTGCTGTGGGTAGCTTTTCATGTCTGCGTACTCACTACTCACGTGCAAGTGTTCTATGTTTAATCCCGAATAACTTTTTCTAAGAGATTTTCAGGGAGTTTAGGGTATCCCAGTGGATAGACACTAATCATGATTCAAGAGCTACAGATTTGATTCAGAGAGTCCTGAGCGAGTTTTTTGCTAGAGACTGAACTACTAGTTACAGTAGATGCTACTGATTCTGGGCGACACAGTGCAACATGTCATTCGTTTCTCTGAAGATTATCATCAATGTCCAAGCCTGGGCACCTCTCGATGGCCCTGAGCTTTACGCCGTGCCTGAAGCTGAGCACGATCCCGAATTGGAGCTCCGGCGGCGACTCCATCCGCGGCGACCGGCGGAACACGTAGCGGCGGTAGAGGTGGACCATGGCCAGCTTCACCTCCTGCAGCGCGAACCGCTGCCCCACGCACGCCCGCGGCCCCAGCCCGAACGGCACGTGCGCATACGGGTGCCGCCGCCGCTCCTCCTCGCAGCCGGCCTCGAACCGCTCCGGCCGGAACGCGCCGGGGTCCGGGAACTGCGCCGCGTCCATCGCCATCACCCCTGGCGCCAGCCACACCCACGTCCCCTCCGGCAGCGTGTACCCGCCGACCTCCACTTCCCGCGACGTTTCCCTCGCGATCAGCGGCGAGACCGTGTACAACCTCATCGCCTCCTTTATGATCTGGTCCAGGTAGGGGAAGTTGCGCTGGAGATCGTCGGCGGTCGGGATGGTGCTGGAGCGGTCGACCTCGGTGAGCAGCTTGGCCTCGACCTCCGGGTGGCCGGCGACGAGGTACACGGCGGAGGAGAGCGTGAAGGACGTGGTGGCCGAGCCGGCGAGGAGGTGCTCGTAGGTGAGCGCGCCCACGTACTCCGGCGTGAGCAGCTCTCTCATCTTGTCGCTGCCGTCCCGGGCGTTGAGCAGCGCCGACAGGAAGTCCCTCTTCTCCCTCCTCTTGTCGCCGTCGCGCTCTCTGCTCGCCACGATCTCCTCCACCCTGGCGCGCAGCCGCTCGTTGGTTGTCGAGATCCTCTGGTCCGCCGTCCCGGGGATCCGCCGCAGCAGCCACCGCGCTGGTTCTTGCAGCGCCGGCGCGACCAGGCCCAGCACGATGGAGAGCGACCCCGACAGGTCCATCTTGAGCGAGGTTGTAGAGTGGATGTGCTCCGCCACGAACTCCGCGGCCTCGCCGCCACCGTCATCATGATCCTGCGACGGCGCCGAGAGGGCAAAGTCGACGCCGAAGGCCGCCTGCCCGATGACATCGGTGGCCAGCTTAAGGGCGAGGTCAGAGAAGTCGAAGTCGCCGTCAGCCGTTAACTGTATGGTCTCGGCGGCGCGCTCGACGCAGCGCTGCATGGTGGGGATGAGGCCGGCGAGGTGCGACGGCTGGTAGAGCGAGATGATGGTGTTCCTCATGGCCGACCACCGCACGTCCCTGGTGAAGAACAGGCCCTTCTGGTGGAGCGCGGAGCCGGCGATCGGCGACGGCAGGCTCCGGTTGGGGATGCTCTTGAACTGCCTGATGCCGACCTCCTTGCACAGCTCCGGGTCAGCCACGATCACCAGAGGCTGCCTCCCAAGATGGAACCTAATTAACCAAGCAACCCACAGGCATGGATCGATACAGATCAAAACGAACTAAAAAATGCTCTGAAAATTTGCCAGATTAAGCATTGGGCAAAGAGCAAGATGAGCGACCTGAAGACGGGGCCGTATTTCTTGGCGAGGGCGCCGAAGACGTCGGGGCCATGGTGGGCGAGCAGCGGCAGATGGCCGACGATCGGCAGCGCGGGAGGGCCCGGCACCCGCCGGACTGGCCAGTAAGGCGCGTAGAAGTAGAGCACGAAGCCGAGGAGGCAGGATGCCATCGTGGAGATCCATGGCAGCCATGTCGCTGCTCCCTCCCCAGCTTCTGCCATCTCCATGAAGCTGAGCTTAGCATGTCATCGGTAGTTTAAGAATGTTGCGGAGGTTTGCCTGTAGCCGTCCATGGTGCTGTGTGAGGTCGGAGCCAAAAGAGATGGGATCGATGGGGGCGAACCTGTTGATGGGTGGACAACTGACTGACGGCCATTGTCGCGCGTGCACATTCCTGTTCCTCCAAGTGGGATGAGCGTAGTGTAGGAGGCTCTGAATCTTTCTTGCCTCATAATATAAACTGATGTAATTCTCACGAGCCATTCATGTGAAGAATCATTGCACCTACTACTACCTTTTTTTGCTAGTTCTGTTCAACACATTGTTTGTTTTCCGTTTGAAAAAGGCAAATTGCGACGTCTCCATGAAAATTTCACGAGCCATTCAAGTGAAGAATCATCTCACCTACTATCTACTACTGCCTTTTCTGTACTTCTGTACGACACATTGTTTGTTTTCTGCGTCTACAAAAAAAAAATCAAATTGTGATGTCTCAACATTGGCAAAAGGTTATGGTCTTCTATTGGTCATCAAGCATCTAATGAAAGCGGTTTTAGGATGACGCTGCATCGGTTTCACACGTGTTCTAGCAACTGGCATAAAAAACATAAAGTGGTTTTAGAAAATTTAGATGATTCAAAATGTTATATAATTTAAGGAAAACAATGATAAAACATAATGAGAAATTCATGTTTTAAATATATTTTTTGAATAATGAAAATAAATAAGTAAATAGATAGTCTGAAGTATAAAAATCTGATCATTCGGTATCACCCCAGCAAATATAAAATGAAATCCTGTACAAAAAATCCTGAAAATTTAATGAAATGAAAAATGAGACACTTTGGGTTCTATTAAAATTAAAATTCATGCTCTTGTTGATTTTTTTCAAAAATATGCCATCTTTAAAACAGCAACAATATTAGTGAATTTCGTACTATTTTTTTCTAATTCATCCCGATGTTTCAGTATTTTCTTGCTAACTAGGCTTCCAACGTTTCACCCATCGTCATCTTCAAAACCATTTTCAGTGGGACAAAACAAAATTAACGTTTTACATAAATAAATAAATAAAGCCTCATATTATTGCAAGATCCGACTTAGACTATTGCGATAGATGAGGAAGTAAAATGGATTTTTACCGTCACTTTATTAGAAGTACCAAAAACAAAAAGATAGTTTTGACGATTCGAAAATAGTAAGCTAGATTAAAAATCAGAACGACTGTATGGATAACAAACATATTCATCGTAGGAGAAAACATTTAATACTGGAAGGTCTGAATATTTTGGGAAAAGATATTTTTGGAAACTCTAAGAATTTTGGAAATAGAATTTTTTTAAACGTAGGAAAAAAGGAAAGTTTGGTATTTTATCGAACTGCTTGGTTTCTTGAATATTTTGCGATCTCGTGTTTTTTAAATTCCTAAGGTATTTTTTATTGTTATCCTTTGTTGTTTTCATATTATTGATAAGTAGGCCAAGACATGTGAGAAACAAGTGCGACATCATTATCAACACCGACTTTAACCACTTTGTTGGTGTTTTAAAAAGGACAGTGTAAAAAATTAAAGAAACAAACTCATAATTTCAATTGTTTTATCAGCATTATTGATCAACTAGAAATAGTACATCAAGGTTCTTCACATTCGTCGACTCGACCTTTACTTTTTGCATCTGAAGTTTCCGCCACGACCGAGCTGAAAAACCTCACATGATCGACCAAACTAGTACAAGATTTTGTAAAGCCTCTTGAGCACACACTATAATAGATGAGAATTGATATCGTTGAACACTGCGTCCGGGAGGGGGGCACATCCCTTGCATGGCAAGTCGTCGAACCGTGGATTGGATTTGTTACGGTAATCGATGAAGAAGACAGGGTGGCCAAAAAAATTCAAATGATGAAATGAAAGGACAAGGATGTCGCCTAGAGGGGGGTGAATAGGCGATTTAAAAATTTTCCGGTTTAGGCTTGATAATTGCGGAATAAAACTAGGTATTTAAATTAACAAGCCAACAACCTAAATAAACTAGGCTCACCTATGTGCACAAACAAATTATGCTAAACAAGACAAGCAACAAGGTGATAGCAATAGAATACTTCAAGCACGAAGGATATCACAATGTAAAGTGCATAAGTAAAGAGCTCGGGTATAGAAATAACCGAGGCACGCAGAGACGAGGATGTATTCCCGAGTTCCTCATTTTTAGGGGAGTACGTCTCGTTGGAGAGGTGTGAAACCACCACAACAGGTTGGTCTCAACGCCACAACAGGCTCACCTTCTTCTCCGATGAACCGCACCACAAAGGATTGGTTCACCTTCAATTATTGGAATCCTTCGAGGCGGAATCCGGAGCCTTTACAACAACAACCCGGGCACAACCCACAACTGGATTGGGGGCTCCCGGATGGCTACAAGTGACCACAAAAGGTCTCAACCACCATGTCGTGGTTTTGTCACGGCAGGTGTTACCGGGTGGTAACTTGAGATTGGAGGCAAGGCGATCATAGCGTTCGGAGATTGTTTAGCTCACTAGGGAAAAAGGATGTATCCTGGTTCAGCCTCTCCATAGGAGATAAAGACCTACTTCCAGCCTGGTGTTTCTCTATTCTCATATCGATCTCGATCACCCGGCGGATAACAACACCGGCGGGTTCCGAGTCTAGGTTACAAGGGTTCTCTCGCTATAAGCTTGTATGTCTAAAGTCTCTAAAGTTCGTCATGTTCTATGTCCCAGGAGCCGGTTTATATAGACACCCGGGTCTCCTGGTCGATTACAAGGTAAGGCCGGGTCACGCCCGAACTCGGAGTCCTAACCAAAGTCTAGCTCATCTATCTTGGCCTCCAAGTCTCGCATACCGCCACCGGGTCTTCTAGAACCTTCCTTGTTTACACCGGGTTACCGACAAACTCCTCGGTCCATCAATGTAGCCCGGCCCAAGATGATCTGGTGGGCCTCGCCAGTCTTTCCTCCTGGCGGGTCGTAGCTTCACCATCCTTGGGCCTACCGGGTTATCTTTCCCCCAACAGTAGCCTCTAGGATGATTTGAACTCCAAGTTGGCGCGCTTCTTCAACCTATGACCATAGCTTTTGGAGAAGAGCCGCCATCCTTTGTAGTTCAGATTATCCCCCTGAAATTAAAGCTAGTTAACAAAATAATATGCCGGGTTACATTGATTCTTTCTGCGCTGAGTAGCTTTTGCCCATAGTTTCTTTCATAACCCGGCTCCACAATTTCCGGAACATTGGTCAAACTTGTCAGAGAATATTCTCCCCTGAATCTCGGTCGGTCAACATTCCTTATCTTATCTTATCTTATCTCTCTTCTTTTTACCATTTTACCCCTAGGTCAACTCTGACCGCGGTTATAAATAGTGGGACCCAGGGTAAATGCAGTCACTTTTCCCCTCCAGCCGCCACTTCGTCTCCAACCTCGAGACAGAGAGCTCAAGAACCCTAGACGCGAGTTCTTGAATAGCCGAAGTCCAATCCAGCCGCATCTGCTCAAACTAGGTACAATCACTATTCCTTTTGGTGTAAATCTCATTTGTTTGTACTCCGCACCAGTTTTCTGCGCATCTCCATGTCTTTCTTGACCTAGATCTATTCTCATTGAATCCTGGTCTTTTCAGCTTCCTCGAGCTCTCAACAATGGGGAAAAAGACTACGGCAAGGGATTGAAGAAATCTGGCGGCGGCGCATCTAGCTCCGCCGCGCCCACAACTCCGGCACCGGTGAACTGGACAAAGTCCACGGTGACAGAAGCCACTCTCCAAAAATATGTAGACTACGGCGAGCTCCCGCCCAAGGACGAGATCCAGTGGCGCGCGGCAGGCGAGGAGATCCGTCCCAAGCCGAAGGAAAATGAAATTGTGGTACTCCTTGATCATGTAACCCGGGTGCTTCGTCCGTCGGGTTCTCTATTTTTCCGCCGGGTCATGTCATATTATGGCCTCACTCCTTTAGACATAGCGCCCAATTCAGTTCTGAACATCAGCAACTTTGTAGTCTTTTGTGAAGACTACCTCCACGTTCCTCACTGCAACCCCCAGAACCGCAAAAACCAAGCCCTAGGGCCATACGGGGGGGGGGGGTTTCTATCCAACGTAGGAAAGATGCCAGCACTTACTTCCCGGCTCTTCTCTTAGCCAGCCACCCAAAAGGATGGCAAAACACATATTTCTACTGCAAGGACACCTCTCCTGAAAGGATGAGGCTCGTTACCCGGCCTTCCGGAGCTCTCCATCAAAATACAACGCCAAGATGAATAGCCGGGCTACTGATGCTCCTGCCCGGCTTGAAGTTGAGGGCCTGATTCGCCGGGCTAAAGCTGTGCTTGCCCACGGCTTGGCCGGAACTGACCTCGTCAAGTGTTGGGTTGGTTGGTTTATCCAGCCACTCTCAATCAGGACCCGGCTTTTCCATGAATATACTGGCAAGCCAACCGATGATATGCGATACTCTGAGATCTCTTACTGATGAGCAACTGGTGAAGAACGCCAAGCAACTTCTTGGCGAGACCAAGGAAAAGATCGCAATGACCGGGCTTGCCCCTTTTAGTGCTAAGAACCTGCCACCTTCAGTAATTTTTAACCTTGCCCCTTTATTTCAAAGCAACTAACCATTTGCCTATAATTCTTTAACTCTCTATTCCTTGATTAGGACCAAGCATGGTGGTCTGTAGATTTTACCTCTATTTCTCTTCTGACGATGAGGAAACAGAGACTGACAAGGATAAGATGATGACGGTGAGCTAGATTCTATTGGCCGGCTCTTTATTGAACTGATTGACAATGACCCGGTTCAAACGAACCCTTCTACTGATAACTCGCCAACTTCTCTCTCAGGACAAGATGACCCGGATGCTGTTGAAATGCCGGGTCAGCAAGCTGCTCAACCTCCTCCTGCTCAAGCTCCAAGTTCTAAAAGAACTCGTGCCGCAATTGCAAAGGTGCCACACTCTCGCTTCTATAATTATGTGATGAACAAATCTCAACCTGAAGAGCAACCACAGGAACAAGAGGAAGAGGCCAACAAGAAGAGGAAGACCCGGTCTACCTCAACCTGTGATTCCCTTAGTGGAGGTATCCCCTACAACACTTCACTTCGTAAAGCTGTCTCCACGATTGGTGCCTCCAAATCCTCGTCTAGTTTTGCTGGCAAAATCCGGGTCTCTAAGTCCCAATCTTTGTCAGCTTCTTCAGATGAGAGCGTGGCACACCTGCCTGATGACATCCAGATCAACATTGGGTATGCTTTTTCCTTTTCCTGTGCGAATACTTCTTACTACTTTTTTGAATCACTTTTCTCATAAATTTGCATTATACAGTGCCAGGGCGACGCTATTGGAGCCGCCTCCCTCTTCTGACCCGGCCTTGAGCGAGCCTGTTGTTCAAGAGGCTACGGCTCAAGGTCCAACTGTATCTGAGCCGGCAGCAATGGAAGTGGAGCCTCCAGCACCAACTCCTCCAAGCCCTGCTATCGGAACCAATAACCCGGCATCGCCGGCCAAATCTGCTACCAACTCCCCCAACACTGTCACCAAAGATACTGAGGAAGTGCAAGTGTTGGGATCACGAAAGGTTACCAAGATGGACCCTCCACTACCATTGCCAAGGTTATGGAGCCAGAATGAAGACTGAAGCTGGAAGCCGTGGCAAAGACCCGGTTATTTATTCTGGATACCGGCTTTGGATAGCCTGGAACTTCCTGCTCTGCTTTCTGAGTACTTTTCCCGGGTTTCACAGCACCGGGGTGTTGAAGACAGCTTCATCTCCACCATCCAAAAACGCCATGAGGTAATTTCCCTTGCTTCTTTTGAATATACTTATGCAGTAGCCCCCAAGCTCCAAGTTTATCACTTGTTGATGAGCTTGGTGCTTATTCTAAAATAACATAACCACAAAAAATACTTAACAACACTTGTATATAACTTCAAACTGTAACTGTTTTAAACTTCAAACTGTAGCCCTCAAGTGCCGGGTTGCAAGCCTGCAGCAACCTGGGACTAAATTTTCACTTTGTATTTGTAGACTGTAAAATTTCCACTGAGTAGCCCCTAAGTGCCGGGTTGTATGCCTGCAGCAACCTGGGACTAAAAATATCACCTTGTGCTTTAAATTTTCACTTAGCAAAAAATCTTCAACTGAGTAGCCCCTAAGTGCCGGGTTGTATGCCTGCAGCAACTCGGGACTAAAATTCTCTTCACAATATTACCTCTTTACTATTTGCAGCCCCCAAGTTCTAAATTGCATCTATATCAGTAACTTGAGGTGCTAATAACTTTATTATTCTATCTGTAACAGCAAAACGCCTCCCATGCTGCTGAAGAGATTAGCCGGCTCACTGAGCAACTTGCCAGTGAGACCCGGCTAAAACTGAAATGGAGAAAAAGCTCAAAGAACTGGAAGCCTCCCTATCCAACTCAACAGAAGAAAATTTATCTCTGAAGAAGGAAGTGGAGAAGCTTGAAGAAACTTGGAAGACCCGGCTGGAGTCAGCCGAGAAAAAATTAGCTGAGGCAGAGAAAGCCCTCAAATCTTTCACTGACCTACTGGGTGATCTTGTCAAGGCAATCTGGGGTATGATCTTTTATCTTTTCTCTTGCCTGAATCTGTATACTTTTTTATCATACTCATGAATACCTTGTTAAATATTTTTGCAGGAACCCGGAACCATCTGAACTTGGAAAACACTGAAACACAGATACGGAGTGTGATGGCCTTGGTACAGCAGCTGTATTATGGAGCCGGGCGAGCAATTGCTGCAGCCCGTGGAACAGATGAGCCGCCCAAATCATTGAAGAATTTTCTGAGCCATCTCTCCACCATTCCTGAATGGTTTTCTCGCTGGAAGATTCCTGCTGTCGCAAGGGTGCCATGCGCACTCTTGCGTTGGCCAAATCTCACTACCCTGATATTGACCCGGCCAAACTTGCCAAAGGATTCCCAGAGTTCAACTTGGATGGCTCGTTCGACGACAAGTCTTTTGCCCAAATTGATAAGATGATCCGGTATCCTGCCACAACAATTGCTGAAGGCCTCAGGTTAGACATTTTTCAACCCGGCTTTGACAAGAAGCCCGGCAGGTCGCATCCCCAGAGCCGAGCCAGCAATTGTGGTACCTCCAAAGGCATCTGAGCAAGTGGCTGCTTCTGCTGTTACCGGGTCAGGGACACCAGCTATGCCCCCTCCCAGCCGTCCAAGCGTAGATGATAATACATTGTTGGGTATAAGCTAAACGCAATTTGCTGGAAGTCCAAGCCAAGTATTGCAAGCACTGGGGAAGGTTCGAGCAAGGCCAAGTCAAAGGAAGCCCCCAAGACTCAGGAATCTACTCAAGTGGTGGCTGACCCGGCAGAGGCTTCCAAGGGAAACCCGGCGAGCCAAGCAGAAGAACCACAAGTTCTGTTCCTGAGCCAGAGCCGGCCGCTACTCCTTCCACAGAACCAACTGATGACCCGGCAAGGGCTCCTGCTACTACCACTGAACAATGAACTTTGCTCCTGCAGATTGATTTCTGCGAAAAAACAATGTCTTATTTGGCCCTTTGTGGCGTTTGCTGTAATAACTTATGCCTGATACAATATTCTTTTGATGGTGTGCCTGTACACCTTGTGAATTTGCATGAGATGTAACAAAAATTCTTATGTGTTAGCTCTGCAAAATTCAATGGTTTAGATGACCCTTTTGTTTATCTTTAACTGTAAGCCGGCTTTCGCATGGATTCTCACTGTTGCATCTCACTCTGTAAAAACAGTGTCAGTTAAGTCCCCATGGGCATCATAACTGATTGAAATTACAGGAGAACAAACAGGCCATATAATCGCGAGTCACATCAAGCTTAAGTAAGATAGACAAGAAAATAATGGCTTAAAAATTAGCCGGGTTATGGGATTGCAGCTGTACCTTAAAGATAATCAGCCCCCATGACCAAAGTGGCATCATGGCCGGGTCATTAGGTTTGAAGCTGTGCTTTCATGAAGCAAGCAGCCCCTAAGACCAAAATATGCAATGGCGGGTCTCTTTTCTTTAGAGTTTCCGGCTCATTGTTCTCATAGATAATACAATGGCGGGTCTCCTCTTTCAGGAGTTTCCGGCTCATCGTTATGAATAATACAATGGCGGGTCTCCTCTTTCAGGAGTTTCCGGCTCATTGTTATGAATATGATGAATCTTGAACAGAAATAAGTAAAAACTGTAAAGTAAATGCATAAAAGAGGTGATTCTTTGGGCACATATATCTTTATTCATATATTAGATCAGCAAGCCGCCTCATTAAAAACCTTCCAGTCCCCTTAGGTACCCTGGTAAGGAAAAGAGTGCGTCTGAAACCTGCTGTCTTTTTACATCGTGTGTTACATCTTTGTGAACTCAATTCTAAACTAAGTGTAGTAAGGACGAAGCTGTGCTATGTTCCACGGCCTGTTCCTTTCCTCCAATGCTTTGGTGCTATGATCAGTATCGTTCACCAGTCACTTTTCTCTCTAGCATCAACCAAGTAATATGACCCGTTGTGCAATTTCCGGCTTATGATAAAAGGTCCTTCCCATGGAGGTGACAGCTTGTGCATCCCAGCTTGTGATTGTGTCAATCGCAAAACTAGGTCACCCTCTTGAAAAGTTCTCGTTCTGACCCGGCGAGCATGATAGCGCCGCAAATCTTGCTGATAAATTGCTGACCTCTCCAGGACTCGTTCCCTTTCTTCTTCTAACAGATCAACTGCATCTTGCCGGGTTTGCTCGTTCTCAACTTCAACATAAGCCGCCACACGCGGCGAGTCATGTATGATATCACTTGGTAAAACAGCTTCTGCTCCATAGACCAGAAAAACGGTGTTTGCTTGGTTGATCTATTTGGTGTGGTATTGATACCCCACACAACTGATGGCAGTTCTTCTACCCAAGCTCCTGCTGCTCTCTTACATGGAACCCGGAGTCTTGGCTTCAAACCACGGAGCAATTCTTGGTTTGCTCTCTCTACTTGACCATTGGCTTGTGGTGAGAAACTGATGCAACATCCAAGCGTATGCCCTTCTCAGCACAAAATATCTCTGTCTCGCCAAGGGACATGTTTGTCCCATTATCTGTGATGATACTATGTGGTAGCCAAAACGGTATATGATTCGCTCCAAGAATTTCACCACTGTGATTGCCTCGCAATTTGTAACTGGCATAACCTCAACCCACTTGGTGAATTTATCTATGGCGACTAAGAGGTGTGTTTTCTTACATGGAGACATCTGAAAGGGACCCACCATATCAAGACCCCATACTGCAAAAGGCCATGTGATTGGTATGTTCTCAACTCCTGAGCCGGCACATGAGCTTGCCTGGCATATCTTTGACATCCATCACATCTCTGGACCAAATATTCCGCGTCTGCCAGGGCGGTTAACCAGAAAAATCCGTGTCTGAAAGCTTTTGCTACCAAAGACCGGGTCGAAGCATGATGACCACAGTCTCCCTCATGTATTTCTCTGAGAATCTTCTGTCCCTCCTCAGGGGAAACGCAACGTTGAAACACCCCTGAAGGACTTCTCTTAAACAGCTCTGTGCCAATGACCACATATGACTTGGCCCGGCGCACAATTTGCCGGGCTATGACTTCTTGCACTGGTAACTCGCCGCGCAGGAGATAAGCAATGTATGGCTCGGTCCACTCTGGTCTTTCATGCACATGAGCAACTAAATCTGAAACTTGATCCGGGCATCCCAGATCCTCTTCTGCTTCTATTTTGACTGATGGGTTCCATAGCTCATCCAAGAAAACATTTGGTGGAACCGGCTCTCTGCGTGAGCCGAGTCTCGACAAAGCATCTGCTGCCTCATTTTTCCTGCGATCGATGTGATCCACCTGATAGCCAGAAAAGAACCCGGCTACCTTGTCTACTTCTCTTCTGTAAGCCGCCATATTTGCATCTTTTCGGTCCCAAGTTCCAGACACCTGCTGGGAAACGAGGTCCGAGTCTCCAAAACAATGAATGCGCTTGATGTTCATCTCCTTTGCCATACGTAACCCGTGAAGTAGGGCCTCATACTCTGCCACATTGTTGGAGCAATCAAAGTGAATTTGCAAAACATACTTCAACTTTTCACCTCTTGGTGATGTGAGCACCACGCCGGCTCCTGATCCTTCAGCTGCTTTGACCCGTCAAAATGCATGACCCAGTTTTTGGTGCTGGGTGCTTGCTGTGGCATGCTTAACTCTGTCCAATCATTAACAAAATCTACCAAGGCCTGAGACTTGATAGCGTGTGTGGCTCATAACTGATGTGATAATCACCCATCTCTATCGCCCACTTGGCGACCCTCCCGTTGCATCTGAATTTCTGATAATTTCTGCTAGCGGGATCGAACTAACAACTCTGAATGGATGCTCCAAAAAGTAATGCTTCAATTTCCGGGTCGCCATAAAGACACCAAAAACAAGTTTCTGCCAATGTGGATACCTTGCTTGGTTTCTGAAAGCACTTCACTAACATAGTAAACCGGCCTCTGGACCGGGTGTTCTTTTCCTTCCTCTTTTCTTTCTACTACCACCACGGCACTCACTGCACGTGGTCCTGCTGTGATATACAACAACAAAGGTTCCTTTGGAGCAGGAGCCGCCAAGATTGGCGCCTCTGCCAATGTTTGCTTCAACAACTCAAAAGCATCATCCGCTTCTTTGTCCCACACGAACTTGTCTGATTTTTTCAAGAGCCGGTAAAGTGGTATTGCTTTCTCTCCTAACCTCGAAATAAACCGGCTTAGGGCTGCAATGCATCCCGTAAGCTTCTGAACATCAGCCAGCTCCTCTGGCTTCTTCAAACTCTGTATAGCTTTGATTTTTGCCGGGTTAGCCTCGATTCCACGCTGTGACACAATGTAACCGAGCAGCATCCCCGCTGGAACTCCAAACACACACTTGGTGGGATTGAGCTTCATCTTATACTTCCTCAGATTAGCAAAAGTTTCCCTCAGGTCATCAATGAGTGACCCGGCTTTCTCTGACTTGATTACTACATCATCAACATAAGCATGCACGTTGCGGCCAATCTGCTTCGCAAAACAATTCTGGATGCACCTCTGGTAAGTGGCCCCTGCGTTCTTCAACCCAAAGGTCATATTTTTGTAACAGTACGCCCCAAAAGGGGTTATGAAAGCTGTCTTTTCCCAATCCTCCTCATTGAGCTTGATTGATTGTAACCCGAATATGCATCCAAAAACACAAGAGCTCGCTGCCTGCAACTGCATCTATAATCTGATCAATACGAGGTAACGCAAAAGGATCTTTGGGACAAACCTTATTCAAACTGGTGTAGTCTATGCACATCCGCCATTCATTATTTTCTTCAACACAAGTACCGGGTTAGCCAACCACTTGGGATGGAAAACCTCCATGATAAAGCCCGCAGCCAAGAGCCGGGCTACTTCTTTTCCCACAATCTTTCTTCTTTCCTCATTCAATCTGCGCAAACCCTGCTTGACGGTTTTGCACCCGGGTTAACATGTAACTTGTGCTCAGCGAGTTCAGCAGGTACGCCAGGCATGTCACTAGGTGTCCATGCAAAAACGTCCCTGTTCTCACGGATGAACTCGATGAGCGCGCTTTCCTATTTGTCAGTTAAATTGGACCCCACGGCGAACTGCTTGGAAGAATCGCCGGGTGTGAAATCAACCATCTTAGTATCTTGGGCGGGTTTGAACTTTTCTTTCTCTTCAGCCGTGGTTCTCTGTAACACGGTTCTATCAGCCGGGTCTACCTGAGATGTGTAGTACCGCAGCTCCTCCTTTGCACATGCTCGTTCTGCCAAAGCTGCATCGCCATTGTCACACTCAGCCGCCATATCCCGGCTTCCATGAATAGTGATAACTCCATTGAGCTTGGGATTTTCAACTGTAGATACACGTAACAGGGCCTGGCCATGAATTTGGCAAAGGCCGGTCTTCCAAAGAGAGCATGATACGGGCTCTCCAACTTCACAACTTCGAAAGTAATTTTCTCCATACGAAACTTGTGCTTGGACTCACCAAACGCAACATCAAGTGTTATTTTTCCCTCCGGGCTATGTGACTTCCCCGGTACTATCCCATGAAATATGGTGTTGGTCGGCTGCAACTGTGACTTTTTGAGATTCATACGCAGGAACGTCTCGTAGTACAAGATGTTGATAGCACTGCCTCCATCCATCAAAACTTTGTTCAGAACATAACCCGCCACCTGAGGTGCACCACCAAGGCAAGGAGACCCGGTGATTCAATATTGGGCGGGTGATCCTCTCTACTCCATGTTACTGGAACTTCTGAGTACTTCAAATATTTCGGTACCGCTGATGAAACCATATTAACTGAACGCTGAATCAACTTTTTCTCTCTCTTTGATGTATGAGCGTGTGAACATGATACCCGCCAAGACGCTTCGGGTTTTCCTGATAACCCCCTTGATTTTCTCTGTTCTGGTTGTTGTCAGGGTTGCCGGCTTCTGGATTAGCGTTGGGCGCGGGACCATTGCCGGGTTACCTCCGGCCGGGTCCTCCACCGTTTCCTGCACCGCGCATTACCCTCTGAATTTCCATGTTCTTCCATCTCTGCAGATCCACGCACTGCTCCAAGGAGTGATTGGCGGGTCTGCCATCTCGACTGTGACGCGGGCACGGCATCTTCATCGGATCAAAGTGACCCGGGGGACGCGGTGGCCCACGGTTGTTGTTACCTCCATTGTAGTTTTCCTCTGAAATTTCCATCTGTTCTGGGTCTCGCTGACCCGGTATTTGTGTTTGCGACTAGATCTGAATTGTCCTCTGCGTGTGGCCTCTTGTGATAGTTGTTGTTGTTGTTGTTGTTGTTTCTTCCTCCATTGTTCACATTACCCTTTCCTTTATCTTCCTCAGTTTCATCCTTGGTTTTATCTGTGTAAGCATGCTTGTTGGCTGCGTCCAACACTTCTCCCATGGTTATATCATTTGCTCCTGGGCTGTTCCTCATGCGACTCATTTTCTGAACAACCGGGTCATATCTGCAATTTTTCTCCAACGTTGACATCGCGCTAGTTGGCAAAATATTAGTGGAAGAGTGGAGGATCTCTGTAATCCGGCGCATCCAGTTGCGTGCTGACTCGCCCTTCCTGTGTACACACCGATCCAGGTCCTCAATTGTGTATAACCTCTTGCACGTCCCATGGAAGTTCTTGATAAAGCCGCCCTGAGCTGACTCCAGGAACTGATAGATTTCTCTGGTATAGTGTTGAACCATAGCTTCGCCGCACCTTCACTCATCATTAGATACATGAACTTAGCACAAATATTTTCAGATGCATTACGAATACTCATAGCCATCTCATAACTATTTATCCATGTCTCAGGATCTATGCTAGGATCATAATTTGAAATTTTACTAGGTTCTTTGAACTTATCTGGATATGGCTCTGATCTGATGGAATCGATGAGGCACTTGGGACCCGCCATCGTTGATGCTACTTCAACGTGTCCTGCCCTTGCTACTTGCTGATTAGATACTGAACCCGCCCGTGGGATTTCTCCGGCTCCTCCGGCAGGTACCACGGCGGGTTGTACATTTGCTGCGCGCCTCGCCCTGGAGCTGTCAACTATGGCCTGAGCTCTTGATGCTGCTGGAGCCACCTGTCTCGGTTGTTGCTGTGGTACTTGATTTGCTGACCCGCCATATCCTGCTGCCCTGCGGCTGCTAACCCGGCTGGCCTTGGTGACTCGCCATGACGACTCCTGGTACGACGGCTGTGAAAAGTTGTTGAATGCAACGCGCTTTTCCGATGCGTGTAATTTGCTTGCTGGGCTACGGCCGTTCGTAGCATATCAATGGCGCGTCTTGCTTCTATTTCTGCAGGTGAATCGCCCAATGGAATACGATCTAGTGCAACTGTAGCTGCATATACATTGTCAGCCGGGTTACTGTAATGACCCGCTGGCGTGTGAAATCTGGGTTGTGGTGGTGGCATGGCTTCAATATCTCTGCCGGCTCCTCCGGTGGTACAACTGGTGACCCGGCTTGCGCTGGAGCCGGCGGGGTCCTGTAGCTTGAACTACTGGTGCTCCTCCAATCAACTGATCCTGCGGCGTCTGGAATAGATTAGCCGGGTTAATGTGACCACCACGGCCAATCAAACTTTGTTGTCTCTGTTGCTGTTCTCTGGATCTATTTTCTAATGCTGTCGCCGCTTGCTGTAAAACTCTTCCTGCTGATCCAACTGCCGCTGCAGCGCCGCTTGCTGATCAAAACGCCGTTGTAACGATGCCATCTGCTGCTCGTAATTGATGCGAGCCGGGTCTGTTGCCCTGACTTGCGCTGCTGCCGCTGCTGGGGTTACAAGATTTGCTGTTGCCGCTGGAGCACTTGGCAGGTCACTAAGGAATCGCGGTGGGGGCGGGTTAGGCAAAGCTGATGTTCCTTGACCCGTCGCCCTGTTCGCCAAGAATCCAAACATGTTTCTGTGTGCCGCCGTGTTTTCTGACTCGGCACTAACTGACGCACGTTCTCCATCTACCCCGACCTGCGGTTGCTCCTGGATAACTGGTTCTCTGATCGCCAAACCCGGCGCCGCTTGACCCGGCTGGGTTACTACCGCCAAAGCTGTTGTTGGGACTGGTTCTGTGTTGATTGCTGGAGCGGTGTAGACCGCAGCCCGGCGCACCGGACCCGGTTCTGACTCGTACTCTTCTTCTTCTACCTCGTATCCATAGCGATCCTCAAACAATTCCAAGATTGATTCTGTATCATCATTGATCTGGCCACGTGGAGCCCAAGCCTGCTTTTCTGACCCGGCTCCCTGCGTGGCGTTCCTGACTCGATCTCCGTCGTCCCAACTGATTCTTCTCCATCCGAGTGAACGGTGGTTCCTGCCTCAGATACAGAGTCAGAAAATTGCAGGGCGGGTTTCGATGTACCTATCATCCCCACGAAGACGTTGATCCGCCCGATCGGAACGACTGAGCCGGTCTCCATGAATCTGACTCCAGGCTCCACCCGAATCGTCCACGACGTGCTCTCCTTGTAGATTGATGATGACCCGGCCGATGGCCAGGTTCTGCATGCCTCGCAGAGCTTCTCCCGTGATGATAACGCTTTTTGACGCTTGCCCCACGGTGGGCGCCAACTGTCGTGGTTTTGTCACGGCAGGTGTTACCGGGTGGTAACTTGAGATTGGAGGCAAGGCGATCATAGCGTTCGGGAGATTGTTTAGCTCACTAGGGAAAAAGGATGTATCCTGGTTCAGCCTCTCCATAGGAGATAAAGACCTACTTCCAGCCTGGTGTTTCTCTATTCTCATATCGATCTCGATCACCCGGCGGATAACAACACCGGCGGGTTCCGAGTCTAGGTTACAAGGGTTCTCTCGCTATAAGCTTGTATGTCTAAAGTCTCTAAAGTTCGTCCTGTTCTATGTCCCAGGAGCCGGTTTATATAGACACCCGGGTCTCCTGGTCGATTACAAGGTAAGGCCGGGTCACGCCCGAACTCGGAGTCCTAACCAAAGTCTAGCTCATCTATCTTGGCCTCCAAGTCTCGCATACCGCCTCCGGGTCTTCTAGAACCTTCCTTGTTTACACCGGGTTACCGACAAACTCCTCGGTCCATCAATGTAGCCCGGCCCAATATGATCTGGTGGGCCTCGCCAGTCTTTCCTCCTGGCGGGTCGTAGCTTCACCGTCCTTGGGCCTACCGGGTTATCTTTCCCCCAACACACCACAATGGCGTCTAGGGTCTAAAGACCCAAGAGTAACAAGCTGACAAACTTTCACTTCCACGAATCCTCGTGGAGAGCACAAACCGATGCACAAAGCAATGGCAAGAGCACAAGTGCACAAATTCTTCACTCTCAAATCCCACCAAAAGCAACTAATGCTTATGGGGGAGAAGAGAGGAAGAACAAGGAAGAACTCAACCAATGGAACTCCAAGATCTAGATGAAGAGACTTCCCCTCACTTAGAGGAGAGATTGATTGGTGGAATTGTATATCTAGATCTCCTCTCTCTTTTCCCTCAAGAAGTAGCAAGAATCATTGGAGGGATTGAGAGATAGCAAGCTTTTGAAGGTCAACAATGGAGGTCAAAACTTGCAAGAAAGGTTGGGGAACCATTGGGGAAGAAGGCCACTTAAATAGGTCACCCCAAGATCCAACCGTTGGGTGCAGATTCGCGCCGGGGCGGTACTACCGCCCCCCGGGAACCCAGAAAGTCAAACATGCTGAAAACAGGCTTCAGACAGCGGTACTACCTCCCCGGGCGGTACTTGTCGTGGGGTAGATAACACGGCAGATGCTACTTTGGGGTAGCTTAAGTTGATGGGCAAGGCGACTCTGGTGTCTGGGAGATTGTTTAGCATTGCAGGGACAAAGAGTTTACCCAGGTTCGGCCTCTCCATTGGAGATAAAGACCTACTTCCTGCTATCTTGTTATTGATCTCGATCTCGATAACCCGGCTATGACAACAGAGCCGGATCTCGATCTAGGTTACAAGGTTCGCTTGGTAGCGTAAGTTTCTCTCTATGATTCTCTCGCCTAAGCTTGGATTGTAAAGTTCTCTCTCAACTAGGGCTCAGGAACCGGTTTATATAGACGACCAGGTCTCTTGGCGCTTTACAAGATGAATCCGGGTTCTACCCAGACTCGGAGTCCTACTCTAGCTCTTCTGGCCTTCGTGTCCTCCAAGTCCTGAACTGCCTCTGGTCTTCTAGAACCTTTCCTTTCTGAACCGGGTTACCGCCAAACCTACTGGCTCAGCGACATAACTCGGCCCATGCTGATGGTTAGCTCGCCTGGCGGGTCACGCTTCCCTCTTCATGAGCCTACCGGGTTATTATCCCCCCATCAGTAGCCCCCAGGTTAACCAGGTTGCCAGGTTGACATGTTCTGCTTCTATTCTTGAATATTGCTTCTTTAAGCTGAACTGTTATCTTGGTCAGCCGGGTTAACCACCTGAAACATAAAATAATATACAACAAATTAAATGCCAGGTTACATCACTTTTCACCTGAGCTTGGCCAGCCCTTCTTGGCGACCTAGGACGTAACCCGGTTCAAATACACCGGGTTCATATGCCACCGGGTTTCACTTTTGATACTTAGCGAAAATCACAACTCTATTGCGGGCCTGTTACCAGCCATAAATGTGGCCAAGGAATATTCCTTTTGCCCTTCTGCTCGACATCAACTCCCAGGAGAGGATACTTATCTTATCCACTCATTTTTACCTCAATGCCCCTAGGGTTTTCACCACGGTTATAAATAGAAGACCACAAGACGCGCAGTCTTTTTCCCCATTCCGTTTACCTTCGTCATCTTCCTCACGCCCGCACTATAGCCGCCGCAAATCCCCTCTCAAATCGAGCCTCCAAATCTCCGCGCAAAGATCCACAGGTACGATTCTCTCACGCATCCGTGCTCCGCACTCGATTCCACTCTCAATCATACCCAAATTCACTCCGTATTTTCCTCTCCGCACATCCGCATCTACAGCTAGGATTCCTCATCGCCATCGTTGCTGCCAGAAACCTCAAAGCTCCGCAATCATGGTGAAGGAGAAGGTGAAGGCTGGGGGTCCCCAGGCCGCGAAGAAGATCGCGAAGAAACCTCCCAGCTCCCACGCTGGTGCATCTGGCTCCGCCGCCCCCGCTGCTGCTCAGGTCAACTAGACCAGATCCACAGTGACAAACCTGATGCTGCAAGAATATGTGAACTGCGGCGAGCCTCCCCCCAAAGATGAGATCCACTGGCGTGCCGCTGGAGAGGAGATCCGCCCCAACCCCAAAGACGGTGAGGTCGTCGTTTTCCTTGATCATGTTCAGCGTGGTCTCCGCCCCCGGGTTCCCTATTTTTCCGCCGGGTTCTCAAATATTACAGCCTTAGGCCCCAGGACATAGGCCCCAACTCTATACTGAACATCAGTAACTTTGTTCTCTTCTGTGAGGACTACTTGCAAATGGCTCCTAGCCTTGATCTTTTCCTCGAGTTTTTCTATTGCAATCCATCTCGCAAGGACCAAGTGATCCCGTACGGTGGAGTTGCGATCCAGTGCCGCAGGGAATGCGATTTCCCAGCTCTCGCTTTAGTCAGTCACCCTAAGGGGTGGCAAAACACTTACTTTATTGCAAAGATACCTCACCCGAGTCAGACGACGCTCGTTACCCGGCTTTCCGGAACTCGGGCCTGACGTATGAGGCTAAGATGAACAGTTATGCTGATGATGCTGACCGGGTCAAGCTCGAGCCCACACTTCGCCGGGCCAGAGCTTTACTCGCCCATGGCCTCAAAGGCACGGACCTTGTCAAGTGCTGGATTGGTTGGTTTATCCAACCACTCAGCATCAGGACCCGGCTGTTTTGCCAATACACTGGTGAAACCACTGATAGCATGAGTTACTCTAAGATGACGCTAACTGACGACCAAGTTGTGAAGAATGCCAAGAAGCTCCTTGGCGAAAACAAAGCTGCCATTGCACGGGACGGGCTTGCCCCATTTAGTGCTAAGAACAAACCCTCCACGGTAAAAACCAATCCTCACTCATTTCTGCTGGCCTTAACCCGGTAATTTCATCCATAACATCTTACTTTAACTGCTTTTTCTCAGGACTCCAAGTGGTGGAGCGTGGATTTTACTCCCACATCCTCTCCTGATGGAGAGGACACTGAATCCAGTGAAGAAGAAGAAGGTGAGCCTGACTCCCTAGGCCGGCTCTTCCTCGACCTTATTAACAACGAAATATCCCAAGGGGACTCTTCTACTGATAACCCGACAAATCTTATTCCAGGCCCTACTGACCCGGCTTCTGACGTACTGCCGGGTCCCCAAACTGCTGGACCTCCTACTCAAAAGAGGACCCGGGCCGCCATTGCTAAGGTGCCATACTCTCGTTTCTCAATTTATATGATGAACTCATCTCAAACCCAAGCACAAACACAGGAAACAGAAGCTGAGAAGGAGGCTGAGGCGAACAAGAGGGGCCGAACCCGATCTTCTGCAAGCCACGTTTACCTGAGCCCAGGTATCCCTCAACGCTCTTTATCAAGCTGGGCCAAATCCATCCAGAAGACGCCCAGCAAAAAGTACCCTTTAGCTGGCAAGATCCGGGTTGCTAAACCATCTCGTTTATCAGATTCCTCCTCGGATGGTGTTAGCACACCCGAGGACTTCCAGATCAATGCCGGGTTAGAAATACTCTCCCATTATTCCATTATTCAGTACTTTTGCTGTCTTTTTTGACTAACCACTTTTCTTTTCATTTCAGTGCCAAGGCCATCATGGAGGAAGACTCGGATTCTCCTCCAGCCGCATCTCCTCCCCATGCTACAGCAGAACCTTCTCCAACGGAGGTACACGTTGAGGAGCCGGCTCAAAAGGAAGAATCTGCTGCTGAGAACGTGGTTGCATCTCCACGAAGCCCTCCTCCAGCTGCTCCACAGCCATCCCCCACTACCCAGTCACCCGGGTTAGGGTCTGGCACCAAGAAGATGACCAGGAAGTGCTGATTACCGGGTCTAAACAAGGCCCGACACCTGGCGTCTCCAAAGTCATTGCCAAGGTCACTGTGCCTGAAATTAAACTGGACCCCTCTGCCAAAGGCAAAGACCCAGTTCCTTCTTTGGACTTGGCGGCTCTGGACTCCATGTCCACACCGTCTCTTTGCGAAGAATATTTCACTCGCCTTGCTCACCACAAGAATCTGGAGACTGAACTTGTTTCCCTGATCCAGAAACGATACCAGGTACTCATTTTTTCTTGCTACCTCTTGCATAACTATACTCTGCCTAGCCCCCAAGCTCCAAGATTATCACTTATTGATGAACTTGGTGCTTGAAAGACAAATGCCGTAGATAAAATTTCAGCCCTGTAGCCCCCAAGGCCCGGGTTGTCTGTTTATAACAAGCTGGGACTTAAAACTTCATCACTTAAAACTGCTCATCTTTCAGAACAAAATTTGACACTGTAGCCCCCAAGTGCCGGGTTAGCTGTCCACAGCTACCTGGACTAACACTTAGAAAATTTCAGACTTTTTGCGCATGTAGCCCCCAAGTGCCGGGTTAACTTTCCTTCAACAACTTGGGGCTTAATCACATATACTCTCTGTTGTTTGTAAACAGGAACATGTGAGCGCAAGCAGTGAAGAAATTGCCCAGCTCCAAGGAACCTTGAAGGCCGAAACTGAAACCCGGGCTGATCATGCAACCCAACTTCAGGCCTTAGAAGAAAAATCACTGCTCTGACACAAGAAAATTCTGACCTAGAGAGGGATAAGCAGGAGCACGAGGAAAACTTCCAGGAGCAACTGAACACACTGCAGAAGCAGCTGAATGACACCACCAGTGAGCTGACCCGGCTGAAGCAAATGATCTCCTACATGGTCTCCTCACTAGTTGGTAAGTTTAAAACTCTCTAACCCGGTATAACTAGCACACTTCAAACCCGGTTTGTGAATCCTCACTTCTTTGCTGTGCGTTTCCACTCAGGTCCACGCGATGGCAACATGCGCAAGACTGCTACTGAGAAGATCAAATGTATGTACACACTGGTGCGCCAACTATACTTTGGAAGCTGCGAAGTCATCAAAGCAGCCAGGAACTGGGAGAACCCGCCAAGCACATATACTGAAGTGCTTGGACACTTATCAACTATGCCAGGCTGGATCCACCTGTTGAAGAGGTCTGCTTGCAGAGCCGGGGTGATGCGCGGTCTTGCTTTGGCAAAGGCCTACCACCCCAACCTAGACCCGGCTCCACTTGCTTCAGGCTTTCCCCAGTACAATGCTGATGGCAGCAAGTTTGATAAAAAATCCTTCAGCCGGGTTGCGAAGCAGACCCGGTACGTAGCCACAAAATTGCCAACAGCTTGACGCTCAACACGCTGCAGTATGGCTACAATAAAGCCAATGAAGAGGTCATTGACGATGAACCACAACGTATTGATCTTCTGCAAAGCTACAAGGACTCCATCGCTGCGGATAAATCTGCTCCCATTGCATCTACTGCCCCAAGCTCATCTACTCCAACCGTGCCTCCACCCTCGCGAGCTGCAGTGGAAGATGAAGATGAAGGTTATTTCCAACCTCTTCACCTTGTTACCTGGCGCGGAGATGAAGCCCCAAGACCCGGGCTACGGAAGCAGAAGCAACAGAAGATAACCCGGCGAGCGCCAAGACTACGTCCACAGACCCAGCACCTGAGGCCGGTGCTTGAAAAACTTATGCAGACGCTGCGTCGCTGCGAAAAAACAATCTTTATTCGGCCCTTGGGCAATTAATGTAATAACTTAGCTCTTTTGATACTATGCCTGATGATGTGCGTACGCACTGTTAAACCTTTATTGAACCATGTGAAAGCTTTTGTGTCCAAATACTTGTCTGTCTATGGTTTTGATGACCCTTTTGATTTCTTTAACTGTGAGCCGGCTTTCGCATGGATACCCTGTCGCAACTTCGCTGAGAAAAACAGGGTCGAACCAAGTCCCAATGGGCCTCATGGTTGATTGAATTTCCAGGTGAGCAATCAGGCCATATAATTGCGAGTCACATCAGCTCAACAGCAAGATAACCAAGAATAAACTAGTGGCATAAAAGCCGGGTCTTGGGATTGCAGCTGCAAACTATTCAAGTAAGAGCCCCCAAGACCTGGATCAATGTTTATAAAGTAATGGCTTAACTATGCAACATTACCCCATTGATCCACATACTGGTGGGACGCGCTCTCTGGGCGTCCTCAAAGATAAAAAACAACTATAACACTTGTTCTATGACAAAAACATAAACAACTGATATTAAACTAAACATGCTAGTACTGAATCCAAAATACTAAAGCTAAAAACTGCTCTTACCGGGTCACAAAAATTTCGAGACCCGGATAATCGTATGAGCCGGGTCTTGGGGAAAAACTTTGCCACCTCAATGACCAGCCCCCAAGACCAAGCTGAACAAAAAACTGCTACGGCATACATGTAAACAAAGAAAATAATCGGCTTGCCAATATAAACTGAAACTGAAACAAGACAAATTTCTGTTCAACCTTTACTTTATTGATAGAAAAGGTTAGGTCAGCAAGCCGCCTCATTAAAAACCTTCCAGCCCCTTAGGTACCCTGGTAAGGAAAAGAGCGCGTCTGAAACCTGCTGCCTGTTACATCGTGTATTACATCTCATATCTCTTTCTCATGCTAAGTATAATATGGGCGCAGCTGGGCAATGTTCCATGGCCTCTCACGCTCTTCTAATGAAAAGGTAGAGTGCGCTGTGTCATTTACAGACTCGGACTTTTCTCTAGCATCCACCAAATAATATGAACCATTGTTCAATTTCTTGCTTATGATGAAGGGCCCTTCCCAAGGAGGAGATAACTTGTGCATCCCTTCCTTGGATTGCGTCCATCGCAGCACTAAATCTCCCTCCTGGAAAGTGCGAGTTTTAACCCGGCGACTGTGATACCGCCTCAAATCTTGCTGATATATTGCTGATCTCTCCAATGCTTGTTCTCTGTTCTCCTCTAGCAGGTCCACAGAATCCTGCCGGGTCTGCTCGTTTTCTGTTTCAACGTAAGCCGCCACGCGAGGCGAGTCATGAATTATATCACTTGGCAAAACTGCCTCTGCCCCATACACCATAAAGAAAGGGGTCATCTTGGTGGATCTGTTTGGTGTTGTGTTGATTCCCCAAACTACTGATGGCAACTCCTCAACCCACGCTCCGGCGGCTCTGATGCACGGGACCCGGAGACGTGGTTTCAAACCTCGAAGCAACTCCTGATTTGCTCGTTCTACTTGTCCATTGGCCTGCGGATGAGCAACTGAAGCAACATCCAAACGTATACCATTGTTTCCACAAAACTTTGCCATCTCACCAAGGACATGTTAGTGCCATTGTCTGTGATGATACTATGAGGATATCCAAACCTGTGTATGATCTGCTTCAAAAACTTGACTGCTGTAGCTGCTTCACAATTTGTAACAGGCATCACCTCAACCCACTTTGTAAACTTGTCAATGGCAACCAAGAGGTGGGTTTTCTTGCAAGGAGACATGCTAAAAGGACCCACCATATCAAGCCCCCAAACTGCAAAAGGCCAAGTCAAAGGTATTGTTCGCAACTCCTGAGCCGGCACATGAATTTGCCTTGCGTATCTCTGGCAACCATCACACCTGCTTACCAGGCGCTCTGCATCTGCCTGGGCTGTGAGCCAAAGAAACCGTGTCTGAAAGCTTTTGCTACTAAAGACCTTGTTGAAGCATGATGACCACAATCTCCCTCATGAATCTCTTTCAGAATTTGCCGGCCTTCCTTTCCAGACACACATCTCTGAAACACTCCGGAAACACTTCTCTTATATAACTCGCCATCAATAACCACGTAAGCCTTAGCCCGGCGCACAATTTGCCGGGATATAACTTCCTGCTCTGGCAGCTCTCCACGCAAAAGATACGCCAAGTAAGGTTCTGTCCACTCTGGAATTTCATGAGTTGCTGCTACTAACTGCGAATCCGGGTCTTCCTGAGTGCAAGCTCTTCCACGTCCTGAGCTTAACTGATGGAGTCCATAGCTCGTCCAAGAAAACATTAGGTGGAACCGGCTCTCTGCGTGAGCCGAGTCTTGATAAAGCATCTGCAGCATCATTTTTCCTGCGATCAATATGATCCACCTGATAGCCTGAGAAAAACCCGGCTACCCTGTCCACCTCTCTTCTGTAAGCCGCCATTGTCGCATCTTTTCTATCCCATGTTCCTGAAACTTGCTGTGCCACAAGATCTGAATCCCCATAGCAATTGATATGCTTGATGTTCATCTCCTTTGCCATACGCAAACCATGCAACAAGGCCTCATATTCTGCCACATTGTTAGAACAATCAAAGTGAATCTGCAAAACATAGCTCAACTTATCACCCTTGGGAGAAGTTAACACAACTCCAGCTCCTGAACCTTGTGCTTGTTTAGACCCGTCAAAGTGCATGACCCAAGGCTTGAGACTCGGGGTAAGGGGTGGTGCACTCAACTGTGTCCAATCATTAAGAAAATCAGCCAATGCTTGAGACTTGATAGCTGTGCGAGGCACATAGTCAATGTGGTACGGCCCCATCTCTATTGCCCACTTGGCAATTCTTCCTGTAGCTTCTGAATTTCTGATGATATCTGCTAAGGGTATTGAACTGACCACTGTGATTGGATGCTCCTGAAAATATGGTTTCAACTTTCTACTTGCCATGAAAACACCAAACACTAGTTTCTGCCAGTGCGGATAGCGCTGCTTTGCTTCTGATAACACCTCACTAACATAATAGACCGGCCTCTGAACCGGGTTTTCCTTGCCTTCCTCCTTACGCTCGACCACCACCACAGCACTCACAGCCTGAGGCCCGGCAGCGACGTATAACAACATGGGTTCCTTGGGACCCGGGGCCGCCAGAACTGGCGCTTCTGATAACTGTTTCTTCAGAGCTTCAAATGCCTCATCTGCTTCCTGATTCCACACAAAGTTGTCTGTTTTCTTCAGTAACTTATACAAAGGGATTGCTTTTTCTCCGAGCCGGGATATAAACCGGCTTAGCGCAGCCACACAGCCTGTCAACTTCTGAACATCTGCCAATTCCTCTGGTTTTTTCAAACTTTGGATGGCTCTGATTTTTTCCGGGTTTGCCTCAATTCCGCGCTCTGACACAATGAAACCAAGCAACTTTCCCGCTGGAACTCCAAACACGCACTTTGTAGGATTGAGCTTCATCTTGTACTTCCTCAAATTTTTGAATGTTTCTGTAAGGTCACTAATAAATGACCCGGCTTTTTCTGACTTGATCACCACATCATCCACATAAGCATGCACATTGCGTCCAATCTGATCATGAAAACAGTTTTGAATACACCTCTGATAAGTTGCTCCTGCGTTCTTCAACCCAAAAGTCATGGTCTTGTAACAAAAAGCACCAAAGGGGTGATGAACGATGTCTTTTCCCAATCCTGCCTATTAAGCTTGATCTGATGATAACCTGAATATGCGTCCAGAAAACACAAGAGCTCGCTGCCTGCAACTGCGTCAACGATTTGATCGATGCGCGGCAGTGCAAACGGGTCCTTGGGACAATGCTTATTGAGACTTGTAAAATCGATGCACATCCTCCACTCATTATTTTTCTTCAGAACCAAAACCGGGTTAGCCAACCACTCTGGGTGAAAAACCTCCATGATAAAGCCGGCTTCCAATAACCGGGCTATCTCCTCTCCTATAGCTTTTCTTCTCTCTGCATTCATTTTTCTCAAACCTTGTTTTACCGGCCTTGCCTTTGGATCAACATGTAAACGGTGCTCAGCGAGTTCAGTCGGAATGCCTGGCATGTCACTAGGTGTCCATGCAAAAACATCCCGATTCTCACGGATGAACTCGATGAGCGCGCTTTCCTATTTATCAGTTAGGCTGGTCCCTATGGCGAACTGCTTGGAGGAATCCCCAGGCACAAAATCCACCATCTTGGTATCTTTTGCTGCTTTAAACTTTGCCCTGTCATCTTCTGTTGTTGGTTTTTTGAGTGCCTTGTTGTCCTGCGGGTCAAGATTAGACCTGTAAGCTTTCAACTCCTCTCTAGCACAAGTTTGCTCTGCCAGGGCTGCATCTCCCTCGTCACATTCTGCTGCAATTTCTCTGTTACCATGAACTGTGATGATCCCCTTGGGACCCGGTATCTTCAACTGTAAGTACACATAACACGGCCTTGCCATGAACTTGGCATAAGCCGGCCTTCCGAACAACGCGTGATAAGGACTTGGAAATTTCACCACCTCAAAAGTGAGCCACTCTGACCTAAAGTTATGGATAGACTCGCCAAAAGCAACCTCTAATGAAATTTTTCCCTCTGGTGTAGCTGACTTCCCAGGAACTATACCATGAAACACTGTTGACGTTTTCTGTAACTGTGATTCCTTCAGACCCATGCGTACAAATGTCTCCCAATACAAGATATTAATGCTACTACCACCATCCATCAAAACCTTCTTTAGCTCAAAGCCATGAACCTGAGGAGCCACAACTAAAGCAAGCAGACCCGGGTGTTCCACCACACCCGGGTGATCTGCTCTACTCCACGTAATAGTATGCTCTGACCATCTTAAATACCTTGGTACCCCTGCAGCCACTGAGTTAACTGCCCTTTTGACTATCTTTCTCTCTCTCTTGGTCGTGCCACTAGTATATATATGATATTGGCCAAGTTGCCTTGGCTGGTTTGAGAATCCACCCTGGTTACCTGTATTTTGGCCGGGTCCTGCGTTGCCAGTAGGTACCGCATTTGCTCCAGTTAAAGGCCGCAGCCGGGTTAGCACTCGGGCCGGGTCCTCCACCTCTGTTTGCTCCTTGCAAAGCTCTCTGAATTTCATTGTTTTTCCACCTGTTCAGATCTACACACTGGGCCAATGAATGATTGGCGGGTCTGCCGTTCTTGCTATGACGAGGACACGGCATCCTGAAGGCCTCTTCAGTGCTCATTGGACGTGATCCTTGATAACTATTTCCACCACTGTAATTCCCATTGTTTCCCTGATAACCTCTGTTTTCCTGATAACCTCTGTTTTCCTGATAATTTCCGTCCATCCTTTGCCTCTGAAACCCGGCATTTGCGTTTGCCACTAGCTCTGAGTTTCCCTCCTGATGCCCACGCTTGTGCTGATTCTGATTGTTGTTGTTATTGTTTCCCGGGCCATTGTTGTTCCTTCCTCCATTATTCGCAGTACCTTTCCCTTTTTCTTCCTCACTATCATCCTGGGTCTTGTCCGTGGCTGCGTGTCTGTTGCACGCATCCATCAACTCTGCCATAGTAACAGGCTTAACCCGGTGTCCCTCCTTCATGCGGCCCAGCTTCTGGACCAAGGGAGCGTACTTGCAAGTTTTTCCATCGATGAAATTGCGTCCTTGGGCTCAATACCAGATGAGGAGTGAAGGATCTCCGTGACCCGGCCCATCCAGTGACGTGCTGACTCGCCTTTCTTCTGTACACAACGATCAAGATCTTCAATGGAAAATAACGCTTGCACGTACCCTGAAAGTGCTTGATAAAAACTGTTTTCAACTCATCCCAGGAATTGATAGATTCTCTGGCAGATTCTTGAACCACAACTTCGCTGCACCATCGCTCATCATCAAATACATGTACTTTGCACAAACATTCTCTGTGGCATTGCGTATACACATTGCCATCTCATAGCTGCTCAACCAACTTGCCGGGTCCATGCTCGGCTCGTAATTGGAAATCTTGCTTGGCTCCTTGAACTTCTCAGGGAAAGGCTCCGCTCTAATGGCATCTGAAAGACACTTTGGCCCGCTAAGGTAGAAGAACTTGCTAAAAAATTATTGTTACCCGGCGAGCTTGCAGACGCTGCTGGCGCGGGACCCGGTCCTCCTTGTGGTACTCCAGCGGCAGGTTGCCGGGTTTGCATTGGCTGCACTTCTTCCCGCTCGCGATCTATTGACTATCTGCTGAGCCACAGAAATTGCAGGGGCGGGTTGGTGCTGCTGATTGTTCTGGTTCTGCTGGGGCGGGTTTTGCTGCTGTGCCGCGGCGAGCCCGGCCAATGGCGGGTTCCCACCGTGGCGACTCTTACTACGATAAGTTGTGGAATGAAGTGCACTTTTCTCCTTTGAATACTGAACTTGCTGAACAACTGCGGTACAACATGTCAATGGCACGCCGGCTTCAATCTCTGCTGGCGAGTCTCCCAATGGAATACGGTCAAGTGCTAAAGTTGCGGCATACACGTTATCTGCTGGATTGGAAAAATGGCCCGCCGGCGTGTGGAACCTTGGTGTCCTGGGCGGCAGACCCGGATTTCCCCTGGCTCCCCCAGCGAGAAAACCCGGCGTCGCTGCAGCTGTAACTCCAGCTCTTCCTGTTTCTCTTTCTGGTTCTGCATTTGTTCTAACAACTGGAGCCACCTGAGTTATATCGATTGGTTGATTTTCTGGGGTTCTAAACAATACCGCTGGATTTATGACATTCTCCTTGGGCCAGCCGGCTCTGATGCCTCCTCCGGTGTGCCCTGGTCATCTCATTGAGACGATTTTCCTCATCCTCTATTTGCTTTCGCCTAACCTCCATATCTTGCTCTCTGCCATTGTGTCTCTGCGCATCTGCTCCAAAGCCCGGCGTGCTGTATCCAATTCTATAGCTCTAGCTGCCGCGTTTTCTGGGGTAACCAACCTTGAGTGCTGATGGATCTAGGACCAGGCCATTGTTAAACAAGGCCTGGGCCCCAGTCGTGTTGTTTCTTTCTTCGCCCTGAGCCCGGTTATTGAGAAAACCGAAGCTGTTCCTGTAACGCGCCGTGTCTTCACTTTCCTCTGACACCGAAGCCGGGTCTCCATCAACTCTTTGACCCGCCAGCTCCAGTACTGGTGGCAATTGTTGCTGCTGTTGACCCGGAGTAAAAGCAGGTGGCACGACCGTTGACGGTGATGCTCCCACGTTGGTCGAAGGGGCGGTGTAAACCGCCACCCTCCTAACCGGGCTTGGGCTGGACTCTTGCTCCTCTTCATCCTCTTCTTCTGCTCCATATCCAAACCGGCCTTCAAACAGGGGCAAGATCGATTCTGAATCTGCATGGTCCACCACATCACCCGGGATTTGAGCCGGGTTTCCCGATCGTTCCTCGTGTGTGTCCAGGGGCAGCTCATCTTCAGCCGTACCAACTGATTCTCTCCATCAGATTGAACAATTGTGGCGGCTCCTGACACAGATTCATATTCTCCATCACTAGCAGATCTAGTTGCAATCATACCAACAAAAACGTTAAACTTGCCAATTGGAATAACATCACCTGATTCAAGTAGATCTGATTCCGGCCCCCAGCCAGAATCATCAACGATGGGCTCTCCTTGCGAGTTGAGGGTGATCTCGCCGAAAACAAAATTCTCCACTCCTTGCATTGCTTCTCCCATGATGGTGACACCTTTGGACGCGTTCCCACAGACGGCGCCAACTGTCGTGGGGTAGATAACACGGCAGATGCTACTTTGGGGTAGCTTGAGTTGATGGGCAAGGCGACTCTGGTGTCTGGGAGATTGTTTAGCATTGCAGGGACAAAGGGTTTACCCAGGTTCGGCCTCTCCATTGGAGATAAAGACCTACTTCCTGCTATCTTGTTATTGATCTCGATCTCGATAACCCGGCTACGACAACAGAGCCGGATCTCGATCTAGGTTACAAGGTTCGCTTGGTAGCGTAGTTTCTCTCTATGATTCTCTCGCCTAAGCTTGGATCGTAAAGTTCTCTCTCAACTAGGGCTCAGGACCGGTTTATATAGACGACCGGGTCTCCTGGCGCTTTACAAGATGAATCCGGGTTCTACCCAGACTCGGAGTCCTACTCTAGCTCTTCTGGCCTTCGTGTCCTCCAAGTCCTGAACCGCCTCTGGTCTTCTAGAACCTTTCCTTCTGAACCGGGTTACCGCCAAACCTACTGGCCAGCGACATAACCCGGCCCATGCTGATGGTTAGCTGGCCTGGCCGGGCCTCCTGCCTGGCGGGTGACGCTTCCCTCTTCATGAGCCTACCGGGTTATTATCCCCCCATCAGTACTACCGCTCCTAGTACCGCCAAAACGGCCTTCAGACACACTTTTGCGGTACAGGGGGGCGTTATGGGGGCGGTACTACCGCCGGGAAAAAAACTGCATACAACGCGGTACGAAAACTTCAATAACTTTTGCATCCGGACTCCGTTTTCGATGATCTTGGGCTTGTTGGAATCGCAACGAAGAGCTTTACAAGATTATGCAGAGAAACATCATAGTCCAACAAGGGAGGATAAAACCAAATGGGGAAAGGTAAGACCTCTCGATAAAAGAACAACCGGTCAAACCTCCAAATATCAAAAACGCAATAAGATTTTCATACGAAATCCGTTTTTGATGAACTTGAGCTTGGTATGGAGATGAACACAAGCTCTAAATCCTCACATGGATAAAAGCCAAATAACAACCAAGAAAGATGATATGCCAAGTATGCAAAGGTTTGAGTTCTCCACAAAGATGCGATCAAGTTACTCACTTGAGAGCCCCTCTTGATAGTACGCCGTCTATCCTATAACCCGGTCTCCCACTAACACCATGAGACCGGTAAAATAGAAACCCTATCAAGATCATACCTTTGCCTTGCGCATTCCACTTGAGCTAGATGATGACGATCTTGACTCCTTCAAGTTGGAACACCTTTCTTGATTGTGCTTCCTAGCACATGCTTGATGAAGACTTCTCCAAATACTCCCCCATACTCCATTATGGGAGAGCCTTGCTAAGCTCCGTCTTCATGTATCCACTTGCACTTCATCTTCTTCTCTTGATATATATGATGGCTTGAATATTACTTTGGTCATCACTTTATCTTCTAGAGTCCAACACATGAACTCCAATCTTTTCCCATGGACAAGATCTATAAGGATATCTCAATGAAAACATTAGTCCATAGAGATTGTCATTAATTACCAAAACCACACATGAGTGCAAATGCACTTTCATAAAACTAACCAAAACACCATCAACACCACCAAGAAGGACCAAAGCACCAGGCCATGAATCCGTAGGATGTGAAGCCTTGGATGCATAAGACCAAAATAAGGCAAGCTCTTTAGTGTGAGCCACATTTTTCATGACAACAGACGGCTGCACAAGGACGAGAAATAGAGCCTTGCAGAATTTCATCCATATACAATGCTACCCTCATCGTCGATACCTGGCAGGGGTGATCCTGACTTTCTAGAGTCCTTGGGCGATTGAAATATGGAATCTGGCAAGTATCGTACATACAAATGGCATGCATACATATAATGTATGAATTCCATTAAAGTTAAACATGAAACCAAATATGAGCAAGGCTGGTATGAGAAAATAGCATGATAATATAATTCCGATCTAAACAATGGAGGAGTTAGCTATGTGTTCCGCCAGTCATCGCTGTCGTCGCCATCTCCATCTGCACGCGCTTGCGATCATCAGAGCATTCGCCGGTTATCACCCGCTGACTTGCTTTCGTCCGGCTTCTTGCAAACGAAGAAGACAAAGAGAAAGACGGTTAACATTTACACAAAAGAAATTGACACGCCCACGCGAGCACGAGAGAGAGGGAGTTTAGCTTACTCAGTCAAGGGGCAATGCCCCCCGCCCGCTTGACCAGTTTGTGTTTGGCAAAGTGTTGCTAAAAATCACATTAATTTGGCCCATTTTATCCACCACCTCCCAAATGACTTAGTGCAAGTTCCGCCATTAGAGCAGAAACAGTTCAATAAAGAAGAGGAAAAAAATTCGACCCCTTTATTTCTCAAACCTAAAAAATGTTTTTTGAGTAACAATTTTACGATAACGGAGTGGGAACACCTAAATTTATTGGAGTAAAATAGAAGGAACTATCAGTCCTCCATATCCTTAGTTCCCTATCCGGCAATTCCAAAAAAGAGAGTTTGGAAGAGTGAACGCTAATGAACCACCGGATAGCCAAAAAAAGTAATAAAGTAGTCAAAGAAGATATAATTGAAATCCATCAGTCCATGACCCACCAGACGGGATGGTAGTGCTTACATGATAGATGAAACTCGTAGGGAGAGAAGGAATTAAGAGTGAATCAAACAATAGCATAATAGGACAATCTCATTGATTAGCATGATGATTTTCTTGGGGGTGGGGGGAGGTGCAATGGAAAGAGAAGAAATGGAGAATAAATTACGTCTAACTACGCGTATGATAGTAAAGTGAAGACCGACTTTGATTGAAACGTGTTTTTTAGCTGCATTGATCAAATTGTGGTGTACCCTCACATTTCTAAACTGGATGGAACTTAAAGGCATTTATCTTTCTTATTTCATTTCTCTACGACCTTTGGACCATCATAGTTTACCATTTATGGATTTACTAATATGTTTATACTACACGGGACACCCGCATGTGCACACAGTGTGGGCCCTAAACAGGTTGGAGCGTCCTGATACCTGGTCGCAAGAAAATACAAATCTATTCCCTTTGTACCACAATATAAGACGTTTGGGGAAGCTAAAACAACTACCCAAAATGTCATATATTATGGTACAGAGGAAGTAATAATATACTAAAAACATATAATTATAAGGTTTGTAATGTGCCAAAAACTTATAATATGGGACGGAGTGAGTACTTTCTAAAAAGAAAGTTTGTGGTGTAGTGGTCCGGATCCATATTTTACTTTCGCCTGAGCCCAGCCCAAGCTCGGAACATGGCCGATTCTTCTGGGCAGTCGCTGGCAGCCACACCAACCATCAAAATCACCCAGGGACCGCGCGAAAAAAGCCAACTCACAGGTGCGCTCTAGCGCCCGTGAGAAGCTTCCAAAGAAAATATCCACCACAAAACACAGATACATCCTCCATTCTAGTACTTTCCTGAATGTTCCATCCCCACTCCTATAAATACTAAACCCCACACTCTCCACTCCCGCCAAATCCGACAGACCGAACGACCAAACAAACAAACGAACACTACACCGGATACACTCGTCAGATGGACTCCCTCACCGCCGTAAGGACGGACATCAAGCAGGAGGAGCCCGAGATGGTGGTGCTGGACGACGACGATGCGGACTGCTTCTTCCACGCGCCGACGCCGATGGACCTGGCGGCGGCCGCGGCGGTGGCGCCGTTCCTGGCCAAGACGTTCGACATGGTGGAGGACCCTGCGACGGACGCGGTGGTGTCGTGGGGCGCCGCCCGGAACAGCTTCGTGGTGTGGGACCCGCACGCCTTCGCCGCCCGCCTCCTCCCGCTCCACTTCAAGCACGCCAACTTCTCCAGCTTCCTTCGCCAGCTCAACACCTATGTACGTCCGTCCGTGTCCGATCAATGCTTCTCTTCTCTGCTGATTACTTGCTGTTCTCGTTTACTGACGATGAAATGCGATGTGGTTTTTGGTTGCAGGGATTCCGCAAGGTGAACCCGGACAGGTGGGAGTTCGCGAACGCTGGTTTCCTCGGCGGGCAGCGCCACCTCCTCGCCGGCATCCGCCGCCGCCGCGGGGCCGACACCGGCCGCCGGCCCGTGGCCTTGTCATCGTGCGCGTCGACGGCCGGCGCCGTGGAGGGGGAGCTGGAGCGGCTGCGGCGGGACCGGGAGGCGCTGAAGCGGGAGCTGGCACGGCTCAAGGGGCAGCAGGCGGCGGCGCGCGCCACGCTGCTCGACATGGAGCGCCGCGTGCAGGGCACCGAGCGGCGGCAGGACCAGTGCAGGGCCTTCCTCGCGCGCGCGGTCAGGAACCCGGGTTTCCTGGACAGCCTGGCGCGCCGCAGCGGCCTCGTCGACGGCGACGCGGCGCCCGTCGTCGAGGGCAAGAAGAAGCGGCGGCTGCTCGACGCCGTCCCGTCGCCGCCGCCGGCGGAGGACGGTTTCACCTTCGAGGAGCTGGCACTGGCGGCCGGCGTCGCCGTGGAGGCCGCAATCCCGATCAGCCAGAGCGCGGGCGGCGTCACAACGGACATGATATGGCACGAGCTGCTCGAAGAGGAGCAGGCGGAGATAGACGTCGAGGTGGAAGACCTCGTCATCGCTGCCGCCGCCGCCGCGGAGGAGATGGAACCGTGGGAGGGGATGGGTGAGGATGACGTGCAGGATCTGATGCAGCAGATAGACTGCTTGGCCGGCTCGCCCAGTTCTTGAATCTTGATCATCTGATCAGCTTAAAACAGATTAATGGCTTGTACTAGCGAAAAAGCAATTCTGGCGGCGCCGGTTGTTACCGGTGTCTGCTAGACAAATAAGAAGACGCCACCTGTGGTGGTATGGCTATACATGCGCGCGTATTCTGCCTGTATAGCCTCCTTTCATCCATTTGCTGCACATCGTATAACTCACCCGGCCCCCCCACGTTCTTGCCCGGTAGCTCATTCACTGGGGCTGGCTTCCCATACTCTCTCTTCACTTATTGCGCAGAGTCCATCGTACCTACTAGCTGATCCCATTTGAGCGTGAAGTCTTTCTTACGTACCTCTTTTATCTAGTTCTATTCTTAAATTGTATCGGCAATATCTTTTCAACAGAGTGTCTGATTTTTTATATGTTTTGATATTTGAGTTACTGTGGACGAGATCTTCAAAACAAGATCAATATTGGATATGTTTTGAAAAGTTTTAAAATTCGAACGTGAAACAGTATTGAAAATAAAATGAAATTTCAATGAAAATTAATTGATTATTTTTGAACTTTTCAATTTGATATGACATATGTTCTCATGCACATTTCATTATGGTTGATTGTGGTACCACTAATATGCCATAAAAAGTTTTGCACATGTATTTCCAATAAAACGAACAAGATATTTGTCAAGTCTAGTACAATAACATCTTTGTATCAAAGGAATATCACATATATTATACATTTACAAATTTTGTGTTATACCAAATATGAACCAATTATTTCGGTTATGCATACCAGCATTATATCAACAAACTATGACCTATATGTTATTCACACATATGTATCTCATTTTTCCAAATAGTTTCAGTTCGTTTCAGGTAATGTATCAAAATATTGCGAGCCACTCAAATGGAACGAAGATTTTGTCAAGTATGGGTCCCGTAACATCTTGGTATCAAAACAATATGACATATATTGCATCATTTACTGAATTTGTGTCGTACCAAATATGATCCAGGCATGTTTCAGAAATCAATTGTTTTTAACTATTTTTATAAATTTCATAAACGTTTCATATATGATTCACCCATACATTTTTTCTTCAAAATATCAGTATCAAAAAAATTCCAGTACCAACATATACCTTTTTCTTAATAATTTCAGTTCATACTAGATATTTGTCTAGTATGGGTTCGATAACATCTTGGTATCAAACAAATATGATATATATTACAAAGATTTACTGAATTCGTGTCATACCAATATGACCCAGCTAGGTTTCGGAAATCAATTATGTTGAATATGGATACCAATATTAGATCAACAAACTATGACATATGATATTGAATTATGAGGCATCTTTTTCCGATCCATGTTAACTAGATATATATCACGAGGATGGTTTTCATGTCAGATTGGTATCAAAACAATATGACATATATTACGTATATTTACTGAATTTGTGTCGTACCAAATATGATCCAGGCATGTTTCAGAAATCAATTGTTTTCTATGAGAGATACCAGTATTATATCAACAAATTATGTCAAATACTGCTGAAATTTTATACATAATTTTTACAACCCACATTTGCTTATGGTACCAATTTTGCACCAATCATATATGACGCATATTCCATTAGTATTTTGAGAAGTGTATGATATATCAAAATTCTCATTAAGATTTCAAACTTATTTCACGATCATTTCACTGCACCACAAATGTTTCAGATTTTTTTGAGTACAATTCTTTTCAAATATAGAGCAAACGAAAAATAGTAGCTTTCAGATGGATTAACCACCACCAAAATCATTTCTCAAGCTAGAGATTTTTTCTTCTTGGATTTTAACAAGGATTTCTCAACCTGACATTACAAAGAAAAAGTATCTAGAAAATTAAAGTAAAGTGGTGAACTGCATGCAGTAGATTTGACACGGAAAAACAGACTAAAATTCAGATCGAACCAAAAAATAGTCACCACCAAAATCTACTCCAGATCTGCATCCTCATCTCCGGCAACCACCACCAAAAAAACGTTGGGAAAAAAGAAAGGTGCAAGAGGTTTCTGGCAGCAAACGAACAGAGCAAGGCTAAGAGGGCTCCCGCATCAGCCGAACCAGGTCTCCAGCCTCGCCTGGATCGGCGGCTCGGCGCCGCCTCTGCCCTTGCCTTGCCCGTCTTCCGGCCACTCCCGCATCAGAGGAACCAGGTCTCCAGCCTCGCCTGGATCGGTGCCACCGCCTCCACCCTTGCCTTGCCCGTCTTCCGGCCATATGCGTGCAACCTCGCCGCCGTTCCGGACGTTGTTCCGGACGCCGTCTCAGCAGTCGCTACGTGAGCTCTTCGTCTCGCCGCCATAACTGGAGTACTCCCGCCGCCTACTTGTCCTCACGACTCTACAGCGGCGCCGCCTTTTCTGGATCGAGATGCAGCGAGAGGAGAGACGTGAGAGAGATCCGGTGGGTGGCCAGCGTCGATATTAAAGGAATCGAGTGGGGGCATTTATTCTGTAGGTATCCCGAATCTGTATCCTACATGGAGCAAGCAATACGAAACAAGAAAGGGAAATACCCAGCTCCGCAACCCGAATCCCGAGCGACCAACGAACGGTAGATGCTTGACCGGTAACAACCGGCGCCGCTAGAAAAATCGTGTTGCTTGTACTAGTAGTAGCTTTGATTGTGAATCACTGTGTGTGTGAATGGCATGGCTAATTCGGATTCTGCGTGTGTTTGTGCAGGATCCGATGGCGGTATCTGTTGGAATGCAAGATGTGCCCCATGGGTGTGACAGTAAGCTACAGAAGTTCAGATGCTTCATCTACAAGGTTGTGTAGAAAAAGTAGCACCCTTCCACATTCGGAATTGTATTGCTCTGAAGATTTTCTTTTGGAATCTAAGTTATTTATTTAGCATCGATTGACTTCTACGCTGATGATTACTTTTTGTTCTCTTTAGGAATAGCAAGAAGATATTTTTACGACATGAACTTTCATGACTGACGTCGACACCAGTTTTACCAAACATGTTCCGTCTTTCTTAACATGCCCACAGACTTCTTACATGGAAAACTGTCTTCGATTATGATTGAGGATGAATAAGCTTAGTAATATTCTCTCCATGAGAAACCAGTGTAAATAATAGGCGGGAATCAGTGCGCTCGAGAAACGAACTATGAAAAAAATAACCACAATCTAAGCAAAAGAAAAGCAAATGGATATACTCTATGTACACGGCATTTCATACGTAGCATTTTTCAGACATCAACAAAAGCAAACATTATGTACGCAGTTTCAGAAGAAAAGAGGTTTGTGCCAATGCAACTTGTCAACACTTGCATTACATCTTCGCGTGAAAGCACAAAAGCTTCACCAATCCTCTTCGATATTCGTCATCGAATTCCTCTTCTTCCACACTCAGCTCTTCCGTAGGTCCATCTTCTTCTTGCACTATAAAGCCTCCCAGTGTCTCATCTTCCTCGTCTTCTTCCTCCTTATCATCTTCATCCAGAGCATCCTCATTTTCTGTTTTCCCTTGGAATCTAAGTTATATATTTAGCACCGATTAACTTTTATGTTGATGATGTTTTTACTGTTCTACATAGGATTAGCAATTATGGCAAATCATGGCGCCAAACACCTGGTGAAAACGCAGCGTCGCCGCTTGTCCATTCCATCTTCATGAAGGGCGGAGCGGCAAGTCTATTTTCATATGACTGTCAACCAAATGGTTTCCCTCAGAAACATGAATAACACTGTGTATACTAATGTCACCAAACATGTCGTTTTCCTTCTTCAACAAGCCCGTTGACTTCTTGCATGAAAAATCATCTTGATTGCTGTTGAGCAGAAACTTAGTAATATTCTCTGCATGAGCAAGCACAATTCAATGCAAATAACAGACGAAAATCAGCAGGCTCAAGAGATGAACTCTGAAATATCCATAATCTAAACCAACAAAGGCTAAACGGGTACATCAACAACTGAACAAGCATTTTCACAACATTTTTCAGGCATCAGCAGAAGCACACATATATACACAGTTTCAGAAGAGAAGACAATGTGAGGGTGCAACTTGTTAACACCTACATTACATCTTCACATGAAAGAAAAAACGCTTTAACGCCAACGTTATCAATCATCTTCATCCTCGTCATCGAATTCCTCTTCTTCTTCCTCACTAAGCTCTTCCATAGGCTCATCTTCTTCTTGAACTATAAAACCTCCGAGTGTCTCATCTGCCTCATCCTCTTCATCTGTCGCATCCTCTTCTTCCGCAGCATCTTCATTTTCATCTTTAGAGCTCTCCTTGCGAGGTTTTTTCATGTCTTTAGATCTTGTTACATACTTTTTAGGTCGCTTCATACGAGGGCCTCTCTGCAGGGAGTCCTTTTCATCCTCGCTCTTATCATTCCACTCTTCATCTTCATCCTCTCCCTTTTTCTTCTTCTTCTTGTTCGCACCACCACCACCCCTTGATTTCCGTCCCATGTTGCTGACCTCGTCATCATCTTCGTCATCGCTGCCCTTCCTTATTTCCTCCAAGAACCAGTTCCAATCCTTGGGCGCGCGAATCCTGCCCTTAGGCTAATTATCAAATTCATGGCCCATGGACAAAAACCCGAATTCTGCATCCAAAATTGAAATTTATCATTCAGTGACGTGGAAAAGCCAAAGTGTAAAAGCAGGAAGATCTTCTGATAACATGGGAAACATCAACGGAATAATCTTTATAACTTCAGGTTTCAGTTCAGAGATGAACGGGTAACCTATTTGAACATCAGGACCAAACTCTTTTAGCTATTAACGTAGAGAACAATAACATGTATGAAGCAAACTCAGCAGATATCTTTGTAGTAAGTTCTAGTGAAGCCAATCAAGTCCTAATGTATAGCATTGTTGTTCCTGACTTCTGGCATCACAAATGAGCATATTGTATACATAATAGATAATAGCAACTACATAACGTACCATCATAGTATCATTAACCAATAAACAGCGAATGCTAACCTTAAGAGGGAAGACTATAACAAGGCAATGCAGTAGTGCTTTTTTTTGCATAGTAATTTGGGAGCTTTATTCAAACAAAGGCATTCCGGGGACAATCAGCCAGGAGGCTGGTCACCAAGAATGAGGGTTCAGACTCTACCCAACTCTCGGTCACCATCAGCGAACAAGCTCGCTTGGCACACAAATGGGCCGGGAGGTTGGAAGATCTAGATACATGTTGAATAACAAAAGACTCAAATGAAATAGCTAGCACCCCAATATCTAATAGAATCGGAGCCACAACTGCTCGGGAGTTGTGGCGAGTGTTCCAGAGATTCACCATCTCCAGGCAATCCGTCTTGGCCCAACAAATTTCCCAACCCCTAGATTGTATTCTGTGTCTAAAAGGAAGAACAACCCAAGCTCACCTTCGACTGGGTTGATGTTTTCCAGATCAATTTTCAGATCCTCCAGCTCCTCATCCAACTCCTCATCACCGGCCGCCACCATCTCCTCCTCCTCCTCCCCGGTCACCTCTATGGCCTCCTCCACCGCTCGCATCTCCCTCTCCTTCTCCTTCCTCTCCCTTGTCCGCCTCTCCCGCCTCGCCACCGCGTCCAGCACCGCGGTGTCTACCTCCACTTCCGCCTCCCTCTCACCACCCTTCCTCCGCACTGTCCAGAACGACGGCGCCTTTAGCGACAGAGCCAGCCCGTCCCCCGCCCGGAGCTCGCCCGCCTGGCCGCGGCGGTACGCCCTGTCTTCGCCGCCCGACGGGCGGACGACCACGGGGTTCCATCCCACGACCTCGAAGGCGACCCCGTCGCCGACGAGGCGGAGCGCCACATGGCGGCGCGAGACGGTGCGGTCCGCGGGCGGGGCCAGGTCGCCGCGGCCGAGTTCGGCCTCCGGGGAGCCGCTGGAGAGGGAAACCGCTCTTCCGCCGCCGGCGCCTGCCTCGAGCGCCAGCTCCATCGCGCTGTTCGCGGTGAGGACTGAGGAATGGGGGATTCAGGTGTTGGAGAGGAAGAGGGAGGCGATGACTGCGAGGAATGGAGGGAGAGTGGAGCAGAGTCGACTTTTTCGGGGAGCGGTGGTGACAGTGGGCCTGTTCGGGTTTTTTTTTGAGAAACAGTGGGCTTCTTCGTGCCCCGTTGGGCCGATCACATTGCATGCCGGCCACTCCTGAAGATCGAACAGCCCATTTATCGCGAATAATATTCTGAAGAAGAAGAAAAAAAGTCATGATTTCAGTTTTCACTAGACACACTTGCACGTCAGTTCATGATAAATCTGGAAAAGTAGACTTTATTTGAGCGGAATGGTGAGACTGAGAGGGCAAACCGACGGCTTGGCCTTCTCACACCGACCGAGCAAGCATGGAGCAGCACTTTTTTTCCTGATGTCTGAATTCTGATTGAACACCCTGGAAGAGACACACGAATGTGTTCTTGATCACTTCTTTGTTAGGTGAAGAAAACTGAAGGAACGTGTAGGTAAAAGTTCATGCTCAATCACTCATCACCCCCTTCTCTATTAGGCAAATTAGATCGTATCCGACTATATCGGTACGTTTCCTTGTATAGGTGTTGTATTCCCTGTTGTACACGTTTGTTTTGTTTATATAAAGAGCACAGCCAGCCGTGGGGCACACTACGGCAACCAAAATCAATCTACCGATTTTCACTTGGTATCAGAGCCATACGCTCTAGGGTTCCTCTTCCGCCGCCATGGCGAAGACCACCACCGCCGCCCAATCCTCTTCCGCCGCCGGTGCCCTTCCGGCTCGCGAGCCCAACACCATCACCGTCCGCCTAGACCAGAGCAACTTCCTTCTCTGGAAGACCCAGGTCATCCCCAACCTCACCGGATCGGGTCGGGTCGGGTTCATCGATGGAACCACTCATGCGCCGCCGAAGACCATCACCACCGGAACCGGCGCAGATGCAAGAACCGTCGCGACCTGACTACAACGCGTGGGTGCGCACTGATCAGCGCATCCTTAGCGTGCTCCTCGGGTCCATGACCGAAGAAATCCTCGCCCAGATGGTCGGGCGCACGACCTCCGCCTCCGTGTGGAGCTTTCTCACATCCATGTTCTCCGCCCAGGGACGGGCGAGTATCCGCGCCTACCGCCGCAAGTTGGCGACGACGCAGCGGCATGACATGGGTGCGGCTGATTACTTCCACCTGATGAAGGGATTCGTCGATGCCATGGCGACCGTCGGTGCCCCCTTGCCCGACGAGGAACTGATCGACTACATCCTAGCTGGTTTGGGCAGTGCCTTTGCCACTCTCCAGGCGTCGCTCGATGTCTTCTCCAACACCAACCCCGATGCCGTCATCCACCTCTCTGATTTCTACGCTATGCTTGTCTCTCATGAAGCCATGAAGGACCTGACGGGCCGTGAGATCGATTTCTCCTCTTCGGCAAATGTTGCGCGTCGTGGTGACTATGGCCGCAATTCCTGTGGCGGCTCCTACGGCCAGAACGGCGGCCGTGGAGGTGCGCAGCAAGGCGGCGGCTATCAAGGTGGTGGTTGCCAAGGAGGCGGTGGTCACCAAGGCGGTGGCTACCAAGGTCAAGGAGGTGGAGGTGGCTACTACCACAACGGTGGTGGCTACCACGGCCAAGGCGGTGGCCAGCAAGGCACCACGGCGGTGGCAATGACGGTGGCAGCTTCTACGGCAAGAACGGCGGCCGTGGAGGCGGTCAAAACGGTGGATACGGTGGTGGCGGCCAGAACGGCGGCCGTGGAGGTGGTCAAAACGGTGGCCGTGGTGGGTGTCGCTCTCGCCCGTGCTGCCAATTCTGCGGCATATGGGGCCATGAGGCACCCACCTGTCGCAAGTACCTGAACGGCGATGTTCCTCGCTCCGGCAACGCCGCCTCTACCAGCCAGAACCACCCTGAGTACCAACCTCATTGGTTGATGGATACCGGCGCCACCGACCATCTCACCCACGACATGGAGCGGCTTCACGTTCATGAACCATACCACGGCAGGGATCAAGTTCAAGTCGCCAACGGTGCAGGTCTGTCAATTTCGTACATTGGTCACTCTCATTTAGCTGGTCCTATGCATTCTCTCAATCTTAAAAATATTCTCCATGTTCCTAATATTAGCAAAAATTTGCTCTCCGTTCATAGGATTGTTAGTGATAAAGATGTCTTCATTGAATTTCATCGTGAATTTTTCTGTGTTAAGGACAAGGTCACGAAGAAAATCGTTCTTCAAGGTAGAAGCCAGGGGGGTCTTTATCCTGTTCCGTTTCATCGGGCGTCTTCTTCATCTACTCGGCATACTGCTGCTAGTGTTCAGCTCTCGTCTAGGCAATGGCATCAACGGCTTGGTCATCCGTCTAATAATGTAGTTCAAAGTGTTGTTAAGAACAATTCTCTTTCGTGTTCATCAGCTTTTGAGTCTTCAGTGTGTGATGCATGTCAACGTGCTAAGAGTCATCAATTACCTTACACTCGTTCTCGTCGTGTATCCACTGCCCCTCTTGAACTCGTTCATACAGGTGTTTGGGGTTCTGCTTTGCCCTCGTCTGGAGGTTACAAATATTATGTTAGTTTCGTTGATGACTATAGTCGACATTGCTGGATTTATTTAATCAAACACAAATCTAATGTAGAGGATATCTTTTACCTTTTTCAAACTCATGTTGAGCGTTTCCTTAACACTAAGATCCGTGCCGTGCAGTCCGATTGGGGTGGTGAGTATCATCGCCTAAACGCTTTCTTTCGCCGTACCGGTATTCTTCACCGTTTGTTATGTCCACACACATCCCAACAAAATGGTATTGTTGAGCGCAAACACCGACATCTTGTCGAGACTGGGTTAGCTCTTTTAGCCCATTCATCTCTCCCACTACGTTATTGGGATGAATCCTTTCTCACCGCCTGTTATCTTTTTAATCGCTCCCTTCTCAACAATCTCGCACCCATCACCCAGTTGTTGCACCAGACACCTGATTATTCCTTCCTTCGCACTTTTGGTTGTGCGTGTTGACCTAGTCTTCGCAAGTATAATTCGCGTAAACTAGAGTTTCATTCCAAGATGTGTGTGTTTCTTGGTTATAGTCCTATGCATAAAGGCTACAAGTGTCTTGATCATTCGCGATCTATGCACAGTCCAAGATCATAATATTGGTTTATTTACTTGAAATACAACACTGATTGTTGAAGCCCCAAATTCAGGGCTCTTACTTGGAATATATACATGATGGATCTTGTCGCCTTGCTGACATTTTGCCTCAAGGGTTCTTCCATTCTTTGTATCGGATGACATGGATGCCGAAACACCGATGTTATTCCTGGGCTGTGCTTTCTTGTAGTTCTGTCTTTCGTAAATTTTCAAGTAACCAAGTTGCGATGATTGAATTTCTAACTTATGCAGCTTTTGGTTCCAGTCCTAGCACCTCCCAGGAATTAGCGTTCTGTAAGGATGTGTTCGGTTGCAGAATTAAGTGGAACAGAATGGCACGGTTCTATTCCTCAGAGCCATTTTCGCGTTCGGTTCCCGGATGGAACGGAATGCACTCGTTCCACAGAAGCGAATATTCGCCACAGATTCGGAATGCACCCGTCCGGCCAAATCGGCCGGACGGGGTGGAACGGCTCGCTAACGAAAAAATCAACGCTCGCTCGCTCTCACAGGCCTCTCTCTCGTCTCTCCCATCTAGCGCCGGAGCAGGGCGAGCAGCGGCCGGCGGCCGCGGCGGCGGCCAGGCCGGAGCAAGGCGCGGCCGCGCCCGGGCAGCGCCGGCGGCCGGGCAGCGCAAGGACGGCGGCGCAAGGTCGGGGGCCGGATGCGGGCGAGGTCGCCGGGGCTGCCGCGGCCGCGGCGGCTGCCTCTTCGCCGACGAGACGGGGCAGGGCGTCTCCATCGACCGCCGCCGCGAGATGGTCAACACGGCGTGGGTCGTGCAGGTCCTGGAGGCGGCGAGCAGGCCGCGGGGAACCAGTCAAGGCGGCGAGCAGGCACGGCGGCGCCGGCGGACAGCAGGAGGCTGTCTCCATCGGCTCCGATTTGCTTCAATCCATGGTGCCCTTTTCCAATTGATTTGGGGGAGCAGCAGACGATCCCGTTTTGGTTGGTACAATGCGCTATCTGGGGCAATGTTGCCCATGCCCCATGGTATAGGGTGATTCTGTGTCTTAAGACTTCTGAGTAACACACTTGCAAGTATTCATAGTCTCTTGCTAGGAGTAGCTTTTCATGTCTGCGTACTCAGTACTCACGTGAAGTATTCTATGTTTAATCCCGAATAACTTTTTCTAAGAGATTTTTCAGGGAGTTTATGGCATCTCAGTGGATAGACACTAATCAGGATTCAGGAGCTACATATTTGATTCAGAGAAATCTGAGCGAGTTTTTTGCTAGACTGAACTACTGTACTAGTTAGGAGCTACTGATTCTGGGCGTTACAGTGCGACATGTCATTCGTTTCTCTGAAGATTATCATCAATGTCCAAGCCTAGGCTCCTTCTCTCGATGGCCCTGAGCCTGACGCCGTGCCAAGCTGAGCACGATCCCGAACTGAAGCTCCGGCGGTGACTCCATCCGCGGCGACCGGCGGAACACGTAGCGGCGGTAGAGGTGGACCATGGCCAGCTTCACCTCCTGCAGCGCGAACCGCTGCCCCACGCACGCTCTCGGCCCCAGCCCGAACGGCGCGTGCGCATACGGGTGCCGCCGCCGCTCCTCCTCGCACCCGGCCTCGAACCGCTCCGGCCGGAACGCGCCGGGGTCCGGGAACTGCGCCGCGTCCATCGCCATCACCCCCGGCGCCAGCCACACCCACGTCCCCTCCGGCAGCGTGTACCCTCCGACCTCCACTTCCCTCGCCGTCTCCCTCGCGATCAGCGGCGAGACCGTGTAGAGCCTCATCGCCTCCTTGATGATCTGGTCCAGGTAGGGGAAGCTGCGCTGGAGATCGTCGGCGGTCGGGATGGCGCTGGAGCGGTCGACCTCGGCGAGCAGCTTGGCCTCGACCTCCGGGTGGCCGGCGACGAGGTACACGGCGGAGGAGAGCGTGAAGGACGTGGTGGCCGAGCCGGCGAGGAGGTGCTCGTAGGTGAGCGCGCCCACGTACTCCGGCGTCAGCAGCTCCCTCATCTTGTCGCTGCCGTCCCGGGCGTTGAGCAGCGCCGACAGGAAGTCCCTCTGCTCCCTCCTCTTGTCCCCGTCGCGCTCTCTGCTCGCCACGATCTCCTCCACCCTGGCGCGCAGCCGCTCGTTGGTTGTCGAGATCCTCTGGTCCGCCGTCCCGGGGATCCGCCGCAGCAGCCGCCGCGCTGGTTCTTGTAGCGCCGGCGCGACCAGGCCAAGCACGATGGAGAGCGACCCCGACAGGTCCATCTTGAGCGAGGTGGTGGCGTGGATGTGCTCTGCCACGAACTCCGCGGCCTCGCCGCCGCCACCGTCATGGTCGTGTGGTGGCGCCGAGAGGGCAAAGTCGACGCCGAACGCGGCCTGCCCGATGACGTCGGTGGCCAGCTTGAGAGCGAGGTCGGAGAAGTCGAAATCCCCGCCGCCGTGCTCCTGCAACGCCGAAGCCGTGAACTGTATGGTCTCGGCGGGGCGCTCGACGGAGCGCTGCATGGTGGGGATGAGGCCAGCTAGGTGCGACGGCTGGTAGAGCGAGATGATGGTGTTCCTCATGGCCGACCACCGCGCGTCCCTGGTGAAGAAGAGGCCCTTCTGGTGGAGCGCCGAGCCGGCGATCGGAGACGGCAGGCTCCGGTTTGGGATGCTCTTGAACTGCCTGATGCCGACCTCCTTGCACAGCTCCGGGTCAGCCACGATCACCAGAGGCTGCCTCCCAAGATGGAACCTAATTAACCAAGCAACACACAGGGATGGATACAGATCAAACAAACTGAAAATTTTGCAAGACGCATTGGGCAAAGAGAAGATGAGAAATCTCGAGAGCGACCTGAACATGGGGCCGTATTTCTTGGCGAGGGCGCCGAAGACGTCGGGGCCATGGCGGGCGAGCAGCGGCAGGTGGCCGACGATCGGCAGCGCCGGAGGGCCCGGCACTCGCCGGACTCCCCAGTAGGGCGCGTAGAAGTAGAGCACGAAGCCGAGGGAGGCAGGACGCCATCGTGAAGATGCACGACAGCCATGCCACTGCTCCCTCCCCGGCTTCTGCCATCTCCATGAAGCTGAGCTTAGCCTGTCATGGGCAGTTTAAGAATGTTGCGGAGGTTTGCCTGTAGCCGTCCATGGTGCTGTGTGAAGTCGGAGCCAAAAGAGATGGGATCATGGGGGAACCTGTTGATGGGTGGAAAACTGACTGACGGCCATTGTCGCGCGTGCACATTCCTGTTCCTCCAAGTGGGATGAGTACAGTTTGGGAGGCTCTGAATCATTCTTGCCGTCATAATATAAACTGTCGTAATTCTCTCGAGCCATTCATGTGAAGAATCATTGCACCTACTACTGCCTTTTTTTTGTAATTTTGTTCAACACATTGTTGGTTTTTTTTTCCTTTAAAAAGGCAAATTGCGACGTCTCCATGAAAATCTCACGAGCCATTCAAGTGAAGAATTGTCTCACCTACTATCTACTACTGCCTTTTTCTGTACTTCTGTACGACACATTGTTTGTTTTCTCCGTCTACAAAAAAATCAAATTGTGATGTCTCAACATTGGCAAAAGGTTATGTTCTTCAATTGGTCATCAAGGATCTAATGAAAGCGGTTTTAGGATGACGATGTACACCTGTTGTAGCAACTGGCATAAAAATAATAAAATTTTAAAGCGGTTTTAGAAAATTCAGATGATTCAAAATGTTATATAATTTAAGGAAAACAATGATAAAACATAATAAGAAATTCATGTTTTAAATATATTTTTCTAATAATGATAAATAGATAATCTGAAGTATAAAAATCTGATCATTTGGTATCACGACAGTAAATATAAAATGAAAATACTGCACACAAAATCCTGAATGTTTTATTAAATGGAAAATGAGACACTTTGGGTTCTATTAAAATTCATGCTCTTGTTGGTTATTTTCAAAAGTATTGCATCTTTAAAAGTGCAACAATATTAGTGATTTTTGTATTATTTTCCTAATTCATCCCGATCTTGTTAACTAGGCTTCCAATGTGTAGTCTTTCGAAACAGTGGCATCATGATCTTCAAAACAATTTTCAGTGGGACGGAAAAAATAACGATTTAGATAAATAAATAAAACCTCATATTGTCGCAAGATTCGACTTAGACTCATGCGATAGATGTGGAAGAAAACAGATTTTTATCCGAACTTTATTAGACGGAACAAAAACAAAAAGATAGTTTTGACGATTTGACTGCATGGATAACAAACATATTTGTGGGAGCTTAAATTTATACCAATTATTGAAACGGATTGAAAGGTGAAATTTAACACATGAAAAATAATTAAAAAAGTGTAGTAGGACATCGTAGGGAAAAACATTTCATACAGGAAGGTCTGGATATTTTGGGAGAAGATATTGGAAACTCTAAGAATTTTGAAAATAGAGATTTCTGAAAACGTATGGAAAAAAGAGCAAAGTTTGGTATTTTATCGACCTGCTTGGTTTCTTGAATATTTGCAGTCTTAAGTTTTTTTTTATAATTCCTAAGGTATTCTTTTATTGTTATCCTTTCTTGTTTTCGTATTTATTGATAAGTAGTCGAGCACATGTGAGAAACAAGTGCAACATCATTATCTATACCGACATTATTGTCACTTTGTTATTTTTAAAGGACGGTGTAAAAAAATAAAGGAACAAACTCATAATTTCAACTGTTTATCATAGAAAATGACACAACATTATTGATCAATTAGAAATACTACATCAAGGTTCTTCAAAGTCGTCGACTCGGGCTTCACTTTTTGCATCTCAAGTTTCCACCACGACTGAGCTAAAAACAACACATGACCAAACCAATACAAGATTGCGTAAAGCCTCTTGAGCACCCACTGTAATATATGAGGATTGATATATTTGAACACATTGCGTCGGGGATGGGGGCAGACCCCTTGCATGGCAAGTCGTTGAACCGTTCGTTAGTTACCGTATTATCGACGATGAAGACAGTGTGCCCGGCCAAGAGATCCAAATGATGAAACCAACCAAAACACCATCAACGCCACAAGCACCACAAAGAAGGACCTAAGCACCAGACCATGAATCCGTAGGATGACAAGCCTTGCATCCATATGACCAAAATACGGCAACCTGTGTAGTGTCAGCCACATTTCCCATGACAACCGACAGATGCACCAAGATGAGAAATATAGCCTTGCAGCATTTCATCCATATACAATGATACCCTCCTCGGGTCATCGTTGATACCTGGCAGGGGTGTTACTGTGTTTCTAGAGGCCCGAGGCGAACTAAAATGGACTATGGCAAGTAAGTAAATACAAATCGCATACATATACCAACAGCCTTGTTTACTACATTATAAAGCGACCATAACTCACTAATTGGCATTGTGTAGTATTAGGAAATAAAAATGAAGGTAGCATAGAGCTTGCTACATTAATGCAAGAAATGCAATGCAAATATGAAAAACAAGATGCCAGGCATACTTGAATAATGAGGGATGTTTGGGGCGTAGTGGAACAGTTCTCCTATGGCACGACCGCAATAAGATTTCACCTGAAACAAAAAAATACATATACTAGACTTAAGGCACAAATATACAGCGCAAATAGTAATGAAAATCTAATCTATTTAAAGGTGTCAGGGGGGCAATGCCCCCTCCCCCTCCCCATTGAGTTTTTTGAATTTAAAACCAGATTATGTTTGGCAAAGTGTTGCTAAAAATCCCGTATCTTTTTTACTAAATGGCCCTTAACCAAACTATTAGCCAAATCTGGCTCGTCAAAAAAAATCAGACAATTTGGCCCTTTTCAGTCACACCAGTTGAGATGGCTTATTCTGGGCCCAAAAGCGCCACCCGCTTTTGCAAAGACGTTTTTCCAGTTGGGCTGCCATTTGCAAAGACGTTTCTGAGAGGCCCCTGACAGTAACATCTGATGGGGAGTAACGGCGACATTCTGTTTTACTCTCTGTATAAAAATATAAGATGTTTTAGCATGTTTGGGGCCCAAGTGTACCTAGACATGTTTTAGATACATTTGGGCCCCAAACATGCTAAAACATCTTATATTTTGATACAGAGGGAGTAGAAATTAAAACTACTCTGATACTTGTAGATTAACGTGGACCTGTACACAACACAATTAAATTACTTTGCCCCAATGAAACATGAAGGTTGTCAGTCTTCCTGGCTTGCTGAATACAAAGGATTAAACGTATGATGTGAAAAACAATTATGTATGCAAAAATGAACAACTAGCAAATGATGGTGGGAAGCAGTGGAAACGGTGTTTCTATCATTGTAAAAGAATGGACTCTAAAAAGAAAAGTCAATCAAGCCTCGATGATCTTCTGTGTCTCAGAGTATTAATATCACTTTTATGCCTCGTTTAATATTATTTTGTCGCAAAGCATGATTATGACAGTTATTGCTCTCCTAGTTGTTCGCTTCCCAGTCTATTGCTAGCATCCACTTCTACTGAGCGGGAATGTTGCTCGTGCATCCAAAATCCTTGAACCAAGTTATTCCATGAGAGTCCACTATAAATTCCTATGCATGGTATTTCCGAACCTTTCCAAGTAATTTTTTATGTGTTACCTTTATAACCTTCAACTTATTCTTATTTATGCCACTGTTTTCAGCTCATGTGGAAGTAGTAGAGAGCTTATTAACTTCCATGCTAAATACAGTTTCTCTTGACTTGCATGCTTCATCTGCTTGTCACTAAATTTGCAAAGAGCTGGTTAGACCATTTTAATCAAATAAAGTAATAAAATAGACACTCCTCCATGGATAATTTGATTGTTGGTAGGCACCCGTGAATTCGGTTAGTGATACGTCCAAAACGTATCTATAATTTTTGATTGTTTCATGCCTTTTTTTATGCTTTTAGCACTTGTTATTATATTAAGTTTATGATTTATTTGGACTAACCTATTAATAGTTGCAAAAGTGCACAATGTTCTTATTTTACACTTTGGTATGTAGGAATTATCAAGAATACAAGAGGAAACCTTGTTGGAGTCGAATTGGGACTTTCCTGAAATCTGTCTGAAAACTATTTTTGAAGATGGACACGTTTCGGCCCGAAGATGACGTCAAATGGAAAAAAAAGTCTAGTCGCGACAGTTACAGGGAATTTTCTGCCAATAAATCTGGACCTAAACTTCGGCCCAATCGGAGTCCGGATGCTCCAGATATCGCCGTCTCACTGCAACCCTAAATGGGATGACGGGAATCCGAGAAGCTATATAAAGGGAGGAAACCTAGCTCGTGGCAAGACCCCATACCCACGAATTTCTAGCCGCCAAAGCCACGTTTTTCCCTCCCCCATGGACCTCATCTCCATGGGGGAGGGCTCCCAAGAAGCCATGGAGGAAGGAGGCTAAGGGGCGGCGCACCCCATTGATGCCGGCGGCGCGGGAGGAGTTCCCCGCGCCACCGTCGGCGCCGGCGCCGCCCCGCGCTCCTCGCTGCCCTCTCCGCCGTCTTTACCGCCAATTCCTCCTTGTATACAGTGGTTCATCCTCCCACAAAACTCTGTACTGCTCTATGTAAACATGGTGTTTGATGCTATAAAATATTATCCTATGATCTATGTCATGTTTGTGTAGTTTATTTGTCTTTTGATTGCTTTGTTGAATGTATGAGGTTCATTAGAGTTGTATGTTGATATGGTACTGTCCTTTGGTGCCCATTATATTTGTGCGCGCATGGATCAACATCTTGGGGTTAGTAGTATGTGCAAAGGAAGGGGGTAGGCCTGCCGGAGTGACAGAAACCTGAGGACTCGAACCGGTTAGTTGCACGTATGGGAATAAGAGGACCATTAACTTAAGGCTATGGTTGGGGAAATCTTAATGCATTGTTAGTATTTGCGGATGCTTTCTAACAATCCAATCATATAGTATGTGTAATCACAAGTAGTTGAGTGCACATATATTTAGCCTCTCCCACTTAGAAAACTGCATCGAAGACAATGAACCAAATATCTTCACTAATTAATCTTGGACAAAGCCATCACAATTAACACCACTTTTCCACACTCATGGTACTGTTAGTTTATGGTTACTTAGTATAATTTATTGCTGCAGCACTAACATTTACTTTCTTGTTTTTATTATCTCGCAAAGCAATCTCTCATACCCGTATTTTTACTCTAGTTTTATTTCCTAGTTAGAGCAAACGTTTAGTGTGCGTAGAGTTGTATCAGTGGTTGATAGAACTTGAGAGAATACTTATCCTACCTTTAGCTCCTCGTTGGGTTCGACACTCTTACTTATCGAAAAGGTTACACACGATCCCCTATACTTGTGGGTTATCAAGACCTTTTCTGGCGCCGTTGCCGGGGAGCCATAGCGTAGGTGAATATTCTTGTGTGCACTTGTTTGCTTTATCTCTAAGTAATTTTTATTTTCTGTTTTAAGTTGTTTTCTATCTTAGTATGGATAGGGAATGCGAATTATAAAAAAATAGTTGTACTTGTTATCTAAAAACGTTTTCAAAAAAGAGAGTGATTGGAAAGATGAGCAATGGTTAAGTGGGGGTCGACCTTGAACACTTGTGTTCATGCCTATGAAATCAAAGCAAATCTTTCCATGGAAGCTTCTCAACCAAAAACATGTAAACATTCTAAATATTGTGTATATACCTCTGTACATAAAAATAAAATGCTAATCATAGTCTCTAGTTAATAGAAAGTTTATAGTTTTACTTTGCTGTACAGAAACAGATTTTCTGTGCTTCACCGTATAAAATATTTAAAATCACCAGAACGTTATATTGATCTGAAATTTCTTGAGTGAAAAGTGATGCTTATTAGCTTTCTTTTATTAGTTTTAACTTTTCTGATTTGAGTTATGTAGCTGTCCCGAAAAATTCGATCTTTACTGACTGTTTAGTTTAGACAGATTTTTGTGCTTCTCTGTAAATAAAATCGTGATAAATCTCAGAATAGTATTTTAACCTAAAAAGTTTTGTGCATAAACCTGAGATTATTGTCTGTCTTTCATTAGTTTTAAGTTTTTTCATTTGAGCTACGTAACTATATCGTTAAGTGTCATCTTTACGGACTGTTCAGTTTTGACAGATTTCTATTCTGTTTATTTAATATTGTACTTAGTTGCTCTTAGTTTCCTTAGTTTTTCGACGGACAACGGAAATAATAAGAACCTCGGTATATACAGTGGCTAATGTTCAATAAACATTATGAAATTTGTCAATGCTTGAACATGAGTGGATTTTATTTAATGAGTACTAACCCTACTAATGAGTTTTGTGAAGTTTTATGTGGATGTAGCCTATAAGTTATAATTAATATGGTGATATGAGATGAACAAGAAGACGCAAGAGCTCAAGCTTGGGATGTTTAGGTGCATCCCAAGAACATATTCAAGTTGATTCAATCATCTAAGCTTGGGGATGCCCGAGTCATCCCCTATTCATCAACTAACATGAGGTTGTCTCCTTCATACTCTATATTACCCGTCCACATGATATGTATTGTCTTAACTTGTATTATAATTGCTTTTATATGTCTTGGTTTTACCTTCTTTAGTTTTATTAGGCTCTTTATTTTGATTTTTATTGCCTCTTTACTTTCACTTATAAATTTGAAACAACAAAAATATTTTCTTTTCTTTTTTTGCTTCTTAATTTGGTTCTTTGTTTGTGTTCTATTTGGTTTATACCTTTGGTTTTCATTTCGAGTTTTCCTTACTGTTGCTAGATAGTTTAGGTCTTGTTCTTCCTATGGTATTAAGTTTAGAAATAAAATAATAAAGTGTCAAGTTTTACCCATTTGGTTTTAGTTGATATATATTTAAAAATGACTTTTCTGTTTTCAGCATCTGCTGTTCACTGTGCGATTTTTCATATTTTACTGGAAACTCTAAAAGTCACGAAATTTGGACAGGTTACGTATCACCTAATCCTCTGCACGCACAAAAAGTGGCAAAATTTTCTGACATGTTTAAGTGGACCTAAAAATTACGATTTCCAGCTGCTGTTTTTTGGACAGATTCTGACTTTTGTTGCAAAAGTGGCCTCTATTAGACAGATGCACTAGCCAATTATCCCGAAAGTCCGAACTGATGGGAAAGGCTAGGATTTATATTTAACATTCCCCCTCACGTCTAGGCTGTGACGTACAGGAAGACCCTCAGACGTGGGATCGATGACAGATGCAGCTATTTTTAGATAAATAGTGCGTTGGCTGGGTCTTGAACTTGAGACCTCTTGGCTCTGATACCATATTAGACAGATGCACTAGCCAATTATCCCAAAAGTCCGAACTGATGGGAAAGGCTAGGATTTATATTTAACAGCCTCTTTGTGTTTTCATTTGATTCTTTTTGGGTCTTACCTTTTATTTAGAAGTTGGCCACTTAAGCAACCTTTCTGTAACTTAAAAACAAAATTTGATTTGGTTTAATAGCAGCACTTTGGAAATATTATCTATTGCACTAATGTCTAACCGCAGAAAAGAATGGGAAAGTTTTTGTGTTGAAGTTTTTTCACAGAGAATGAAGGAACACCAAACAGAGAAATATTGAAGAATGGCCAAAGTCATAAGCTTGGGGATGTCTCCGCATCCCTCTTCACCAATAACCCCTCGGTTTGCAAACCTTTAAACTTTGTTTTTCGAGCAACATAGAAACTTGAATAAACTTGGAGCGTCTGTATCTTATTATTTATTTGTCTTAGCATCAAACACCGGTTACATTAATAAGTTGATCGTCACATCTTTTATTTATTCCCTGTGTGGAGAGGTGGTTCGAAGTTTATTTGTTTAATGGATTATTTGTTGAAACTTTAAAATGGTGTGTGAATGATATTGTTTAGTAGTTTATGTTTTCCTATGGTTAGTTTCAACTAGCTAATAGTGTATATTATGTTATTTTGATGTTAACATGCATTGTCCTGTTCATAAGATGGTATGACATTGTGGTATCCTCCTCTGAATGATTTACTTGAATTGACTTGGCACATGCTCACACATGTTTATGACTGAAAATAAAAGTCAATTAAAGCCTTGATGATTTAGTTTGCCTCAGAGTTCTAGTATCACTTTTATGCCTGTGTTAATTTTATTCTGTCGCAAGTATGATTATGGCAGTTATGGCTCTCTTGGTTGTCGCTTCCCAGTCTATTGCTAGCCTTCACCTGTACTGAGCGGGAATGCTGCTCGTGCATCCAAAATCCTTAAAACCAAGTTATTCCAAAGAGTCCACCATAAATTCCTATGCATGGTATTTCAAACCATTCTAAGTAAATTTTCATGTGCTACCTTTAAAACCTTCAAAATACTTCTCATTTTGTGACACTGTTTTTAGCTCATGAGGACGTTCTAGTTGGGTTTGTTATCTTCCATGCTAAATTAAGTTTCCGACTTGCATGCTTCATCTGCTCGTCACTAATTTTACAAAGAGCTGGTTAGACCATTATAACATCTAAAAAGTAAAATAAAATAGGCACTCCTCCATGGTATGTGATTGTTGGCAGGCACCCGAGGATTCGGTTAGCCATGGTTTGTGTAAGTAAAGGTTGGGAGGAGTGTCATACTATATAAAAGTGCATGCTATAAATGCCTAATATCAATAACTCGGAACCGCTCTCAACTTATTTAGTATGGAAGATAACAAGAACACTATTACCGATTCGTTGACAGGAACAATCACCTCTCAAAACATTTTTACTTCTATTTTTAATAAAAAGCTCTAGCACATGTTAATCCCTGCTTCCCTCTGCGAAGGGCCAATCTTTTATTTTTAATGTTGAGTCACCATCCCTTCTTTGAGCACTTTTTCGAGAGCATAACTGTCATTCTTAGTGTAATGTGCTTGTCCCAGAATGCGGTTAACTGCGGTATAACTATGATGCTTTTACCTTTGATATCTTTACATCTAGTCTTCACTTAAACTTCAGAGGTGCCTTGGCATTTATGTTTTGCTCCACAATTAAGGGCAAGCGAGATATCACTCTACCATGCTTTATTATGATCATTACAATCTTGTTGATGTTTATAAATTTCATGTTATGAGCTCTTAGTTCGTTGATACTTTTCATTAGGTAACATGATTGCTAAGTTTTATTATCCATACATCATGCAATTGTTAAAGACCTGATCATAGCATTTACAATCAAAAATTATTTTGTTATCGTTTACCTACTCGAGGACGAGTAGGAACTAAGCTTGGGGATGTTGATACGTCCAAAACGTATCTATAATTTTGATTGTTTCATGCCTTTTTTATGCTTTTAGCACTTGTTATTATATTAAGTTTATGATTTATTTGGACTAACCTATTAATAGTTGCAAAAGTGCACAATGTTCTTGTTTTACACTTTGGTGTGTAGGAATTATCAAGAATACAAGAGGAAACCTTGTTGGAGTCGAATTGGGACTTTCCTGAAATCTGTCTGAAAACTATTTTCTAAGATGGACCCGTTTCGGCCCGAAGATGACGTCAAATGGAAAAAGTCTAGTCGCGACAGTTGCAGGGAATTTTCTGCCAATAAATCTGGACCTAAACTTCGGCCCAATCAGAGTCCGGACGCTGCAGATATCGCCGTCTCACTGTAACCCTAAATAGGATGACGGGAATCCGAGAAGCTATATAAAGGGAGGAAACCTAGCTCGTGGGAAGACCCCATACCCACGAATTTCCAGCCGCGAAAGCCACGTTTTTGCCTCCCCCATGGACCTCATCTCCATGGGGAGGGCTCCCAAGAAGCCATGGAGGAAGGGGGCTAAGGGCCGGCGCACCCCATTGATGCCGCCGGCGCGGGAGGAGTTCCCCGTGCCACCGCCGGCGCCGCGCCGCCCCGCGCTCCTCGCTGCCCTCTCCGCCGTCTTCGCCGCCAATTCCTCCTTGTATACAGTGGTTCATCCTCCCACAAAACTCTGTACCGCTCTATGTAAACATGGTGTTTGATGCTATAAAATATTATCCTATGATCTATGTCATGTTTGTGTAGTTTATTTGTCTTTTGATTGCTTTGTTGAATGTATGAGGTTCATTAGAGTTGTATGTTGATATGGTACTGTCCTTTGGTGCCCATTATATTTGTGCGCGCATGGATCAACATCTTGGTGTTAGTAGTATGTGCAAAGGAAGGGGGTAGGCCTGCCGGAGTGACAGAAACCTGAGGACTCGAACCGGTTAGTTGCACGTATGGGAATAAGAGGACCATTAACTTAAGGCTATGGTTGGGGAAACCTTAATGCATTGTTAGTATTTGCGGATGCTTTCTAACAATCCAATCATATAGTATGTGTAATCACAAGTAGTTGAGTGCACATATATTTAGCCTCTCCCACTTAGAAAACTGCATCGAAGACAATGAACCAAATATCTTCACTAATTAATCTTGGACAAAGCCATCACAATTAACACCACTTTTCCACACTCATGGTACTGTTAGTTTATGGTTACTTAGTATAATTTATTGCTGCAGCACTAACATTTACTTTCTTGTTTTTATTATCTCGCAAAGCAATCTCTCATACCCGTATTTTTACTCTAGTTTTATTTCCTAGTTAGAGCAAACGTTTAGTGTGCGTAGAGTTGTATCAGTGGTTGATAGAACTTGAGAGAATACTTATCCTAACTTTAGCTCCTCGTTGGGTTCGACACTCTTACTTATCGAAAAGGCTACACACGATCCCCTATACTTGTGGGTTATCAGTTAGCCATGGTTTTTGTAAGAAAAAGTGGGGAGGAGTGTTAACATATATATAGGAAGCTCAGATGGGGCTCCTAGGAGCATGGGCACCAGGATGGAATACAATAAGTTTTAGGTATGTAGATAATAAAGTTTCAGAACCGCTCACAAAACTTGTTTATCATGGAAGTTAATAATTTCTCTATTGCCAGTCGTTGACATAAACAACCACTTCTCAAAATAAATTTTGCTTCCTGATGGCGTGTAGTTCACACGTTCGTTGGGAGACCCCAAGAGGAAGGTATGATGTAGTGCAGCAGCAGTTTTCCCTTGAAATATGGCCAAGGTTTATCGAACCAGGAGGACACGGAGGTTCTTCAGAAGGTTGTTGATGGGCGCCGTTACTCGATCACCAACGTGGAACCTACACACAACACAACCAAACTACTTTGCCCCAACGAAACAGAGAGGTTGTCAATCTCTCTGGCTTGCTGAAAACAAATGATTAAATGCAAAGTGTGGAAAACAGTAGTGATTGCAGAAAGTAACAAGGAACAGATGATAGCAGTAGGTGGTTTTATCAGTATGAGGGAAAATGAACCGGGGTCCACAGTTCACTAGTGGTGTCTCTCCATAAAAGATAACTAACATGTTGGGTGAACAAATTACAGCTGGGCAATTGACAAATAGAGAGTGCATGACAATGCAATATATGACAAGATGTTCATTATGAGATTTAATTGGGCATTACAACAAAGTACATAGACTTGCTATCCAACTCATCTATGCCTAAATAATCCACCTTCAGGTCAGCATCCGCATCACTTCCAGTATTAAGTTGCAAACAATAGATTATTGCATGAAGTAAAGTGTGTAATGTAAACAATGCAAATGACACGTAGACAATGCATCATTGTTTTATCCCTAGTGGCAACAGCACATCCACAACCTTAGTCGTTTCTGTCAACTCGAGCCCAGATTTCTGGAGGCATGAACCCACTATCTAGCATAAATACTCCCTCTTGCAGTTACAAGCATCTACTTGGCCAAAGCATCTACTAGCAACGGAGAGCATGCAAGATCATAAACAACATAAACATATAGATTGATAAACAACTTGCTCATAGTATCAATATTCATCGGATCCCAGCAAACACAACATGTAGCATTACAATAAGATGATCTTGATCATGTTAGGCAGCTCACAAGATCTAAACATGGAGCTACAAGGTGGAGAGACAACCATCTAGCTACTGCTATGGACCCGTAGTCCAAGGATGAACTACTCACGCATCACTCCGGAGGCAGGCATGGTGATGTAGAGCCCTCCGGTGATGATCTCCCCTCCGGCAGGGTGCCGGGAAGAGCTTCAGAACCCTCCCGATCTAGGGTTGGCGACGACGGCGGCAGCGGAACTTTTCGTGGAATATGATCGGTGTTTTTAGGGTACGCGGAACATTGGGAATATATAGGCGAAAGGGCGGCGTCGGAAGCTTCGCGAGGCGCCTCGCCAGGGCCCGGCGTGGGCCCACCCTTGGCCGCGCCCTAGGGTGGCGAGGCGGCCTCGTGGCTCGCCTCCGTCTCCCCTTTGGACTTCGTGATCGTGTCGGTGAAAATATGAGCGTCCCTTTTTGTTTCGTCCAATTCCGAGAATATTTTGCGACTAGCTTTTCTGAAAGAGAAAAACAGCAGAAAACAGGAACTGGCACTTCGGCATCTTGTTAATAGGTTAGTCCCAGAAAATGCATAAAAATGCTATGAAGTGTAAACAAAACATGTAGCAATTGATATAATAACAGCATGGAATCATCAAAAATTATAGATACGTTTGAGACGTATCACTTCCGTTTTAAAAATAAAACGCTCTAGCACATGTTAATCCCTGCTTCCCTCTGTGAAGGGCCAATCTTTTACTTTTATGTTGAGTCACCATCCTTTCCTTGAGCACTTTTTCGAGAGCATAGTTGTCATTCTAAGTGTAATGTGCTTTGTCCCAGAATATTATTAATTGAGGTATAGCTGTGATGTCTCTATCTTTGATATCTTTATTTCTAGTCTCCACTTAAACTTCAGAGGTGCTCTGCATTTATGTTTTGCAGTGTCAGAAAGGGCTAGCGAGATACCATCATACCATACTCTATTATGTGCATTGCAATCTTGTTGATGGATACATTTCATATTGTATATTCTTAGTATGCTGAGATCTTTTCATGAGCTTACATAATTACTGAGTTTATATTGACATAGTTTTATCATGCACTTGTTAAGACATTGATCATAGCATAAGTATCTATACATCACATGAAGCTTGGGGGAGTTGATACGTCCAAAACGTATCCACTTTTCCAAACACTTTTGCTGTTATTTCACCTCTAATTTGCATGATTTGAATATAACTAATACGAACTAACGCTGTTTTCAGCACAATTGTCTTGGTGTCTTATTTTTGTGCAGAAATAAAAGTTCTCAGAAAAATCCGGGAAAATTACAGAAATTCTACTTTGCCAAAAGACCCACGTAGCCCGAAGGGGAGCTGCAGGTGGGGCCCACAGCTCCCAGGCGACCCTTGGGCACGACCAGGGGAGGGGCAGTGCCCAGGTACCGCCTCGCCGCCTCGGAGCCCTCCTGGCGATGCCCTTTGGACTACATATTCTCCTCGACCTAAAACTCGTGGCCCTAGAAGGAAATTACGAGAAACACTTCCGAGCTCCACCGCCATCAAAAATCCTAATTCGGGGGGTCTGAAACGCTGTTCTGGCACCCTGCCGGGACGGGGATTCTGAGGAGATCATCGCCATCGTCATCACCAACGCCTCTCCATCAACCATCCATGTTTTCCCAATCCATGTGTGAGTAATTCCCCACTGTAGGCTGAAGGGGATGGTAGGGATTGGATGAGATTGTTCATTTAATAGATGTCCGATTATTAGGGCATGGTGCCTAGTATTTGTTATGTGCGTTATTTATCATTGTTGCAACTTGGTACGCTTAATGCTTGTCACTAGGGCCTGAGTGCCATGTAATCAGATCTGAACATGTTATATTTTCATGAGTATATTCATTGCTTTGGATTGTATCTACAAGTTGTATGCACATGTTATTGTCCGGAACCCGAGACCCCAAAGTGACAACAATTGGGACAATCGGAAGGGATGGCTATGAATTGAGTATCACATGTATTCCATGAAGTGTTAATGCTTTGCTCCGGTGCTCTATTAAAAGGAGTATCTTAATTACCAATAGGTTCCATGATTGGCCCCGCTGAAACGGGATGGTTGGACAAAAGATGTCGTGCAAGATTCTTATTGCAAGCACGTACGACTATATACGGAATACATGCCTATGTTTGATTAGTACCTGGATACTTTTATTACTGTTTACCTGCAATGTGCCCTACGTTATGCCTATTACATGATCTTATCCATGCAACGCCCGTTCATCGGTCCCTATGCCTACGGTGTTTTAATCATGTTGTTTACTACAATTGTTCCTGCTGCCACTATTGATGTTTTTACTTTATTGCTGCTACTATTAAACTACTGTTGTTGTTATTCTTTTTTCTACTAATAAATTGTGCCAAGCAAGTTTACTTCCATGTGTGGCTGAACTGACAACTCAGCTGCTAAGGCTTATAATATTCTTTGACTCTCCTTGTGTCAAATCAATAAATTTGATTTTTACTTTCCTTGAAGACTGTTGCTATTCCCTATATACTTGTGGGTCACCATGCCTAAAGTTGTGGCGTTTTATAGAAAGGGTCATATGTGGCTGAAAGTAAGTTGAAGAATCACAATTAGCTGAAGGTTAGCAAAAGGGCCATTTAGTAAAAAAGATACAAAATCCCATGAATTTCGCCCATTTTCTCCCCCACGCCTCCCAAATGACTTGGCGCAAGTTCTGTCATTAGAGCAGAAACGTTTCAACAAAGGAGAGGGAAAAGTTCGCCTCTTTATTTCTCAAAACTAAACAAATGTTTTTCAGTAACAATTTAAAGGAGCGGGAACACCTATTTATTGGAGTAAACTAGAAGAAACTATCAGTCCTCCATGTATTTAATTCCCATCCGGCCATTTCAAAAAAAAGATCGAAAGAGTGAACGTTAATGAACAACCAGATAGCCAAAAATTAATCAAATAGTCAAAGGATATAATTCTAAATTGATGAGTCCATGACCCACCAGACGGAATGGTAGTGATTACACGATAGATGAAACTCATAGGGAGACAAGGAATCAAGAGTAAAATAAAAAAAATAGCAGAATAGGACAATCTTATTGATTAGCATGTTGTTTTGGGGTGGGGTGGGGGCAATGGAAAAGAAGAGAGAAAGGGAGAATAATTGCGGCCGCCTAGGCTTATCTATACCAATATAAAAAGAGACAGAAGGGGGCAGTTCCAACAAATCCCAGCCATCAAATCAACATCTAACGGCTCAATTACCACCCGCAATTAGCGCTAAAACACTGTCCGTCAGCCGAACGCTAATAAATCCATCACCCTAACGCTCGCCTTCCCCTGCTACATCGCCACGCTGCACGCCGCCACCACTCAGATCACCGCCACTGAAGCTCCATGTTGTTCCCCGATCTCCAACGCATACCGCTGCTCTGCGTCCTCCACGCCCGTCGCCGCCGCTATCATTCTCGCGCTAACGTTTGCCCGTGACGCCATGCACCGTCACCCACCGTCCTTCCTCACAGCAGCCATGCCCGATCCCATGCCACGGACGCCACCGGATCCTCGAGCGAGACGGCAGCGAGGATGATCTTCGTCGCCGTGCCTGGATCCGATATTGCCTCCACCCTGGACGGTCGTTGTGGCCATGACGGGAGACGGAACCACTGCCCTGCCAGGATCTGGATACCCCGTCTCCGCCTAGGATGATTTTCCTCGCCGCGCCTGGAGCAGTAACGTCTTTGCCGCTTCCTCTCAGACTCACGTAAATTCCTTCAACCCAAATTCCTAGCTACACAAAGCAGGCAGGTGAATTTTCTACTATAGCCATGTCCGCTACTCACGGAAATTCCTTCAACACAAATTCCTAGCAGATTGTTAGCACAACACATTGTTTGTAGAATTGAAGCTTCTTGAAATGAACACCAAACTGCTGCTGTATTCGTCAATGTACCAGCCTTCTGAAGGTAAGTTAACGATTTTATAATGCGTTTGGGAAACACTGGATGATCTCGAGCATGTATTTTTTTATATACATAGATGTATGAGGAAAAGAGACACATTGGTAAAATATGTTTGTGATAGACCTTTGTATTTAGAATGGCGATCATTAAATCGTACTGCTAACAGTCTCTTATTAATGGGATATATTTTCCCAATACAGATATTAGTTTTGTATTCAGTCTTGAAGTACATATTTTGTGAATTTCTCCATTAGACATCTTGCTGAAGTGTTTCGCTCAGAAGTACTATCTCTTTCTAATCCACCAATATTCGTGGTGTAGCACTCCACAAATAAACATTTGGACCGCTGACTCGATTGAGTGTTACTCAAAGCACAGACTGTTATACCAATTGGAGTTGATATCACAACGGTTTGGAAATTCAGCTATATATGAAAAGGGTACGTATGAGAAAAGGAATAATATGTGCTCATCATTTTCTCTTGATTTGATCATTCATCTGAACTGTGGCGAGTGTGTAATAGTTCATACTATTTTTCATGTAAATTCATCTTGTGTAGGTCAGCAGTTGATCGAGAATATACATCCACTTTATGATGGGGCTGTTATTGAGCCATGCCTGCTTCATGGAGATTTCTGGAGTGGAAACATAAGCTCTGATACTGTAATGTTGACCAACTCATTTCATGCTAATGATCGTTATGTTTAAACTTTTGGTTCCTCTATTTAGAGTCCTGTTATGTTGTTCTTATAGATAAGCAACAACGTGTTAAACTTTTTGTTTGTTAGTATTTACTAGATGACCCGTTGCGCGACTGCGCAACCGCCGGATGCAACTACCACATTGTTGCCACACGCTTTATTCGTTGATGAAAAGTAATTAATTTTATTTGCATTCATTTAACTCCAAGATGCCATTACGGTACCGGAAAATCCAGATTTCCTTCTACACTTGTAAATTTGACAAAAGCAAAGAATCTCCGAAACCAAAATGAAAACAGAACTAACACTCATTGGTTCCCTTCCAAGCAAAATATTTATTCTTTCTTGTTCGGCAATCATCCAGGTCTCTAAGGGCAACAATAAAATATGGATATTTGCACAACAACAATAAGAAAAAAAATGGATCATGTTATTGATGCATGTAAAATGCATACATGAACTTTGCATTATTTTACGTATATTCCAGTCATATTTGCATCATATAAGGGTTATATCACTGTTTTATAATGATTTTGGGAATATTTGGTATGTTTCCTATTTTTATGGAATTAACCCTGCACAGTGAGAAAACCCTGTTTTCCATATTTTTAATGTTTCAGGGACCCAAACGACGTCCAAATGATCTAATATTTTACGGGCATCAGTTTTTGGAAGGAACAAAGCGTAGGAGCCAAGGAAGCGCACGAAAGGAAGTCGGAGGCCGAAATTGAGTGGGCCCACGCGGCCAGGTACCTGGGCCGCGTGGGACCCCCCTTTTGGGCCTCGAGCTCCGTTGCCGTCGATCTTTCCTCCACCGACTCCGTTTTGATCTAAAACCGACTATAAAAATAGCCCCCCGACGTTCTCTGGAAGGAGCGCCGCAGAAACACAGAAACAGAGACCTGGAGTTGCAGATTGGAGGGGGAAAACTCCGGCGGGGCGCTGCCGGCGTGGTCTCCACCTTCTCCAACGACTTCTCCACCGTCTCCATGATGAAAAAGGAGTAGTCCACCTCTGGACTATGGGTTTGTGGAAGTAACTTATGTATCTCTCTCTCTTGAGCTTCACTAATTAGTACCGTATGAGCTGCTGAACATGATTACGGTCATCTATGTAATACCTTTGTGGTGGATCTTTTTATGAGTTAATATATGTTTGAGATTGTAATGGTTTGTTTCAGTTATGAAAGTAGATGCATATTATGTACCCCGTTCTTATTTACTTGTCATGATCAAGCATGTTTATGAGAGCGTGTGAGGGGGAACGTGTGCATTAGTTGGAGTAACGGGGGGTGGCTAGTGCAGTGAACGTGAGAGAAAGTTCTGCGATCCACTTGGGTATCTCTACCTTACTTTGTTGCCTCACTAGGGATAAAAAGAAATACCATGCTACCGGAGGTGTGGGTGTGACCATTGCCATTTTCCCATGACTAGATCTAGCATGTTCTTATTTTAACTTCACGTCATGATACTTATTGCTATGCTCTGATTTATCTTAATTACTGAGGTGTTATGATTTAGTTCGCATCTTGGTGGAGTATAATAGAGACTAATAACCAAAAGGTCTCTATGTTAGGACATGATGCCCATATAATTATAACTTGTCATTAAACTGTTGTGTTGCAATCTCATATGTCAACTCTAGTGTTCCATTGTCTACCACTTTATTAAAGAGAGAGTGCATTTGTGAAACCATGAACCCCGGTCCATTTTTAATCATAAGAAACACCTTTCCAACAACTTTTACCACTTTTCCATTTTCTGCCATTTAAAAATCCGAAAATACAAAAACACTTTTACATCTTGCATTCATCATATAAAACCCAAAAATATCATTTATCATTGCTACCACCATCCTTGCATATTTATTTACCACCATTGCATATTTATTTCTTGTTTGCATTGCATATTATCTTGATATCATTCTCACACCTTGTGCTTGACAACCACTAGGTGAGGTTGAGGTCCAAAACATTTACTTTGTTTTGTAGGTAACCAAAAGAAGGATAGGAAAGATAAATCTTCACTACTGATTCCCCGAGAGTTCGATATTAAACCCTCGAGTCACCCCTCGTGGGGAAAACACGTCTTCCACTTACTACACACTCTGCACTTGGAATCTCAACCTAACCCATTTACTTTTCACGCAGGTAACTACGTGAAGGGCCATCAGTTATATAGAGATAACACAGTTTGGATCCCAAATAATCATCTTAAAATCACTCATCACCTTTAAATGATAAGCTATCAGAACACAAAAACATATTACAAAATAGGCTTGATGATTGGCAACATCCATCCAAGTATTGAAATTTACAAATCACTTACAACTATAGAACCAACCAAGGGAATAACCTTTGGGAGATAGGTTAATTCGCAGCGCACCGATTCACTTTTCAATCTGTTTGTGATCCTCTGTAGAAATAAACAATTGCAAATATCAACAAAGTCAACATTGCGTTCAATACTACGGGATGTTAAGTTCTCAGAAAATAATCAGGGAAATCCTTGTAACCAGTTATAACAGAAAACTTTTAAACCCGCGAATTCAGTCAAAAATCCCTTTAGTTGAACTTCTTGAATTAAGAAGCTTCACACCACTCTTCTTTATTCAGTTTCATAATATAATATCAATATATTCTACAAAAATATCCTAAATGAACAGAAATCACTATATGCACTTCCAGTTTATGCCAAGCAACTTATTCAGGTTAAATATAGTATCTAAATGAACATAAATCACTATATGCACTTCCAGGTTATGCCAAGCAACATATTCAGTTTAAATATAGTATCTAATAAATGACTTCTAATCTGATTTAAGACTGCCCAACATAATGCAGATACCACTCTGTAATAGATAACTGTACGCATCATGATTTACTTGAACCAATGGCACAAAGGGTAAAAATAGTATCTCTGCATCAGGTAAATTTCAGTTCGCTGAAAGATTCTGTCACTTGTGCTAGAGTCAGAAACATATCGTGCATTCTTATTGATTACTCATAATCTCACTCTTTCCCATTTCTCCTAGCTAAATGGGGGATAGTTCTCAATATCCATATATACAGGAATACAGACAGATCTTATAAGGGCCACTCTTTTTTAAACTTCAAATCATAGATGATAATTTAAGCAGGGTAAGCTAGTCCAGTCTTGATAAATTAAAATTATAGTATATTGGTTTATCAACACTGGACTCGCTTACCCTTCTTATATTATCATCTCTGATTTGAAGTTTAAAAACAGTGGCCCTTATATGATCCGTAACATCCAGAAGGACTGAAATAGCATGAACATAATAATACCATTGAATTGCTGCTCGGCAACAAACGAGATTTTCTACAGACCCTCACTGTCTGGTACATGGACCGAACATGGAGTACATCAGAAATCATGGAGATCCTCCAAAATAATATCTACAGCGAAACAAGTTGGAAAATAGGAGTCAAACACACAAGCTGAAAGGGAGCAGCCTAACGTGGTACACAAGTACAACAGATCAAGCATACTGACCAATGAAGAGTCGATGAGTGTTACTGGGATCTGGGGTAGTCGCAAATTTAGTTAGGCTGTAGGTACTGAACGGGAAAGCATCTTCCATGCCAGATCTTTCTTCAACTATGGTACTGATAACAGAATCATATTTGCCATGCCAGATCCTTGTATCAGTCTTGTCTTGATCACATCAAGGGTAATTGCTATTATGCCAGACTTTTCTTCAACTATGGTAGCTCACAGAGAATTGTTTCACAGCTTATTTTAGTTGACAGGTAAAAAATAGCAATCCAAACATAATAGCTATTACCTTCCGGCAAGATCAACCAAGGCAAGCTTTCCACGAAGAATACCATACTGTCCTTTCTGCTTTCGTCTTACACTAATCTCCAGTACAGCGTGCAAACTGAAAAAGAGCAAAACAATATTCCTGTGTGAGAATAATGTAAAAAACAATGCCTGGCACTATTACCTGATGTAACTCTCTTTACATACTTACAGCCTCAACAATTTATCAGATTAAAGATATTAAGTAAACCTTTAAAAGATGTTACTTATTTTCCTAAACAAAAGATGGATACTATTTGAAGCATGCATGTATCATAAAAGGAAAGCAGAAAACAATTACCGTGACAAAGTTGCATTTGCTTCCATGCTCTCTGTTTTGCGTCTGCTGTTGCCTATGTTCAAGAGTTCAAGAATCTTATATGCTGAATGTACCTAACGAATAAGAGTTTAGGCATCAAAACGGTTTCACTCAAATCAATGAGGATTAACAGGCACATCTGAATATGTGAATGCAGTAGACCACCCGGATATTATAATAAAAATAGACAAGAACTGATTGGTAATATGATCTTACGATACACAAGACTAATCAAATATCTCCAAAAAAGGAATAAAATTGGCATTATAATATTTTATCGCAGCGCCTTTTCCTGCAAACTAATTCAAATCACAGTTGCGTGGAAATACAAGAGCACACATGAAAGAGAATTTAAAAATATTTGCCATATAAGCATCATATTTATTTGAATTAACATAATTGTTAAAACATATCAACTGAATCAAAATAACACAATTGTCAACTGAATCAAATTAACAAATACTACAACTTTAATCCCCTTCAGATATAAAGTCAGGATTCTGCAAGAAAAACACGTACCCCAAGCATGCTATACCTCTAAATCATTGCCTAAATTAACCAGAGGAAGTTAACAAGTAGGATGCAATGTCATACTCAATTAATTTCAGTATCAAATTAAATAGCTAAATTTGATTATGACCTCTAGAAAATAATTTGGGAAGAAAAATGGATCATGACTAAATGCTAGACCAAAGCTACTGCAAACTATATTAACCAAATGTACTCGACATCGTACCAAAATAAAAATAGGAAGATATCTCAAGCATGTATATTCACTGCTATACTGGACTCTAAATCATTGCGTAAATTGACATTGCATCCTACTTCCATTTTACCTACGAATAGCATGTATATTCACTGCATTCACTGCTATACTGGACCTCTAAATCATTGCATAAATTGACATTGCATCCTACTTCCATTTTACCTACGAATAGCATGTATATTCACTGCTATACTAGAGCTCTAAATCATTGCCTACAGGAGAGGAAGACTACCCATATAATGGCATGGCTGGTAGAATGGTAATGCACAAACAGAGTTCCACAAATAATAATTCAGATCAAACCCCGTTGCATACCTTATCATGCCAATGTTTCATATCAAGTATCTACTAAGAAGCGAAATGCCGGCAAACATATTAGGAGAAACCCCAACTAATATCTCAATTCAAACAAGCTAGTGAAATGCACTAACTCGCTGTAACAAAAAAGCTATTATCACATGAACATAATAAGCATTGCCTTCCCCGCTTCACTGGTAGACAGCAGCCACATAATATGGTACATTTTCATTTACCTGGGAGTTCATAAGGCTACATCCACAACCAAGACATTACTGTCATGAATACCAGCCGGTGCAAATTAGTGCATTCACGAGCAAAGAAAAGAAAGATGCTAATTGACCGAGACATAGTATAACAGCATCAGGTTGCAAAGAACATTTTATCTTCAAGTAGGTTCAACCTCGGATTGTCCTTAAATTTAAAATAAAGAACACACATTATATCCATAGAGATTAGATAGGAATAAAGAATATGGAGGGTTTAACAATTTTGACCAGTATAAAATTTCAGCGTGTGGACATTATAACCATATGCATGCTCAAAACAAAACCTTTTCCCAAGCAAAAAAAATGGCACCGGTATTCCAGGATTTTTTCCTTGATGTGTCAGCTTGTTAGTATAACAAACAACATGAAAGATGGCACTTGAATAAAAATAGTACCTGGTAGTTCTTCCAGGGAACTAGCCATGCAGGTTTAGGCCATCTACTTTGTAACCTTTCCATCAGTGCAGGTGTCGAGAATCTGAAAGAGTTGAAGAGATGAGCAATAAATAATGACACCCAGAACTGCACATTATAATTATTGTTCCAAAAAACTGACGCAAACGGATGTCATGTTGTAGAATTAATAGAAAGCTATAGAAAGAAGGAAAGGCAAGTGACCAAAACCTATCAGATGACCCAATAATCGATAGTGTAGCTGTATTTTTGCCTATTCTTGCAGAATCACTGTCGAAAATAAAAAGAAAACTTCAGTAGCAATAAAAGGGAATGGAGTCAACATGGTAACCACAGACAAGAATATCATGCTGTCGACGATGCCATGCGACTGATATAATGTAGTGCAGATTTGCTGGAAATACCTGACACTGAAAATGTGCAGCCTCTTTAAATCTTGCTTGGAAAGCTCAATGAAAGCTTCAAGAACACAACTTACTGGAAAATGCAGTGGATTATCATCAATAGCACAAAACTGATCTCGGCTCAAACTGTATTTAAAGGCCAAGAGTATAAAACACAATATTGCGGGTATGGCTTAGACAAGAGCATATGTTTGGGTAAAACTGAAACTGCACGGACATAGAAACATGAAATCAGTCTAGCAATTTCCCAATAATCCAAATCAAAGCTGCAGAACAGAAATTAAATTAGGGATAAAGGATACGAAGGAGGAGCTCACTCAAGGGAGGTGCAGGATGAAGCATTGCGCACCTTAATTCTTGCCAGATCCTGAAACAAAAAAGAATGAATATCTGCCGGATCCTGAAAGAAAAAAGGACTGAATATCTAAAATGGAGAATCATGAGTACATGAGCTAGGAAAGGTGATTGCCTCCATCTTTTCCTGTAACCTGTCCCCCGTCCGTGTCATGCTCGTTTCTGAGAAATACATGGCAGTCAAAACCTAAATCTGATTGAGGTGAGAAACCAAATATGCACAAAAGAAGATGGAAAGTTCTAGGAGCAAGGCACTGGAAGTAGGCAAAATAAGGAAGAGGAGACGAGCGTGTGCACCTGTGCCAAATATGAAGAAGAGGAATCCTGGGCAGCATAACGGAGCAGAAGGCAGACGGTGGGCCAGTGGAACCTTGCGCAGCTTCTCCTGACCTTCCTCCACCGCCGCCGGCGCCCTCCATGGACGAGCTGTACACGCGCGGTGAGCTCGCTGTGGCCTCTCAGCAGCCGCCGAACTCGCCTCCGGCCATCGGGGCTTGGCCAGCGAGCTCTGTCCTGTCCGTCTCCTCCATCTCGCCCTCGTCCCGCATCAACTTTGTGCCGGCAGCAGTAGCCCACATCAGCTCAACGATAAAATCAGAAATAAATCAATAGAAAAAAACAGAAAAGGAAAAGAGAAGATCTCACCATGAGCAAGCACGAGCTCAGCTTGGGGAGGCCATTGCCCTGCCCGGCCCGGCCGCCGCCGTCCTGCCTTGCCTGGCCGCCGCCGTCCTGCCTCGCCCGCCAGGTCGCCATGCTCCTCCTCCTCCCGCTACCCTCACCGTCCTCCTCGCCGCCAGGTCGCCTGGTCCTCCGCGCCGCCGCCCTCCTCCAGGACGCGGTCCTGCAGCGCCTCCAGCGCCCTGCAACCGCTCCGTCCGGTCGCCCGTGTAGGGAGTCGAGCTCGTCCATGCACCGCCTACCTTGTTGCTCCTTCTCCACGAGCTCCTATGGGGCGGAGCAGAGGTGAGGGCACGGGGAGAGAGCGAGAGGAAGATGCGGAGAGGCGGCTGAGTGGGGGAGGAGAGCGAGCATGGATTGGGCTAGGGTTTCACCCCGGGCCCGAGTTTTGTGTCGCTGCGGGAAAAGGAAAAAAGGAGTGAGACGCGGGGAGCATCTCTCGCCCACTGATCTGTGGACCACTGGACCCATCGGTCATGGACTACTGAGATGTTACTATTCATCCAAACAGGTGAAAAAAGTTTTGACCGTATCCAACGGCCACAGGTGAAACAGCAGCACGTTTTACCGCATCGGACGCACGAAAATGACCGCTCGGGGCAGATGGGGGCATATGGCGGGTAGGGCTCGAGCCTTTATAGAAGTAATAGCATGCTTGTACACCCTGCTGACCATTTGTGTTGACCAGTTTTTGACTAACACCTTTGTCAGATTGCTTCGTAATCAGCCATGGAGAGTACCCCTATTTGTATTGGCGTATTACTTGCATGCCCAAACAGCCAAACTGCTCCTTGGTAGCTAGACAAATCACTTTGCTTGATGAAGAAAAAAGTACATTTGGTCATTTCATTATTGGGTAAGAGTAGAATTCAGCTAAGCATGCATTATACGTGATGCTTTTGCCCTACAAATTTATACATATGTCTTTGGTCTTTCACAGTAGTTTTTACTGGTCCATGGTGGTTTTGGCAGCTATGCACATGCCTCGAGGAGGAGGAGGGACTCCTCTAAGGATGAGGTGACTAATTGCTCTGCTTCAACCATACGACCTCACAGGTTATCAGGCGTTTCTGATCTTGCCATTTTAGTCATTTACTCGGAGACTCGAAAGTAAAATACATGTTTCTGTTCGCTCTAAGCAGGTCGCGGATTACTGCCAAGGACATGTCACTGACTGTTACAAGGATGAGGGGCATATCGGATATTGCATCTCTGAGAGGAAGATCCAAGAACCAGGACAGGGAGGGAAGACTTGAGGGATTCCTCAACAATGTTGAGGAATTATTGTAGTGTCCACATCAACATTATTTTTGATACAAATTTATAAAAGAAGTCCTTGCCTAACATCACTACAATCTTGCACAATGATGAGACAAAATGTTTTTGAAAACTTCATGGTTCATTGCCCCTAATTGTACAATCATTAGAGAACCTTTGTGATACATGATGCTTTTACCTGAATATTTCATAAGTACATTATTATACCTATGTGATGTTCTTTTTATATTGTCACACTTCACTTGGATAATAGGATTATAGCTCTTACCTGATTAGTGGAGATTCGTCCTAATATTACACGTGCATTGCACGTGCACAATTACTAGTGGTAGTAAAGTGAAGACCGACTCTGACTGAAGCGTGTTTTTAGTTGTATTGATCAAACTGTGGTGTACCCTCACATTTCTATCCTAGCTGGATGGACCTTAAGGGTCTTTATCTTTCTTATTTCACTAGAAGGGTAAGGCGCGCGATGCCGCGCCCAATGTATATTAGAGTATAACATGTCTTAATACTATGTACATATAAATAAGTGTATTATCTATAAACCTATTTGTTTCTATTTTATCATCTTGATTGTCTAGTAATGGGTTTTTTTTTCCTGTCACAAACCAAATTCACTTTACACAAAACATTATAGGTAAAAAAAATAGAAGCTACAGATATGTCTTGGTAGGTTTTGAAATAATAAAAGTCACTGGTATTAAAAAATACTTGATACAATTGAGGGAACCGTTTTTGTACCAAAAAGATTCAAAATACAACAATTACTATTTGAAATTCTAAGTCATTCCCAAAAGTTAGAAGAAATACCGTTAGACCGTAAATATAATTGTCTTGATTTACCACTACCATGCTGTGAAACAAAACAGAATAATTGCATGGTATTTCTTTGAGAACGTTCTTTAGGAAAATAATAATAGATTGAGAATTAGCAAAAAACGTGTAGAAGACATCGTTGCAGCAACGCTCATCTTCTCGCCCACACTGCTATAAGGAGAACTCTAGATCCAGGTCTCCCATATCATACGATGGCGGTATGCAGCGCCAGGAGAGAGAATTGCGTTGAGACGCACGTCCATAACAGCGAGTCTCGACGGCGTAGTGCAGCCGGTTCTCGATGGCGGATCCGTGCTGATGGCCGCACGTAGGAGGGTGGCGTTGTCTCGCGTCGTCGCGACGTCGAAGACATGTCAGGCAAGGTCAATGTGTTGATCTCTTAAAAATGTGGGAGAGGGGGGTAGCAACTTCTAGTGCGTGCGCAGACTATGCGTACTTTACTGGACCGGTTTAGGTCCCCGACTCGCCGTTGGTTCGTTTCGTGAGTCATCTGATTTAGATGACGTGTATTGGTGTGAGGTTAGGACACTTGGCAGCGATCAGCAGGGCCGGGCCGGCAAAATCCAGGGCCCTGTGCGAAACCCTAAATTAGGCCCCTATATCACAAGAAAATTGAACTAATTGAAGTTAATCATATTTTTTTCTCTTACTCTTTTGGGTTATTATTTTTCCATGACGACTCAAAATTTTGATTCTTAAACACTACATAAAACTAAAGGATCCATGTAGCATCACCAATCAATTGGATTAGCAACAAAAAATACTAATTTGCTTAGCGATTGGATAGACTGTTGAACTAACCTCGTGTTTGTTCATGCCCGGGTCCCGTTAAGCCGATCGTAATAGCGACCGAGAAGGCGAGGAGTAACCGATCCCGGCCGAGTGCCGAACTTGATAAGATCGGGATTAGGGCATGTACAGCGGCGTCTAGTCAGCCGTCGGTAGGAGATGCTACCTAGGATTTTTTGGCAGTTAGAGGAAAGGAAATCGGAGTCCGTCGGTAATTCTACAGATGGTCTGGTAGCGCTAAATTCGCTCGCTACCGACGCATCTCCTCCCGTTGTATGGCTAGCGACGCCCTCTCCTTTTGCTATAAATAGCTTTAATACATATATTTTTCAATGCATGCAGTTACGACCTCCAGGTTCTTACAGACAGTTGAAAAGATAGGCTGTTGTACGAGTCGTCTACAAGGTATCTAAATCTGACATGTACACCTATTACAGACAGATGGTGTCTAAACGGCTGTACATGCCCTTAGGGAACCAACGTTTTGGCTTTGTCGTGGTGTTGCCGATCAGCCAAGACTCGAGATTTCGAAAAGGCAAACCGCCAAGGCGTCGCTTGGGTGATGCGGCTTGGCGTTGGCGGCTCTCTGTAAATCGGGAAGTCTTTTTTACGGGAGTTGAGATTTACGAGCAACCTGCGCTAGAAGGGTGCCTAATTGATCGGTCAAATAGATCAATCGACTAGCTCGTAATCTTGTGCCAGGACTCGCGGCCCGCCTAATTGATCGATCTACTAGCTCGCAATCCTAGTGCGAGGACTCGTGCTAGCTCCAGCGGATGGGCCAGGTTAAGTTGTCCTAAACGCCTAGCAGATTGACTAGTATGTATGGTATACAGGCTAAATGAAATTTTGGGCCCCCAGAATTTCTGGGGTATGGGGCCCGGGCCTGGCGATCAGGATCACTCTATAATATTTTTTGGCATAGCGACAAATATCGAGAAAAATGACTTTGCCGATTGATCTATTTGTTTTGTGAAGCTTAGTTGAATAATATAATAAAAAAGTTGTATGCTCATTTTTATGCCCGCAAATTCATGTCAGTAGCATAACCTATCTATAGGATTTTCAACATGAATAGATGGCAAAAATGGGTGTACCGCTAAGTGTATGTTAAAAAACATCTCTCTGGGCAACCGGCCACACAATTGCGGAACACACCCCGAGACCAGATACCAGGTAAAAATGCTTTTTTTACGACCTGAAACGTGGAACCACAAGCACCAAGCGTATATATTTTAGGTAAAAATTCACAAACTAAAAGTACGGTCACAATTAAGATTAGATCTTTATTTTTTTTTGGAGCTCTACCTTTTTATGATAACCTGACAAGTGGGGCCACAATTAAGGAAAGCTATCTATTTACACAACCTAAAAAGTGGGGCCACAATTAAGATATCTTAAAATCTTTAGATAGCTTAAACGTGGGCCACAAACATCAAGAGCTATATACTTTTAGATTTTTTTATTGCAACCTGACAAGTGGGGCCACGGTCAAGAAGAGGCTCTATTCCTAGGGAGCTTAGTATTCTTAGAGATTTCTCCATGGCCTTTGGAGCCTCATGGTTGACCATTTATGACTTTGCTAGTTAGTTTTATACTACACGGGATATCAGCATGTGCACACGGTGTAGGCCCCTAGACAGGTTGGACCTTAGGCCGTTGCCCTTGCCCTGCCCAGGAACGGTCCTGATACCTAGTCGTCAAGAAAATACAAATTATGATATAGTAGAAACATATAATTATAAGGCTTCTGATGTACAGCTTGCCAAAAAAGTTTTATAATAGGGACATGAGTGAGTACTTTCTTTAAAAAAATTGGTTCGTGTGTAGTGGGCCGGAGCCATATTTGACACTCGACTGAGCCCAGCCCAAGCTCGGAACATGGCCGATTCTTCCAGCAGTCACGGAAATCACTAGAAAAAGGAAGGGAACCCAGCGGATCATCTCGTGGTGACAAGTGTCGATTTCTCCTTCATGCGGTACCAACAGTTGCATGCATGTTCGCCAAGTGTCACAACTCACAACCAGATTGAAAGTGGGGAGTAGGAGAGAGAAAGGGACACCGGAGGTGGGAGAGCAGTTTTTGCCTTTTATTTTGCAAAACCGAAACTTAAAACGAAATATCTTGCGAACCGTTTATCCGAATTACGAACCGTTTTCACTTTTGAGCTCTTCGCGTCGAGATCTTCAAAGCTAGATCCCATGTTCATAGGTTTCGATGAACTTTTTTTTGTACCCCCGGTTATGTATAGTTTATATATCCTATGATGAGAGAGAAGGGATAGTGAGGAGTGATGGCATTTTTTTCCCTTTTATTTTTCTAAACCGAATTTTTGAAATAAAATATCTCGAGAACCGTTTATCCAAATTACGAACCGTTTTTATTTTTGAGCTTCTCGCGTCGAGATCTTCAAAACTAGATCCCATGTTGATATGTTTCGACGAACTTTTTTTTTGTACTCCCAGTTATGCATAGTTGTACAACCTGTGTCTGTGTAGTTGTACAACATGTGTCTGTACAAACTGTGTCCGCGTAGTTGTACAAGATGTGCCTGTATAGTTGTACAACCTGTGTCACGCCCCGAGACAGGGCCTGGACGTAACAGTTGCCACGCGTTTATAAGCCGAAGATTATAACGTGTAAGGCCTAAAATTTAAATAATAAGATACTAAACAAAGACCAGTTCTTGCTGAAAATAAACTCCTAAGCATTTTATTTATTCCCATCCCGGCGCGTCGCTACGCCTACTGCTCATCGCTATCCTTACCACTGTGTTCTGCAAAACATAGAAATTAAACAAGGATGAGTATGATAACATACTCAGCAAGCACGCATGAACAAGTACATATTTGATGACAAAGGAAAATCAGGACAATAAGAGGATTAGTGGAAAAATGCAGAGATAATTTTTTGGCAAGATAAACAAGAAGCAAATGGAAGGGAAAAAATAATTGGTATCACATGTGACAGCAAGTTTCCCGACCCGGGAATCACAGGGGTGAATATTCACGCTTCTACGCTCTTAAGAGGGGTACTCCGACATCAACAGTTCCGACCAAAACCACACAGGCGCTAGTCGGACAGTGCTCTTTTACCCGCTAAAACCCGGACACCTCAACATACTAGCGACGGTCGCTCCTACGGATCCATCACCGGCACGTTCCCGAACGAGGGCCGTCCCTAACGGAGAACACAGACGGTCCCATACCTGTACTGCGACCGGTACAATATGTTTGCCGTCATGATACCAAAGTTTACAGAAAAAGATTGAGGAGAATAAACCAGCTAAACCATCAGGCGTTGTATTTGCCCCCTTTTCACCCAACCAACCAAAACGATGCAAGTGAATCGAACCATGTGCTGCCTCGCCATAAGCAGCACCAAATATTTCACAAAGTGCACCGAATCAGCTAGTCATAAATGGGTGCATGGATGTAGTACAGTGGCAAGAAATGACACGGATGATCAAGAAGTCGAAACGTAGTGCACAGCTTGGAAAATTATAAACTGCCATGCATGTTGTCAGGTGTAAAGAACACAAATATAAATCATGCATGTGCTACCATTAACCAAGTGCTAGCCATGCTTCCAGAACCAAAGAAGCTAGGGCAGAGTACATGAATTGACCAGCCAGTATCATGGCAAACAATACTGGCTAGATATGGAGCGAGAGCAAAATAAGCTAGATAGGATTTGGGAATGGGACGCATGCTTGCCTTCTGCTCCTGATCTCCACACCGCGGCAGAATAGTTCTTCGCACTCGTAGAACCCGTCAGCGAATGGCCTCCGTCGGTGATCTAGCTACTGCTACTGCTACAGGTGTGATTTGGATGATCCACTGGTCCTGGTCGCTGCCCTTTTTTATAGGCTTCGATTGGGAGAAATATCTCAGCGTACCGCTTAGGAGCCGGGGAAAAATATCTGCCGACGTACTACCCTTGTTCACCTACCAGAACTGGCCACGTAGACAAGAGCGAGCCTACTCAGCACTCGCCACCGCTGAGCTTCACCGTTTGCAAGAAAATATCTACGGCTACGCAAAAGCTGACGCAAGGCATGCATGGATTCTTTAGTTCAGAGGGACAAGCACGCATGCATGCAGCTAGCTCTACTGATACATTAAACCAGCGATGTAGGCAAACTGGATAAATACTATACTGCCATCGATGCATGCATGTGTACGTGAGTGTAAAACAAATATTCTAGTAGTACTAGTCACAAATCTATATGCATGTGAAATAAAAACCTCTAGATCATTGGTATGTATGGCCAATGAGTATGCTGGTCAACAAAATTTCATCTAAACACACAATTAATTATTAAGTAGACTTTTAATTACTCTCTAAGTAACACGGGTGTTACAACCTGTGTCTGTATAACATGTGTCTGTCTACTTGTACAATCTGTGTCTGTACAACAAGTGTTATGTAGTTGTACAATCTGTGTCTGTATAACATATGTCTGTCTAGTTGTACAATATGTGTCTGTATAAACTGTGCCTATATAGTTGTACAACATGTGTCTGTATAAACTGTGTCTGTATAGTTGTACAACCTGTGTCTTTTTAGTTGTATGTTCTTGTTCATGTACGTATGTTCTTGCACATGTGTTCCGTGTACGTGTGTTATTGTACATGTGTTCCGTGTTACTATACCAGGTGCTTTGATTTGTGCTAGGTGCTTCAATGTATGTGCTTGGATTTGTGCTATTTGCTTTGATTTGTATAACGATCAGAACCTGTACACCGGTCGGCCGGCCCCTTCGCTTCCGATCGTCCGAGGGCTTGTACTGCTGCAGCTTCCCGGATCCGAGGGCTTCGTGCCTTGCTGCCCGCACGGGATCAGACCTTATACGCACGCAATGTGGAACACATGGTCGTACGTGTCCTGGGAGTGAGTAAATTGGATTTCGTCAACGTCCACAAATCAGCCACGTGGACTGCTCACGCTCGACAGCTTCAGAAGGGACCCTCTAGCTAGGGATGCCCGGCAGTCACTCGCGGCCACATCAACCATCAAATCACCAATGGACCGCGCGAAGTAAGCCAGCTCACACGTGAGCTATAGCGCCCGTGATAAGCTTCCAAAGAAAATATCCACCACTAAACACAGTTACATCCTCCCGTGTCCCGTTCTAGTACATTCCTGAATGTTCCATCCCCACTCCTAAATACTCCAACCCCACACTCTCCACTCCCGCCAAATCCGACAGAACGAACGACCAAACATTACACTCGTCAGATGGACTCCCTCACCGCCGTAGCGACGGACATCAAGCAGGAGGAGCCCGAGATGGTGGTGCTGGACGATGACGACGATGCGGACGGCTTCCTCCACGCGCCGACGCCCATGGACCTGGCGGCGGCCGTGGCGGTGGCGCCGTTCCTGGCAAGGACGTTCGACATGGTGGAGGACCCGGCGACGGACGCGGTGGTGTCGTGGGGCGCCGCCCGCAACAGCTTCGTGGTGTGGGACCAGCACGCCTTCGCCGCCCGCCTCCTCCCGCTCCACTTCAAGCACGCCAACTTCTCCAGCTTCCTTCGCCAGCTCAACACCTATGTACGTCCGTCCGTGTCCGATCAATGCTTCATTGGTTCTCTGCTGATTACTTGCTGTACTCGTTTACTGACGATGAAATGCGATGTGGTTCTTGGTTGGAGGGATTCCGTAAGGTGAACCCGGACAGGTGGGAGTTCGCCAACGCTGGTTTCCTCGGCGGGCAGCGCCACCTCCTCGCCGGCATCCGCCGCCGCCGCGGGGCCGACACCGGCCGCCGGCCCGCGGCCTTGTCATCGTGCGCGAAGGCGGCCGGCGCCGTGGAGGGGGAGCTGGAGCGGCTGCGGCGGGACCGGGAGGCGCTGAAGCGGGAGCTGGCACGGCTCAAGGGGCAGCAGGCGGCGGCGCGCGCCACGCTGCTTGACATGGAGCGCCGCGTGCAGGGCACCGAGCGGCGGAAGGACCAGTGCAGGGCCTTCCTCGCGCGCGCGGTCAGGAACCCGGGTTTCCTGGACAGCCTGGCGCGCCGCAGCGGCCTCGTCGCCGGCGACGCGGCGCCCGTCGTCGAGGGCAAGAAGAAGCGGCGGCTGCTGGATGCCGTCCCGTCACCACCGCCGGCGGAGGACGGTTTCACCTTCGAGGAACTGGCACTGGCGGCCGGCGTCGTCATCGAGGAGGCCGTCCCGGTCAGCCAGAGCGCGGGCGGCGTCACGACGGACATGATATGGCACGAGCTGCTCGAAGAGGAGCAGGCGGAGATAGACGTCGAGGTGGAAGACCTCGTCAGCACTGCTGCCGCCGCCGCGGAGGAGATGGAACCGTGGGAGGGGATGGGTGAGGATGACGTGCAGGATCTGATGCAGCAGATAGACTGCTTGGCCGGCTCGCCCAGTTCTTGAATCTTGATCATCTGATCAGCTTAAAACAGATTAATGGCTTGTACTAGTAGTAGCTTTGATCGTGAATAACTGTGTGTGTGAATGGGCTAATTCGGATTCTGCGTGTGTTTGTGCAGGATCCGACGGCGGTATGTGTTGGAATGCAAGATGTGCCCCATGGGTGTGACAGTAAGCTACAGAAGTTCAGATGCTTCATCTACAAGGTTGTGGCTAATTTTTTTAAAATAATACGCGAAATCTATTTAATTCTGGAAATAATATGCAATTTTTTTTTTCAAAAATATTATCCATTCATGCTTGGGGAAGACGACAGGACCTACTCGTCATAGGCGAGGCCGACTAGGCCCACTCGTCGTCGCGTAAGACTAGTAGTGGCTGGACCACGTCGCCCCCGATCCACTCGTCCTTGGAGCGCTGTCGTCTTCGCGCGACGACGACAAGGCGGGCCCAGTCGTCTTCGCCAATGACGACTTGGCCGTGCACAGCGTCGCCAGCGCGGGCGCCCTTCTCCTCTCTTTCCTTCTTTCCTCTTCCTTCCCTGCTCGTGTGTTCTTCCATTTCTCTTTCCACTCCCCCACACAAACCCAATTAAAGCAGCAATTTGGACCAATAATCTTCACGTTTGCCACCATAAATCGGTGCTAGAAGGTTGAGAGAGGCTAGGGGAACTCCGATCTCCTGATGGGATAGCTCGTGGTGGTGGTGGTGAGGTTGGCGGGTGGTGGTGGTGCAGGAGGGCTGTATTGTGGTGGTGCTGCTCGTGTTGGTGCGCCGTTGATTTGAGACCGCCGAACGCCGTCGCCTCTCACGCTTCTAAGGTATACTTAGCTATATGTATAGATTAATTCTAATATATAGGTGGTGATGTTGTATGCGGAATAATATTAACGATGGTCAATATTTATTTATGTCAGCGGAGATGTCTGATTTAGTGAAGATCAGGTTTTTCTATGGTCCTGGTAGAGTCCAAATGTGTGATACGGGAGCCCCACAGGTGGATGTGGTCGACGCCCGTCCAGCCCCCTCCTCGTGATCCTCGGCGACGCAGGGGTCAGTGATATCTTCGGGACATATTCGTATTTAGGATGTATGAGACATATCCGTATTTCTATTTGTATGTGAGACATATTCATATTTATGTTTGTATGAGACATATTATCTATGTACGAGACATATTATTATTGATATGAAACATTCCACGTTGCATCGATAAATCTTTACTATTAACTAACAAAATGCCCGTAGCAAAAATGCCCGTGCGTTGCTACGGGCTGATGGAACAATTTAATGATTTATTTTTTACATAGAATAACTCTCTAGGTTGATTCAAATATTGTAAGAGTAAGGTCACTATCTTGCCAATATGTGCATATGCATATATCTCATAGAAGTGTAAGATAACAAAACAGCTATACTGATCAGTATGCCTCCAATGATGATCTAGTTATGCCTCTAATTGATCATAGACACTTGCTTCAGAAAGTGTTTCTTTTTCATCACTCTAGATGGTAGGAAATGAAATGTTAAGCTGCAAATGTGAACTCAACACCACTCCTTTTCCCCCTTTATAGTAAAAATATTCAGAACATGAATGCATTAACTACTCTGAGCATGCAGCAAGCAATATCTTGCACACCATTATTTGAAGGCAGTCTTGCACATAATTATAAGCATGTTTGAAGCACTGAACAAAAGCCACTGTCAGGATTATGGATCCTTCATGATAATCTAAAGGTGTCAGGTCCAATATCTTCTAAGAAAATGCTTCTCTTGTACTTATATATGAATCAGGGAGGAATGGCACCCACGTCCACAAATGGCGTAGGGGCATGAGATTAATATGTGATGCTTGTACTGCAACCAAATCAGGGCAATATTATGCGTTGCCAATTAACTTGCACAATTAAGGGGAAAAGTGCAGCCTTTGGCATCGTCAGTAGCATATCAGTCTCACACTGAATGAAGTAACGAACCAATAGTATGGTGAATATGCAGGAGATCCAGATGAAGAATTCATATCTGCAGACGAATTTATTGTGCCTCACATATTTTTCACAGGAAGGACGAAGTATACAGCAAAGCTGGGAAGAACAGTACATCTCAATAGCACCGAGTTGCAGCCAGAGACCAGTCGAAAGTGGAATGTGAAGATAAGTTGATCTGGCTTAAGCCCAGGTGTTTGTGCCTTCTGATCCTGCGACAACTTCTCCAGGCCGGCCGCTGTTGGGCTAGCCGTCGTCGCCGCCTGAGGCGTCCCCGTGAGGCTACCGCTGCCGGCGCCCATCCTTGGAGCTATGCGATCCGGGAGAGGCGGCGCCGGTTGAGCGCGAGGCAAGGATGTCGTTTACTGATCTCTATACCTGCTAATAAAGGAAGCAAAGCTTCTTGCCGTCCGACTTTTTTTTTCGATTTTGCCCTCGCGTGTTCGCCCGAATTACAGCCACTGCCACCGCCGAAGTGAATACCGGTTCGAAATTACATTTTTGCAGAAAACCTCCTGACAAACTGGGAAATTAACCCGCAGTACACAGGGTAGACGTCCTACTGCCTTATTCGCAATTAAACCCACGGACCTTTTTTGCAAAAACCCCACCGAAGAGGTGCGGGAGAATCTGGAGCGTCCGTTTAAGTTGCAACGGACGACCGAGATTAATCTGCTTTCTAATTTTTGTTTAAATAAACATAGAACACACTAAACTTTGTAAATTCATAATTTTCAACCCACAACTCCAAATTTAACAAACTTTACATCAATGCAAAGCTCTGACCATATAGTTTAATTTGACATCATTACTTTTCCTTTTTGAATCTGTTTTAGTTGATCAACATACAGAGATGCATTTCGGCCATATAATTCAACACTTGAGTTCTAAAAATGTTTTCAAAATGAATCCTCTTGTTAAATGTCAAGAAATACATCCTCTGTTCAGGGGAACCAAAGTTATAAATTTGGAAAATAATTTAACGACCCAATTAAGCCACTACCATTTTCTTTCCTTTTTAAAACGCTTCACAAATAATTCGTTACAGAATTTAAATCCAAACCGAAACTCTGGTTTTTCTTCCGTAGCGAAGCACGGGACGGGCAGTTTGCTAGTATTATCTTTACTATTAAATGGGAGTTGGTGATGGTGTAACCCGGCAGAAAATTCTGCCGATCGATCGATTGTCACCCGCACTCAGCCCAACTTGCATTGCCCGTTGGCCCGGCCCAGCAGAATAAAAAGAACCATTGGTTCTGTCGTACGTGAGGCAGAGTGCTTCGTCGCATCATCTCGTCTCAATTCTCGTGACCTAGCCGAGACCGCGACAGACAGCAGGGCGGCGCCGCATCTCCAACCTCGGCCACCTAGGCTACAGGCTACAGCTACAAGCGCCGCCGCGACCCTCACGGCCAGCCCCACCGCATCTCCGCCCCGGGCCGCCGCCACCTCACGGCCGGCCCCGGCCGTCGCCACAGTATCGTCGCCTGCGCATCCCCGCCACCCATCCTGCAGACCCTCGACGACCGACGCCGCGCCCCTAGGAACCGGCGACGCGGCGAGCGACACGGTAATGGTACGAACATTCCCCTGCCTCCTCCAGTGTTCTTCTCTGCTAGACTGAATTGAACGCAGCACTGTCCTGTTCTCATTTGCTAGACTGAACCTCCCCTGCCTCCTCCAAATCTCCAATATTCTGCTCTGCTAGACTGAATCGAATGCAGCACTGTCGTGCGCTAGACTGAACCTTCCCCTGCCAATCTGTTAGCTTTTTGTGCTGCTGCAACTTGTACAGTCCAGCAAAATGAAGTGATAAAAATGATCATCTTGTTGTGCTGACATTTTGTATATACTTGTGCTATTTGAATTGTGGAAAAAATTAAATTGGTACCACGTTTTCTCTATTTGGTCTATACTAAGCATATTGATTTCCATGCTGGTTTTGAAGCTAAATATCATTAGTTGGTAGGAGGTAAGACTTTATACACGTCTCTTTTTCATTTTAAGCATATTGATAGAACTGACATTTCTATGGATTGCATTTGTTTGGATGATTTGTCTTTCAGTGAAAGGGCTACATGTCCATCTATTTTTCTGAGATATGTGATGCTGCTGCAAGCAAAGAAGACGCACAATCCTCTTGGAAAAATTTACATGCATACTCTTGGTCATCTACCTTCTGCAGTGCGTCCAGCTGCCTGCTGAATGTGCAAGTTGCTACTATCAGGTTCATTTGAAGGAGTGATATGTAGAGCAGAAGATAGTAGACATAATTTATTTTGTACCTTTTGCATCTATTTTCTCCCTGTGTGCTAGAATAATAGTTCTTAAGTAACAAAAAAGCCTGATGTATGCATTGAACTATGTTGAAACATGATGGTTAAATATTAATCAACTTCATTTGCAAAGTGAAACATTGTAGTGCCAAGAAGCATAGTAGAAGCGGCTCTTAGTTATTTAACCCATAGTTGTGCGATTTTTCGTAAGGGTCTCATCTGAAGTTCAAGCAAAACATGTTAGAAGAGCCACTTGCGACGAATGTATGAAGTTGGTCGATGGCAAAGCTGCAAAGGGAACACCATTGCATACTAGAAACTCGGGAGATAGACTGTCAACCTTGATGAAGAGTCAAGGGAAGCGGCGCACGCCTACGAGATTAAGCAAACACAGCACAAAGGCGGTTAGCGGAAAGTTTATTTACAGAGGAAGATGATTTTTGTAACGATAGTTGGTTGAAATTGTTCGTATGAAAAGAAAGGTTGTTGGTCTTTCTTGGTATTTTATTTTAAATATAATCGTACGAGCATAATTGGTGCATCACACTTGTCGAACTCATTGTTCAACAATGTTTCGCTTATGAGATGCCAAACAATTGAAAGCTAGAATGTACATAATCGGCATCAGAGTTGAGAAACGAAACGCCCTGTTTTCCAGAACCAAACCAACACCGTCTGTTTAACAAATTTCAGACTATGCCGCTTGTTTAAGTAAATTTCAGATATGCATTGTTCTCTCTGTTATTGCTGCATTTCCTAAGTTCAACGATGGTTAGCATACTCCCATATTGACTTACTGCAACACATAGCAGGTCATTACTGTATTTCCAACAGTGGTTCCTTATAATACCATTTTGTTCAACTGTTCTATTAAAAATGACACCAATTCCCCTCAACATGGTAAATGGGATTAAATAATGCATGATTCTTTCCCTATTCCTTTTTATACAGAGTCCAGGAGGCAACCAATCCAGTCAGTTATTGAATCCAAGAGTTTCAGGAAGACTACGAGTGGTGAATTAGTCAGCGCAACACTGCATCTAGAGCTGAAATTTGGTAAAGCAGACTTGACTGATTCAGCCAAGTACCCACATCTACTATTGAGTGTATCAAACCAGCACATGCACATTGATACAAAAAATATACCTGCTGTAATTTTCACGCTCATAGTAGTATAGCCTAATGTTACGTTTCACATCACTGAAGCAGGATAATCGAGGCAGTTCGCTTACAGTCAACTAGCCGACCAAGCGTCATACTTTCTTTAGTCGGCAATGAGATGGGCACACACGCTCAGGAAAACTCGGTTTAACTAAAGGGGATGGGATGTCGCTAACCGAGAGCGCTCGCCGTGGTTTGAGGACGAAGTTGTGCTACAAAACGTTAATTGTTGCACTGTGACTTTCTTGCTGAGATGAGATTTTGCCAACAACAATGCATAAACTATGATTGGTTGTTGTCTTCCTGGTTCATTGATTCTGATGGGAGTTTGGTTGCTGCAGGAATGGGTTCTAGAAGATAGACAAGAATACAAGATCAAGAACTCTAGCAGGCATGCAACCAGCTAGAACTCACTGGGAAGATGAGGGACTGTAAGTAGTAAATCCGACTTAGCGTTGTCATGTGCTCTCATAATGCACCGTTTGTTTGTTCCTACTTGAACATGCAGTTTCAGATCTTCTATATGTGGCGTCATGAATTTTTGCAACCTCTCTACTTGTGTAGTACTATTGAATTCTTATGACATGTCTTAAATTTATGTAGATTTGCTGAGAGTTTTTGCAGCTTAATCAAACAATTTGATCGTGTACTCAAAGATGAGGAGAAAAGGAAAATACTTCTGAGACCAACAAGCACTTAGCTAAATGACAAGAATTAATTCAAATTTTGTGCTGTGTTTGTTGTGATCTCTCCACAAACGCTGATTTGCCTAAAACATATCATGAGTTGTTTTTGTATGGCTTTGCTGCATTGTCTTTGATCTGTTACTAATCATAACCTTTCTATCTTTCTTGCAACTTCTGTTTCCCCTCAAATTAATTAATTTTTGTTGTACTAGACAGGAATCAGGTGGAGTAGATCTTAATTAACAATAGACAATTGGTTGGATTTTTCTTTCTATACATACAACATCATATTATTGCGTTTGTCGAAATGCATTATGAGGGGAGTGAATCTTAATAATTTTTTGACATTATGTGGTTTGCTTTTCCATACATGGAATGTGCATTGTGTTTACATGTGTGGCAAGAAAAGAAACTCGAGATCCCCGTAGCAACGCACGGGCACTCAACTAGTATAGTAGAGATTGGGAGTTGGACGTAAGTTCGTCCGACCAGGCAGACGACCGCTCCAATCGCTGATTGACACCTCAGCCATCGCTAAATCTGGGCCGGCCCACTAAAAATCGTTAGCAACGTACGACCAAGGTTCACATCGCACGACCAAAGGATCTCTCTTCCATCGTCTAATAAGGTAGGTTCACAATTTAATTATATCGATCAATCAGCGATCTCTTTCCTGAAAACGGGTATTCGCGCTTGGCCGGCTTCTCGTCAGATCACTAAACGGCATGTAGATCACTGGCTGGCTCATCGGCAGGGCTTCGCCCAGTCGGCCGGCACCTCATAATCGTCACCGGTTCGAGGCAGCACGACTTACCTCTCTGGCGGCCGCCTGCTCGACATCGTCACCGGAACCCTGCAGCACAACTTGCCTCCCCAGCGGCCAGCTCTCGTCACCATCTTCTTTGGCTTTCATCTGTTTAGAGCAACACATGTCAAAAAAAAAAGGTACACATTGATCTGGGACCAGTTTAACGATTTGGTGCATTTCCATCCAATCTACTGTGCAAAACTTGTATTTTGGGGAATCATAAATCAGGGTAGTGATTAAATCGTGGGAGACAACGTAAGTACGAGGGCTCCATATGTAATCTGAATATGATTGCTGAAATTCGGCCATGGATCACAGATTTCATAAACATGCCTACATGCACATATTTCCATGAGAATTCCCTGAACATGTTATTGTTGGCTGTGTTGTAAATCTAACTCCAGTAATTCAGGTTTATTAAAAAAAAAACTCATGTTACCAATGCTAGGTGCACATTTAGTCCTTCTGGCCTGAAAGTTTTTTATTTAGGTTTTTCTTTGTAAGTAAGGTCTCACAAAAGCTCTATGTTTACATGTAGTGCAGCAGCCTTGCACGAGAGAACGCAAGGAGAAAGGTAACCTTCATAAAGAGATCATCAAACTCTTATGTGGTGATGCCAAGATCAGCTTGACAAAGCTGACAAGAACACAAATGGAAATACTGGTGGCAGTTTACTTCACAAGTTGCTTGTCATAATGCACATCGTCTCCTGGAATAATATGATGATGCATTATTCTCTTGCACCTGAATGATGAGGATAGTACAAACATTGCTTGTGTAAAATAGTAATGCGATATCTTACTCGTCACTCCTTGACATTGTACAAGATCCGTCTTCAACTTACTAAACTCGTCACGTGGACTGAACCTGTCTGGGGAATGCTTTGTGTAGCAGTTGCATCTGGTATGCTTTATTCTCTATTAGGATTATCCTGTTGCATGAATAGCACCAATAGTTCAGTTCACTGTGATATTTGAACAGGTAACACACGGGACCATAAACTATTTTTGATGTTTTATAATTTACTGGCAGCTTTACATACACCTTGTTGTGAAGGAGCACTAATTGAATATGTCTCATGATCTGAAGCAGCTTGTCGATAAAAGGAAAGATGGTTTGTATATGATGGCCTATAGTTTAGACCAATCTTATCTTCATATGCATATGGATCATATTTTAATTGTAAATACTTACACAGTGATCATTCCACGGAAGAAATCAAAGATATCAGGCCCAGAGCGACAGGGTGCCCTATGCGTACATGAACCAACCAACCCTCCTAGCTACAGTTATACATTGTTCTCTGATGATCTTTGTACCCAAATGGTTCTTCACTCCCTGCTTTGGAGACAGTTTCAGGTTTGCCAGGAGACTCAAGCTTAGTATTTTGGGGAGTTTCTTTTTTTATTGTATCTTAGTTCTCTGATTTCAAAATTTGTAATACAATAATGTAGCTCGACCAAGATGAGCTTGTGAGTCTAACATACATGACGAATGAAAGGTGATACAATTGCTGGATGTACTTAGCACATAACAGAAACAATAAATTCAAGTTCATACCTTACGTTATAGTCTTCATAGTAGAATGTAGATGAACAGAAACCAGAGCTTCTATGCATACTCGGTGGTGGCAGCAACACCTCGCCGTCCTCGATCCCGTCCATCAACGACGCTCCCTTGAATCCGTTTGTGTCAATGCGCGGAAAGGGGGACTGCAACAACGCCCGGTGGTGGCAGCAACGATGGCGTCGCGCATGGCGGCGAAGGCCTGGCTTGATATACGCCATCGCTCGGTTCTTCACGGCACCGCGCCAACGCTGGGATGGGGTTTCAGCGCCGACTCGGGCTTGCAGGCTACGAGGGAGAGTAGGAGTTCGTGGAGATGGCGCGGGATCTAAAGATGTCGGGGTGGCGTGGCGCCGGAGGGCGGCCGGCGGCCAGAACCCGTGCTGTCCGGTCGTGGGAGCGGGGCGGCGAGGTGTGTATCCGTGGGAGACGAGGCAGCAGGGTTAGGAGTGGGAGGGGACGTGCCGACGTGGGGAGAGCAGGCGGCGATGCTATGGGGCCGTGGAGAGCAGCCGGCGGTGCTAGCCCATGGGTGGAAGAAGAGGATGGAGTGGGGATTGGGGAAAGGAGCATAGATCGACTGTAGACTGTCGCGTTCGTAGCCCAGTTGTTTTTTTTACTTGCTTCAGTGTTCTGTAGACTGTAGATTTTTGCCAAATCTATACTAGCAAATTAAGACATACAATACTGACATATTTTCTCCGATTATTTTATTTTATTTTTGACGTTTGCTTTGCTGAGTTTACAGAAAGTTTCTCATTAATTTTTAATGCCTGTTTATAATGATATACAATTATGAAGACAATAGGCCCATCACGATGATGCTGGAAGGGCACAAAATCTTACCACGTCTTACATGATCCAAAGCGGTGTAATGAGAGAATTACTTTATCTTGTCTTTATATAAAAATTCTACTATTACCATCTTTACATTTTATTTTGATATTTTGTTTCGATTTCGTAGATCGTGGATGTGACAGAAATATAATTGTCGATACTCCGAAAGAATCTACCGACATAGACCCGATGCAATGATGGTGGAAGAGACTTAAACCTAACAAGCACTCATCTTATGTATTTGTTTTGTATACTCATTCTGTATCAGCGTCAGTGGAGAGTAAAATGATGGGATCTCACAGCCTAGAAATTAAATTGCCAAGAATTTATTTGTACCTAAAATATGTTCAAAAATAATAATATTTGTACCTAAAAGAGGACTCGCATTAGAATAGCCCGACTTTTGGTACATTTTTTTGGCCACGTAGATTACTAATTGTTATTCTAAAAGTCGAGGCAGATGAATATCTTTGAAAAAAACTCAAGTGTTTCATTTTATCTATTAAGTATTTATTATTCAAAACAATGATGAGGCATTCATCTACAGAAATTTGTCTGGTTATCTTGTTTTTCACATTATGCTCTCATGGAATGGTAAAGAATGGTTTCATCTAATATGCACAGTGCGTGTTCTATGTTGCACAGTTCTTATTTTCACATAAAATTTTCGTGCTAATGACAAGTATTGTTGTGTAGAGGATGATTCCAAGGTGAGAAAGAATATTTCGTTACAATTTCTCAAGCACCATGAAAATGAGGCACAAGACAACATCCCTGACATTGTAGACAATATCTAAATAGCGTTAACGAGTCGATATTAGTCGGTGCCTATTTCATGTTCGAGCGATGTAAAATTATATCTTTTATCTACATACACTTCAAGCAAGATGGACTCTTATGATTTTTTGGAATATTTTGTGGCTGTATTTTTTTTTACACATGAATTAATGTTTGTTGTTATTATATTGATAAATGTACAAGAAAAAATCTGAAGGCTGCGGATATGTACGGTTCTTTAGACAGATCTGAGTTCTTTCACTTACCCTTGTCTAGAGAGGCCTATAAGGAATTTTGTATTCTGGATACAGCTCTGAATGATAATCCTTTGGAGGGAGGTAAGGATCGTTGGACTTACTTTTGGGGTCCAAGGTATTTATCGGCAAAATACTATGATCATTTACATGTCACCATGGTTGCCCCTCCGATTTTTCGATGGATTTGGTCTTCTGCTTGTATTATGAAGACAAAAATGTTTGCATGGCTTCTCTTGGTCGATCGGTTGAACACAAGGGATTTGCTGCAGAGGAGGAAGTGGAAAGTTACTGAAGATAAACATTGTGTGCTCTGTCCTCTAAGAGGTCATGAAGATAGAATCCATCTTTTCTTCACATGTAACTACAGTAGCAGAATATGGAGCTACTTGCAGATTAGTTGGCCCCTGGGAGATGATATTCAGTCCATTGTATCGGGAGCTAGAAAGGATTTTGCCAAGCCCTTTTTCATGGAGGTGATGATAACGGCATGCTGGCATATCTGGAAAATTCGAAATGGCAAAATCTTCCAACATGAAAGGCCATCGTTTGCTAGATGGAGGAGCAACTTCATTCATGACATGACATTACTAACTTACAGGATAAAGGCCAAACATCGAGATGCTCTTGTTGCCTGGATTAGTGCTTTACACTAGGCTTGCATAGGTCTTACTTCTTTGGGGAAACTTCATGCGGTTTTGATGTCATGGTCGCTTACCTTGTATAGGTTGTAAGTTTTTTCTTTTCCCTTTTTGTATTTATTCTGTACTGTGGTTTTTCCTTTTGAGTAATAAAAGTGCTGTGGGGCTGTTGCCTCACAGTTTTAGGGTCAAAAAAAAAAAATGTACAAGAAAAAATAGAATCCGTAGCAATCGCACGGGCATTCAACTAGTTAATCTATACTTCTTATAAAGCAAAACCCCACTAAGTGCAATTACTATTTTTCTATCTCAACATGCAAGCTATCCACATCACTTGCTCTTTTAGCCAATCAATTGTCCATGTCATCCCACTAATATCCATTAATTGTTTTCTATCTCTACATGCAAGAATCCACATCATCTTTTTTTAGCCCATCAAATTGTTCCCAGAATAAGTTTTCATTTACAGCAAAGAGACCTTGGACTCGTCCCCTCTCCGCTACAGTACGCGAGGGCGATTTCTTGAAACCACCCAGTCAAACCACCTCGCCGCCGGCGATTCGCTGGTTCCCCTTCCCTCCGCCGGCCTCTTCGGCGGCGGGAGGGTGGGGGAACCCCGAATCTCGTCGTGTATATAGCGTAGGTTTGAGTAGGTTGCTCACCGGCGGCGTCTTGGAGGCGGTGGCGTCGGTGGTTGGCGTTTTGGGGTCGTCTTCTTCCTCTCCGGTGTCATCGTTCTTCGGAGCTTCGTCATCAAGCAGGCGAATTCGCGCTGTGCTCGCGGTCCCGGGTGACCGCCGTGCACGGTCGTTCCCCGGCTGGATTCCGGTGCGGCGGATCCAGATCTTGAAATCGAAGCTTCTGATGTTGAAGGCCGATGGTGCTGCTGCCTTGGCGTTGGATGGAGGCTCTATGGAGCTCGAGGCTCATCAACTTCCCGTCCGCAGGGGATCATCTTCGTTCCAAGGTTTGGAAGATGCAGCGGCGGCGCGTCGTCGGCACGTCCGGCTCCTCGTCGGCGTCACTGTGTTGCAGAAGGACCTGTGTGTAATTTCTATCTTTGTGGGGTGTCTTTTTGTAACTTCTGGTCTTCAATGTAATCAGGGGTTTCCCGCAAAAAAAAAAATTTGTTCCCAGAATGTTTTTTAAAGTTCATATAATAAGATCACACCATGCTGCTATGTACTTACACAAGTAAATCATGTGCAAGTAGAACACCGAAATTAGTTTCGCCCGTGAACTTTTTGTCAATTATTTTCAATGATGAAAATCATATAGTTGTTATTCAAAATTATGGGCTCTTTTATATGTATTCACTCAAAAAGTTTCTAGAAATATTATGAGGCAATGTGTATGTCATCTTCATGCAAGCCATCCACAACATCTGTTTCTTCAACCGGTTGATATAATCTTATCTATATCAATCAAATATACTCCTAAAGCATACCAATGTTTAAATTATAAACCACACATTCATTCGATGTCTAATTTTTTTAGCTCGTTGACTATCATGATTAACTAAATCTTACATATTCTTTAGTCAACTTCAAGTTTCATGTGTTTTATTAAATTTCTTAAGAGATACCCGCTGCAACGCGCGGGGTGTCCTTCTAGTTTAACATACAACTAGAGGTCTACGTTACAACTTCACTAGTTCTAAATACTGGATAGAACAACTACTTGTAAATAATACATGGAACTCAACGATAACTAATTCTAATCAACGACTTCACTTCCCTCTGCCACGTATTCGTGATGGAGGCATGAAGTCGTCATCACTATTTTCATCGGCGACAGCCTTCGATGCACCAACACTCTTACACTTAGGTCTAAACTTGCCTCGTTTAGGAGGCATGAAGTCATCGTCACTGTTCTCATCTGCAACGGCCTTCGATGCGCCATCACTCTTAAACTTCGGCTTGACATTGCCTTGTTTAGGAGGCATGAAACCATCATCACTATGATCTTGAACGGCTTTCTTCGATGATCCACCACTCTTCGCCTTTGATATAGCCCTCTTCACGTCATCATCGTAGCATGTATACTGTGGACGCCCGTCAGGACATGCGCCAAAAAGAATTTCCATCCAACCAAAATGAGGGATCTCTTTGTTCAGAAACTGTGCGTCGGCAGGCCAGCGCTGGACATTAACAATATCAGAGGAAAATAAGTTAGTACGATAACACTAGATTCTAACATAATATAACTTCGGTACTCAATTACCTCCACGTGAAATGCATAGGGCTCCGGCGAAAAATGGATTATCTTTGACTTAGGTGTGATAGGCATGTCCCGAAGACCCGCCTCGATATTTTTTAGCTCATACACTCTCTGCCACTTCCACAGCCATCTATCAATTTCATCTAAAATTTCTTCAGAGGTCATCTGCGGGATTTTGTATTTTTTGGCTAGAGTTTCTCCCAACTCACGAATGTTGCCCCACTCACTAACCAGCTCGCTATAACAGCTCTTGGCCCTACCCTCCCTAATACTATCTTCAGTCCATCTTGCGGCTTCATACAGAATACACCACGACCTATATGGGTCCAAACCAGGACTCGAACTACCAGACATCGTTCCTATGCGACCAAGAAAATAACCACGCACCACACGCCTCCATCACAAAATATGCAGGGGTATATATAGGCTCACCCGGGAGAAGAAGAGTGGGAGAAAAATGGCGAGAGAAGAAGGGCAGGAGGAAAATGGCGGGAACAAAATGGCGGGAGAAATATGGCGATACACGAACGGCGGAGAAAAATGGCGGGAACAATTGACCAGGAAACAAATTTACTCGACGAAAAAAATGCATGCACTTGTCGTCTTCGCCAAAGATGATTAGCACTTATCAGCTTTGGCAACGCCGACTTCTGCATGGATTTGAGGACGAGAGGCCTGTCGTCTTCGGCAAGGACGACAGGGACCCTAGTCGTCTTCGCCAAGGACGAGTAGCACCTGTCGTCTTCCCCAAGGATGAATGGATAATATTTTTGAAAAAAAAATTGCGTATTATTTCCAGAATTAAATAGATTTCGCGTATTATTTTAAAAAAATTAGCCAAGGTTGTGTAGAAAAAGTAGCACCCTTCCACATTCGGAATTGTATTGCTCTGAAGATTTTCTTTTGGAATCTAAGTTATTTATTTAGCATCGATTGACTTCTACGCTGATGATTACTTTTTGTTCTCTTTAGGAATAGAAGAAGATATTTTTACGACATGAACTTTCATGACTGACGCTTTTTTTAACAGACAAATGAAATATTATATTAAGATAAGCTCAGTACATTTTACAGAAAGACCCAAAGAAAACAGGACATTACAAATTGGTCCCTATCTTTTGCAAAGAGGACCCCAAAAACCTAATGGAGAAAGCAATCGGGTCCAAGGCTTCTTCCTCGCGAGCACGACGCCGGCGCCGGGAACTACGTCACTTGGGACGAGAAAGAAGTCTACATACCGCTCCCCCCCCCCCCCCCCCACAAGTATTAGGATTTGGACGCAGCACCTCCTCAAGTTTAAAACAGCCCACTTAACCCCCACAACTATGCAATACCAGACATTTGACCCCCTAAACCGGGTAGGCTGTTTTTCTGGCCGGTTTTGTCACGTGGTAGGCTGCAATTTGCTCCGAAAGTCAACAGATCGGGAGGGAGCACAGAGAGGAGCACCTCGCACCTTGCGCCTCGGGGACGACCTCCCTGATTACATAACGCCCGTGGAACTGCCCGCCGTGGGAGACGGCGAGGGCTTCCACCCGTGGAACTGCCGGCCGTGGGAGCAGGGAGCATATGCCATCGATGGCCGCCACAGCTCCGCTCGTGCTGTCCGACGCCGACGCTTATAGTGGCAGCGGCGAGACGACGCTTACAGTGGCAGCAGCGAAATGACGCCTACAACCGCAGAGGCAAGACGACGCCGTCCGGTGCCCTTGGCCCCCGCTCGTGCTGTTCGACCCCGACAGAGGCAGCAGCGAGCATATGCCATCGGTGCCCTGTGCAAAGCCAATTTTTGGTGCTGCGGTCGGAAACTGTCGACCTTCTCCCCATTGCGCGGCGCGGCCAAGTTCAAGGTCTCAAGGAACATCAATGGCAGACACCTGTGCACAAACCGCTAAAGCGCCGCGACGACGTACAGGCCGCAGAGCTCAGCCTCACTTCCGACGGCGACATGCCGGTTGCGCTTGCCTCCACGGTGACACCATTCGTGGCCTCGCCGGCCTCGCCAGGGACGGACCGCGTGAGCCGCTTCAGGTCAGGTGCATGGTTCATACTCCTATCCACGGGCGACGGCGTGTGGGAGCCTGGTGGCTGTCTCTCTCGCGAGTGCGGCGGCGCAGCTCGCTTCGACATCCTCTGTCCTCGCAGTAGACCTTTACCTGGTTTTGGCAGAGTGCCACGTCGGCAAAACCGCCGCGCAAAACAGCCTACCCGGCTCTATGGGGTCAAATGTCTGGTATTGCATAGTTGTGGGGGGTTAAGTGTGCTGTTTTAAACTTGAGGGGGTGTTGCGTCCAAATCCCAATACTTGTGGGGGTATGTGGACTTCTTTCCTTGGGACGACGAAGCTTCCATGAAAAACAATGGACGCCGCGACGAAGAGCCACTGCCTCCCTTCAGGCTCGCTGGCCGGGAGGAAATAGAAGGGCCGCCATTCGACCAGAAGAAGCAGCAGCGACTGGAAGGCCAACTCTTTCTTTTCCCCTCTCCTCTCCACCGCTTTCTCGTTTGAGAGTCGTCTCGAGCCTTCCTTCCTCCTCGCCGGCGCGCTCCCGCTCCTCTCCGGCGGCGCTGCCGCTCGGTGTGGATGTGGATGCGTTGCTTGGCTTGTATATAGTAGATCTAGGTTTTGTTTAGCCCTTGTGCTGAAGTTCGCCTGTATGGCGTCTCTCTTTCTTTTCGGCTGGACGCCGGCGACCCGCAGCGACGCCGGATCCGGTTCCTTTTTCTTCTGCAGGACTGATCCATGGAGGATACCTTGCAGATTTGAAGAGGAACGGAGCCGATTCAATAATCTCGCTTGCCTTATCACCTGCTCTGCAGATCGAGAGAAAAAGTGGTGCCGTACTCCTTTGGCCGGCCGTGGCGGCGAGGAGGGGAGGAGGTGCTGCTGCCCTTCTTCAAGATTGACGGAGTGGCTTCTGCTGCTGCATCTTCAAGCTCCATATGCGGTGATTCTATTCGCCAACGCACTCAAAGGCCAAGAGCTGGATGATGTGGCTTGGGAAGATGAAGCTCGCTTGCGGAGAAGACACGCGAAGGACAAGTTTGCCGGAGCGATTTGTGGCCGACGGAGGCATCTCCGCGCTGTGGTGGTGAGTTGCAACCACGGTATGTTCTTCCTCCAGGCCATGTTGCCGATGCGGAGGATCTTTGATCTCAGCGTGACTCCCCAGGCCAACGCCGATCCAAGTGGTTTCGTCCCCGGTGTCGGTGCCGGCCGTCGTGCTTCGAGGTCTTGCCAGTGCTGCGGCAGAGAAGAAGGGCCTGATTGCTTTTTTAATTTCTACTCTGAGGCCTTTCTTGTAAAAGCTGAGGACTTGTTTGTAATTTTGTATTTCCTTAGGATCCTCTTGTAATGTTACCTGCCGCTTAATAGAGCTTCTGGGGTCTTCGGACCCCTTCCCCTGTTCAAAAAAAAAAAAAAGACTGGAAGGCCGCCAATCTACCATAGCAGAGGGCGGCGTTGCCTCCAGAGAAGGCCGCGCCCCTCGACCGCCACCATGGGCGGCGTAGCTTCCGAAAAAACGCTGTTGCTGATATGCTCTCCGGATAGCAAACTCAACATCAGATTGGAGATCCTCCTTGAGCGTGAATGTCTCTGAACCAGGACGATGAAGCTTCTCCTGATCTCCTTTAGATCTGCAAAGAAATTGCTCTTCCCATACCTCACCTCCACCACCACGGCAACGGCAAAAAGAATGGAAGAGCAGCTGATGCCCCTCCAGCACCACTCGATCTGGGGCACCACCGACTCTGACTGCAGGCTTATTGAACGGGAAGGCAACGATTTCGTCCATCCCCAGCACCGGCTTCAACCTCTGAAGCACCATGGCGAAGATGAACACCACCACCGGTCGCCAGACGCAGCCTGCGTGCTTCCAGCGACAGATCCCCAACCGGCATAAACGACAAAGAAAAGCTACCTATACAAGAGTCCTGGCCCCCCTCTCACACTTCACCAGCAGCCGGAGCCACCGGAGAAAGGAGAGAGAGAGGCCGGGGAGCAGTGGATCTGGAGGAGCTTGGGAGGGAGAGAAGAGCGGCACCAGGCACGACCTACGCGAGTTCATGACTGACGTGGACACCAGTTTTACCAAACATGTTCCGTCTTTCTTAACATGCCCACAGACTTCTTACATGGAAAACTGTCTTCGATTATGATTGAGGATGAAGAAGCTTAGTAATATTCTCTCCATGAGAAACCAGTGTAAATAATAGTCGGGAATCAGTGCGCTCGAGAAACGAACTATGAAAAAAAATAACCACAATCTAAGCAAAAGAAAAGCAAATGGATATACTCTATGTACACGGCATTTCATACGTAGCATTTTTCAGACATCAACAAAAGCAAACATTATGTACGCAGTTTCAGAAGAAAAGAGGTTTGTGCCAATGCAACTTGTCAACACTTGCATTACATCTTCGCGTGAAAGCACAAAAGCTTCACCAATCCTCTTCGATATTCGTCATCTAATTCCTCTTCTTCCACACTCAGCTCTTCCGTATGTCCATCTTCTTCTTGCACTATAAAGCCTCCCAGTGTCTCATCTTCCTCGTCCTCTTCCTCCTTATCATCTTCATCCAGAGCATCCTCATTTTCTGTTTTCTCTTGGAATCTAAGTTATATATTTAGCACCGATTAACTTTTATGTTGATGATGTTTTTACTGTTCTACATAGGATTAGCAATTATGGCAAATCATGGCGCCAAACACCTGGTGAAAACGCAGCGTCGCCGCTTGTCCATTCCATCTTCACGAAGGGCAGAGCGGCAAGTCTATTTTCATATGACTGTCAACCAAATGGTTTCCCTCAGAAACATGAATAACACTGTGTACACTAATGTCACCAAACATGTCGTTTTCCTTCTTCAACAAGCCCGTTGACTTCTTGCATGAAAAATCATCTTGATTGCTGTTGAGCAGAAACTTAGTAATATTCTCTGCATGAGCAAGCACAATTCAATGCAAATAACAGACGAAAATCAGCAGGCTCAAGAGATGAACTCTGAAATATCCATAATCTAAACCAACAAAGGCTAAACAGGTACATCAACAACTGAACAAGCATTTTCACAACATTTTTCAGGCATCAGCAGAAGCACACATATATACATAGTTTCAGAAGAGAAGACAATGTGAGGGTGCAACTTGTTAACACCTACATTACATCTTCACATGAAAGCACAAATGCTTTAACGCCAACGTTATCAATCATCTTCATCCTCGTCATCGAATTCCTCTTCTTCTTCCTCACTAAGCTCTTCCATAGGCTCATCTTCTTCTTGAACTATAAAACCTCCGAGTGTCTCATCTGCCTCATCCTCTTCATCTGTCGCATCCTCTTCTTCCACAGTATCCTCAGTTTCATCTTTAGAGCTCTCCTTGCAAGGTTTTTTCACGTCTTTAGATCTTGTTACATACTTTTTTGGTCACTTCACACTAGGGCCTCTCTGCAGGGAGTCCTTTTCATCCTCGCTCTTATCAGTCCACTCTTCATCTTCATCCTCTCCCTTTTTCTTCTTCTTGTTCACACCACCACTGCCCCTTGATTTCCGTCCCATGTTACTGACCTCATCATCATCTTCATCGTCGCTGCCCTTCCTTATTTCGTCCAAGAACCAGTTCCAATCCTTGGGCGTGCGAATCCTGCCCTTAGGGTAATTATCAAATTCATGGCCCATCGACAAAAACCCGAATTCTGCATCCAAAATTGTAATTTATCATTCAGTGACATGCAAAAGTCAAAGTGTAAAAGCAGGAAGATCTTCTGATAACATGGGAAACATCAATGGAATAATCTCTATAACTTCAGATTTCAGAGATGAACAGGCAGCCTATTTGAACAGCAGCACCTAACTCTTTTAGCTATTAACGTAGAGAACAATAACATGTATGAAGCAAATTCCGCATATATCTTTGTAAGTTTCAGTGAAGACAATCAAGTCCTAATGTATAACATTGTTGTTCATGGCTTCTGGCATCACAAATGAGCATATTGTATACAGAATAGCAACCATATATAATGTATTACCATCATAGTATCATTAACCATAACCAGCACATGCTAACCTTAAGCGGGGAGACTAAAACAAGGTAATGTAGCAGTGCTAGCTACTCCAATGCAACCTGGCCTGAATGCCGTGTCATCAATCTCCCAGCCCCTAGATTGCATTATTTCTCTAAAAGGAAGAACAACCCGAGCTCACCTTGGACTGGATCGACGTTTTCCAGATCAATTTTCAGATCCTCCAGCTCCTCATCCAACTGCTCATCACCAGCCGCCACCATCTCCTCCTCCTCGGTCACCTCCATGGCATCCTCCACGGCTCGCCTCTCCCTCTCCTTCTCCTTCCTCTCCCTTGTCCGCTTCTCCCGCCTCGCCACCGCGTCCATCACCGCGCTGTCCACCTCCCCCTCACCGCCCATCCTCCGCACCGTCCAGAACGACGGCGCCTTGAGCGACAGAGCCAGCCCGTCCCCCGTCCGGAGCTCGCCCGCCTCGCCGCGGCGGTACGCCCTGTCTTCGCCGACCGACGCGGACGACGACGGGGTTCCTTCCCACGACCTCGAAGGCGACCCCGCCGCCGACGAGGCGGAGCGCCACGTGGCGGCGCGAGACGGTGCGGTCGGCGGGTGGGGCCAGGTCACCGCGACCGAGGTCGGCCTCCGGGGAGTCGTTGGAGATGGAAATGGCTTGTCCGCCGCCGGCGCCTGCTTCGAGCTCCAGCTCCATCGCGCGGCTCGCGGTGAGGAACGGGGGATTTGGGTGCTGGATAAATGGGGGACGACGACTGCGGGGAGTGGAGGGAGAGTGGAGCGGTGTGTCGACTTTTCGGGAAAGCGGTGGTGACGGTGGGCTTCTTCGTGCCCCCGGTCGTTTGGGCTTTGTGCTATGTTGGGCCGGTCATGCTGATCTGAGACCGAGAAATTTGGGCCGTGAGGCCGGGTCCAGCTGTCCATGTCCGATATTGCATGCCGCCCATTCCTGAAAATCGAACAGCCCAATTTCCACTAATAATATTTCGCCCCTAAAAAAACTAATAATATACCCAAGGAGAAAAAAAGTCAGGATTCAGTTGGTGATAAATCTGGAAAAGTAAATTTTATTTTAAAGGCATGAAAATGAGAGGGCCTTCTCACAACGACGGAGCATGGGGCAGCACTTTTCCTGACGACTGAATTCTGATTGACGCCCTGGAAGAGACACACGAATGTGTTCTTCACCACTTCTTTGTTAGGTGAAGAACTGAAGGAACGAGTTTTTTTTTTCCGAAAGAAAGGGACGAGTTCATGCTCAATCAATCATCACCCCTTCTCGACCTGGCTGCACTGCACAGTCCAGTTGACCTCGAGATTGCCTAGCTAGCGCCTCCTACGTACGGCGCACCCTCACAACATTGATCGATTGGTGAATTCTGAAGCACCCACGAGTAGGGCAAGCAGACACTTTAAAATCATGGCGCAAGCGCAGCACGGAGCCGAAAAAAGCTTTAAACAAGCAAGGTACTTAGGAAAAGAGGCAGGATGGAGTAAACAAACCGGCCGAATCATTATTTGCGAATGACGTGACGGCCACCACTTTTTATCCAGTCAGCTACTCGCTGTCGTCGTCGTCGAGGAGGAGAAACTTGCGGCTCCTCCTGCGGCGGCCGTTGGTGCGGATTGCCGTGACGACCGGCGAGACGAGAGACAGCATCGATCGATCGCGCCTCGACGTGATGCGCATGTCGAGTGTGACAGCATGTAGGCCGGAGTACTTCTCTTTGAAAAAAAGACAACATGCATGTATTTCGTGTGCTCCTACCCGGCCATTTCAAAGTATTTTCGGTCATGCGATCGTGCACCAGGCAAGAGGGCTACTACCTGCAGTATTCTGCAAGACTGCAACTCTGTGTTATGTTTGCAGTCAGTGTGGCTTAATTAATTAAACCGGTCTAAATAAATCACCATTAGCTAGCCGTGGGATGGTGCGGTACATCTACTATCGTGATTCATGCGACGTGCACCAAGAGGGCAAAGTATATGTGGTATTTTCTACAAGTTGGGCTTTTTTTCCAAGGAATAACAATCAGTGGAGCTAGTGACTGTGCAAGCGCTGTAACTGTCCGGGGTTCCAACCAGAAACCGACAAGCACCACCACCAACTAACGTCTCCCGCACTGCAAAACCCCGGAGGGCCGGCGAGAAAAAGGGTGACGGTGACACGCGTGAAATTCAACTACTGGTAGCATTAGACAAAATTGGGATTATGGTGTCGCCCTCGGCCTTGCTTGATTTCTCTGCGCCGTCCCAAGTGTCAATATATCTGCTCTGCCGTGTCTACCAGGACGGACCGGCAGGCTGCCACCATTTCTTTTTTACTCACATTGCAGGCCGCTTGATCATATTAAAACATACTTGGCCTACATGGACATGTATAGTTTTGCCTACCAAAACGCGTTTTTATAATTTGGGACTGAGTGAGAACTTGCCTGTCGTAAGATGGTTAGGTGGATGGTTGTACCCTCAGCCGACCACAGTTCAAACCCTAGATTTGACACTGGTGTTTCTCATTTAGGCGGAATATTCTTCAGTGGGAGGTGACGTTCCTGTCGACAGCGAGGCGCATGTGTGACTTCGTCAATCTCAAGACTCAACCACCGCTCGGTCTTTCGGAGGTGCTCGTAGGGTAGGGTGTGCGTGCATGCGTTCATATGTCTGAGTGTGTGCACGTGTATGTGAGCGTCTGCGTTGTACTGTGTTTCGAAAAAAAAAGATAATTTGGGACTGAGTGAGGTAGTAGGCGCGAAAGTCCCTCTGACAATTACATGCACATTGCTGATTGAAAAGAGCGGTGTCAGAAATAGAATAAAAATAGCGAGTAGGGATTTCTTGCACCCGACCTCCAGTGCTCCCGGTATTTCAAATATTTCAAAAAATATATTTGAAAGTTCAAAAAAAAACTTTAAAAAAATCATGCATATTATCGATGATTTATCCTATAGATGTGCAAAATCACAATGCGAAATACTTTTTATTTTGATCTACACAAAAATGAAAAATTTACATATCTGATCATAGTTAACAATGCATATTTTAAAATCTACAAGTTTTTACAAGTTTTTTCATTTTTGTGTAGACTATAATATAAATATTTTTGCATTGAGATTTTGTATCCTTGTACATGCATGATTTATTTCAGATTTTTTTGAACCTTCTAAATATTATTTTTGAATTTTTTAAAATAGAGTGATCATTGGATCTCGAGAGTAAAAAACCACTTTCCGGAAAATAGCAGAGAAAAGACACACACAATGAAAAAAACACGTTCACAAGAGTCTCCATTTTTTTGCGCAAAGGACCCTTCCATTAAAAAAAACACCGAACAATACAAAACATTTCAATAAAAACGAAAATTATAACGAAATTCTTGAGATGCTCTTCGTCTTCAACCTCCAGACCGTGTCGACGACGTGCCCCCGCTTCAGCTCCTCCCTGAGCCGGATTGACGTTGTTGGTTATGGACAGAAGTCGGCAAACGGGTCTAAAAGATCACATCTGTCCCGGATCCGAAGAAGAAGGTAGAACCGCCGATGAAGCTCCTTTACTATCCGGAGAACACCACCGCCAGAAGAAGTCCTCAAGACCACACCACTGCCACAGGCTTCTCGATGTCGTCGCCAAGAGGGCAAAGTATATGTGGTGTTTTCTACTCCAGTTGGGCTTTTTTTCCAAGGAATAACAATTAGTGGAGGAGGGTTTTAGCTAGCTAGTGAGTGTGCAAGCAGTTGTAACTATCGGCCAGGAGCTCCAACCAGAAGCCGTCAAGCACCACCACCAACTAACGTCTCCCGCACTGCAAAACCCCGGAGAGCCGGCGAGAAAAGGGTGACGGTGACACGCCTAAAATTCCACTACTGGTAACATTAGACAAAATTGGGATTATGGTGTCGCCCTCGGCCTTGCTTGATTTCTCTGCGCCGTCCCGAGTGTCACTATATCTGCTCTGCCGTGTCTACCAGGGCGGGCCGGCAGGCTACTACCATTTTCTTTTTTTTACTCACCTTGCATGCTGCTTAATAGTACTCTGTCGGCTATTTTTGCCGATAGAAAAAGCAGGGTCGGAAATAGAATGAAAATAGCAGAGAAAAGACACACACGCACATCCACACAATGGAATAAACATGCTCGCGATATCCCATTTTTATGCAGATTATACAGCAAAAAACACACCGGAAGACAAAAGCACGGCAGGTGGAACCCTACTTTCCAATGTGTACTCCACGTTCTTTAACCCAGGTCCATTCCAATCTGTTGGGACTTGACAATTAACGTCCTCCGTCTAGTATATGTGGTCCACATCTCAGACAAAGTATATATGACATATTGACATATGTGGATCAGTGTTTAATGATGTACTTACGTTCAGTGTTGATTAAGTTTCATGCACCGATGGCATTTTTGCCTCCCGGTATAGCATTGTACTACTCCCTCCGTTCACAAAAGGATGTCTCAACCAAATCCAAATTTGGATGTATCTAGACATAATTTAGTGTGTAGATACATCCAAATTTGAAGTTAGTTGAGACATCCTTTTGTGAACGGAGGGAGTAGTATCTTTGGACACACGGATGAAACCAAACTAAGCTACAATCCTGCAAACTCAAGGCTACGTTCGTGCTATACCTTGCAAACTTAAGGCTTTATTAATTTAAAGCTGGACACCCTAGTGCCTTTTAGATAAAAAGATGAAACCAAACTAAGACCATGTCGATACAAATTCGATCCTACGATACTGATATATACTCTAAGCTACAATCCCGCAATTCCGATATACTCAGGGACAAAGCTGCCTTATAGGCGTTGGGGTCAGCTGACCCCAATGGAATACATCAAAACCTTCACTAATTACCAGTAGATAATGATTATTTATAGAAGATGACACCAGTGAAATGGAGAGAATATGGACATGACCCCACTGGCATTTCTCCCCAGCTTCGTCCCTGGATATACTGGCTAGTATTTCTGAGGACAACATTGGTCAAAAGCTTTTTTTTAAACAAGTCAAAAGATTTGCCATTTTCATTAATTAAGAGAGAGTGTTACAAGCCCCCTTGACCAAGGATGGTCAAGGCCGAATACAAACAATGTCTACTCTCGTGGCATAATATTATACAATGCTTTGGCTCCCGCACGCACCACACAACCGCCTCATCTTTAATCTTGTCGATAAGCATTGTGGCGGTGGAGGATTTGTTTTGGAAGACCCTTGCGTTCCTCTCTGACCAAACCTTCCCACGCCATGAGCATTGCAAGCGATGTCAATGCCTTCCGTGAGTCCCCCTTTTTTGTGAATCACCTCCATCCACCAATCCTTGACTGTAGAAATCCCATGCCAATTTTCGGGGTTGAGGTCTTGGAGCCCAAGCCACGTCTTCGTAGCGGACCAAATTCTCTTTGTGAACCGGCATTGGTATAGGAGATGGCCGGCCGATTCTTGCACTTGATTACAAAGCTTGCAAAGCCCAGAATTTGGTCATCCCCTCCGTTGTAGTCTATCCGCCGTCCAAACTCGGTTCATTCATATTGACGTGGGGGTACATGTGAGACTAGATGATGATATAAGTACATGTGAAATAAATCCTTTATTCTACCAACCACCCCTTCCACATGGTAATAGTGAAGGTCAAGAATGACATGATGAATCAATGATGAATATGAACGATAGTCCATTAGAAATAACCATTTTTATTTTGACGTAGAAATAATAAAAATAATATTATTATTATCCCACATTCTTCACAATGCTTTATTATTCATTTGCTCCTATGTTGTTGATGTCTTCCACAGATCTCCAGCTATCCTAGGATAATTCGCATGTGAGACCCAGCTCACCACCTGATTACATTAATTGATTCTCTGAAGCACTAAGATAGCACTGCCGTACTATCTTGTCCATGCTAAAATGCCAACAATACCTAATTCTGGTATGACTACTGGCCCCATTCCTGTACTTATCTAATTATTATTAAAACATTCACTAACATTCTTCCGAGCCAAGCAATCCTACTTGGAATTCTTGGGGACAATGACCGTACATTTTTTTCTCTTTTGCTCTTTTTAGTGGCATCCTTGCCTTTGCTTGACAAGAAACCTTGCACCAGTATATACTCCATGCAGGCATTCAGTAAAGGAGGTCGTTTTCTCAAAGGAGAAAAGTGCAGTGCACCTGCACACAGTCATATTCCTGGCAAACCGTGTGGTTGTCGCTTGGGAAGTTTCCTTTCACTTTATTTTTTATTTACATGGAACTTCCAATGTTAAAGGTAAGTAAAAAGTTAGCTGATTATGTAGAATCAAAGAAAGCAAGAGGGTGGCACCGGTATGGGTGTGTCTGAGACTACTTTGGGAGAGAGGTAGGAGTTATGTAAACCCCTAGCCCCTTCGACCATAGGCTTGCACTTTCTACATCAGCTCTTAGTGTGAATACTAACCTCAGATTGGTAAATGTGTATTAGTAGGCGATCATAATTGAGTTGTCTACCTCGATTCTTGGAGATGATGGCTCTTAAATATCGACATATCGTATACTCCTACTGATATTCGGGGACTACTTTATATTAGTAAGTCATCATAACTGAATTATTTGTTTCGACAATTTTGTTAGAATGATGCTATACGTACGACACTATGCGTACGATATTTGTCCGATACTCCGCATCAGTCCGTCGGTCGAAGGAATCAAACCGCAGCAGACCATCAGATCATGCATCGTACAAACGTCAGACGTGTAATTGTCATACGTGCAGCAGTTCCGATTTTGTTAAGGGGTGGTGATTCTTAACATGTTGTATACCGATTGCTTTTGAAATAATAGCTAGTAAAGCACACGTTTATACAACTGTCAGAGCATGTGTTTTATATCAGTTGTCTACTCAATTGCAAACATTTATCTTCACAGCTCTAGTGAACTCGGAATTTCCTAGAATTCAAAATCTCATTAAAAGCTCCACAAAGCTCTAAAACAATCACATGTATTACATGAAAATGTAGTATCTATGAAACTCCATCAAATATTTTGTTTCTCTTACCCGTTGCAAATACCTAGTGAACATCTAATTGTGTTTTTTTCTATAACTCGTTAAAACTTTAAATACGCATTTTTTGCATTTTATCTTGAAAAAAAGGCTCACTAAACCCAAGATCAAATTCGATTTTTCGATGTCTACTAGTGTATACTAAAAAAATATGTAACCGAAAAACATATTGAAACAATTTGTGCTTACGAAAACAAAGAAAGAGATCCAAGGATCACAGCAACAAGTAGTTTGTCAACGAATTCCCTTAACATGCACAATTTACATCATATCACTAGTATTTTTAATCAAAAGAAAACCAAAGAGATTAATCTTCATACAACATGGCTAGTGTTAATCATTGACACCATTATCTTCATCTAGGTCAACTAATCCATAAGGTCACATCTCACATTAAAATGGTAGATCTATAAAGGAGCATCATACACGTGTTGTAAAATATTTTCAAATAAAAGATTTTTATTTTCAAAAAAAATCATATCCAATGGGTTTATAAAGATTGGCATGTCTAGAAAGTTTTGGTAGGGTGGGGCAACCAAGATCTTTCATGTATTTGAGATTTTTTTAATTTCTTCCGCTGATTTATATGCTATAATGAAGGATGCACGTATATCTAACACCTTCTGAATCTGTCCGTACTTATAAACATTGAAAGTACCAAAGAAAAGGAAAAAGGCCCGACAACATACCAATAGGATTGCAGGTGTCGACAGAGTATTGGTTGCTAGGGCTCTAGCACCCATTACCAGCCATGAGCTATAGATACCAGTGAACATATGTACCCGTGAACACAAAGCCGACAAAACAAGCATAAGGATCCACACAACATTTTTCCATGGCGGATATGGGTGTGGTGGATGGATCCCTCTCCTTATTATACAATACTCATAAGAGAAAAATATTATCGTACACATCGATACATGCGCGGCAATAGATGAACAATGGGAATTGCGTACATTGTTAACATGCACGCTCCACAGAAAAATCCTTGTTCAGGTAATTATTTTTGCGTGAGCTTCGATACTTAGTTCTTTTGCGAGTCTCTTTAACATGAATCACCTTTAATCCAAACACGCTTTTATAATACTAAGATCTTAAACAACCCAACCGAATGTTGGGATATCCTCCTCAAGTGAGCTGCGGGGAGATGGTCTTACGAAGAGATTCTAGTTCTCATTAGATAAGACCTCAATGTATCCCATATTTGATAATAGTGGAAAAAGATGGGTGGTTTCGGCCCGTGGTTTCCCCTCCAGTTGTGAGTTTTTCACTTTTTTGTGTGTGTATTTTATGTTATTATTGTTTTTGCACTTTTAGTTTGAGAGAACATAATACTTCTACGACCTGCTTACTGGATCAGGTAGTACTTGTATTGTCTATGTGTTGTTTACACTCAAGACTTGTGCTAAGGTTCAGACTCAACCTAATTTTCGTATATGTCAGATGCATTTGATCCATTTTTCTTGATTGAGCAACAACAACGTAAGATATTACACAGTGGTGCTGAAATTATATATTGGATCTACTACATATTTTTATAGGCCATGTATATTTGTGCTAATTCCCCGATAATAGATGCCAGTAGCAGCTGAGAGCACATACTAACTGCACCACCTACTTACCAAATCAGCTAGTATTTGTACTACCCGTGTGATGTTCACCTAAGATTTATTTTAAAGTTTAGGCTAAACCCAATTTCTTCATATATTTGATGCATTTGATTTCTTCCGTAACTGAGCAACGACCAAATAAGTTAGTGCATAGTGCACGGAAACCTCTAACGGAGGCCGAGCTCCAGGAAGCCATTTATTTTGAAAATTTCAAAAATCATATTTTGATTTTTTTAGATAAACTGTAAAAATGAATCCTGGATGTAGACAATGATACATTCTATCAACGTGTAAAATCTTAACTCAAATTAATTCATATTCTAGGCTACACAAAAATAACAAAATATACACATATTTTGGCAGAGTTGAAATTTTGCATTGTTCACTACTTTTGAATGTCACTTTTGCGCAGCCTAAATGCAATATTTTCTAATTGAGATTTCACACGTCGATAGAATACAACACTGTCTACATTAAGGATTCATTTCAGTTTCAAAATAAAGGGCTCATCGGAGCTTGGGCTCCATTTGTCCGCACTCGGTGTGCTGACGTTCTACATCGATTCTTTGTATCCCAACAAATAAATACTCTCTCCGTTCTAAATTAGATGACTTCCATTTGCCCACATGTGTATGTATCTAGACATGTTACAAGTATAGATACATCCACTTTTAGACGAATGGAAGTCATATAATTTGGATGGGAGGGAGTACATCGATGCCGGCAGTCGGGCACTTCCTTTGTGTGTTCCATTCTCTATGGCTGCTCTCCAGCTGTCTGTCTGTTGCTTCTTCTACTCTACTCGGCTAACATCACAACGACCTCGACGTGCCATGAGTACATCACACATTGGAGCTCTCTTCCTAACCCTACCAACAACAACAAACTTTTTTTTTGTCTGAAGGGAGCAACATAGACACATAGTAGTTGACATAAGCCACACGCAATTTGATTTGGCGTTATCTTTTCGGTGCCAAACCGAATCGAAATGACAACACCTTTTCTTTCCGTTGCGATTATAATTACTTTTCGAGAGAAACAGGAACCGATGTATACAGAAATAAATGCTCCCCCAACTGTAATTGTACTGTATTAACGCTGGCGAAGAAGCCAAGCCAAACCGGCCTGCCCTGCTGTCGTACTCTATGGAGGGCCTCTAAATGGCGAATTAGAAGAATTAATCGGGGTTTTCTTTAATTAATCTCTCTCTCTCTAGTCGCCTCCCACCTCGTTGTGTCCTCCCCCTCCTCCTCCCTTGCCGCTCCGCCCTCCAATCCCCCGCCCACACGCTGCAGGCCAGGCCAGGCCACCGCGCGACTGTCCCGACGAGGGATCGGAGGACGGCCGCCAGACTCGCCGTCTCGCCGCTCCCCGCTCCCAGGTAGGCCACGCCACGCCGCGTCACCTCCTCCTCCCCCCTGCCCCAGTTCGAACGGGGGCGTTGTGCTAATGCTTCTATTGGGCTCGGGGTGCCGTCGTTCGTGCCCCCTTTCGCTTTCGGATTCCTCTCGGTCCTCTCTCTGGTTTTTTCCGTGCTCTTCTTCCTCACGGGTGAATTTGGTGGGCAATCCTGTCTGACGCGGAATGCGGGTGGCCGGATTTCCCACGATTTTTTTTAAACATTTCCCCTTCGTTTCCATAGATTTATTATTTTCTATCCTCGTTTGCTCGCGAGATCACGGCCTGATTGATCCCCCCCCCAAATCCGCAGGTCGAATTCGCGCCGACGACGGCGCCGAAATCCCCTCCGCCACCCCGAGATTTGACCGCCGAAACTCCAATGCGGGCCGCCGCCTCGTAGCCCGCCGGAACCCGGACCCCGCCCGCGCGCCCGCCCGCCGAGATGGCCCCCCGTGCGCGGAAGCGCGACCGGCTGCGATGGAGCAAGCTCTACACCTTCTCGTGCTTCCGCCACCCGCACGCGGACGAGGGCGGCGCCGGCGCGACCCGTCCGCCGCCAACGGCAGCCCCGTCGGCGGGCCGGGCTTCTCGCGCGTCGTGCACTGCAACAACTCCATCCTGCACCGCCGGAAGCCGCTCAAGTACCCCACCAACTACATCTCCACCACCAAGTACAACGTCCTCACCTTCTTCCCCAAGGCCATCTTCGAGCAGTTCCGACGCGTCGCCAACCTCTACTTCCTCCTCACCGCCATCCTCTCCCTCACCCCGGTCTGCCCCTTCTCGCCCGTCAGCATGATCGCGCCGCTCGCCTTCGTCGTCGGCCTCAGCATGATCAAGGAGGCGCTCGAGGACTGGCGCAGGTTCATGCAGGACATGAAGGTCAACAACCGCAAGGTCAGCGTGCACAGCGGGGACGGCGAGTTTGGTACCGCCACTGGGAGGACCTCTGTGTTGGCGATGTGGTCAAGGTCGAGAAGGACCAGTTCTTCCCTGCTGATCTGCTGCTCCTGTCATCGAGCTACGAGGACGGCATCTGCTACGTCGAGACCATGAACCTGGATGGTGAGACCAACCTCAAGCTCAAGAGGTCGCTGGAGGTTACCCTGCCGTTGGAAGAGGATGATACGTATAAAGACTTCCGGGGAGTGATCAGGTGTGAGGACCCAAACCCAAGCCTGTACACGTTCGTTGGTAACTTGGAATATGAGAGGCAGGTGTATTCCATCGATCCGTTTCAGATACTTCTCAGGGACTCGAAGCTCAGGAATACAGCGTTTATCTATGGGGTGGTCATTTTCACTGGCCACGACAGTAAGGTGATGCAGAACTCAACCGAGTCGCCGTCAAAGAGGAGCAGGATCGAGAAGAAGATGGATTTGATCATATATATCTTGTTCACTGTCCTGGTTTTAATATCGCTCATCAGTTCCATCGGTTTCGCTGTGAGGATCAAGCTTGATCTGCCCAGATGGTGGTACTTGCAGCCTCAGAGCTCCAACAACAAATTGGATGACCCGACGCGCCCTGCCCTCTCTGGGATATTCCATCTCATTACAGCGCTCATTCTCTATGGCTATTTGATTCCCATCTCGCTATATGTCTCAATCGAATTTGTCAAGGTAGCACAAGCACATTTCATTAACCAGGACATTCATATGTTTGATGAGGAGACTGGCAATACTGCTCAGGCCCGTACGTCCAACTTGAATGAGGAGCTTGGCCAAGTTCATACTATTCTGTCCGATAAAACTGGCACTTTGACCTGCAACCAGATGGATTTCTTGAAGTGTTCAATTGCTGGGGCATCATACGGTGTGCGATCCAGTGAAGTTGAAAGGGCCGCTGCAAAGCAGATGGCATCAGGCTCTGATGACCAAGACGTTCCTGTAGAAGATGTATGGGATAATGCTGAGGATGAAATCCAGTTAGTGGAAGGAGTTACCTTCAGCGTGGGAAAGACCCAAAAGTCCTCGATAAAAGGATTCAGTTTTGAGGATGACCGTCTTATGCAGGGGAATTGGACCAAGGAACCAAATTCTTCCATGGTTCTTCTGTTCTTCCGGATACTTGCTCTTTGTCACACCGCAATTCCCGAGGTGAACGAGGCTACAGGTGCTCTAACCTATGAAGCAGAATCACCTGACGAGGGGGCTTTTCTCGTGGCAGCCAGAGAATTTGGATTTGAATTTTTCAAGAGAACACAATCGAGTGTATTCATCAGGGAGAAACACACTTCTTCTAATGGCACAACTGAAAGGTCGGTTTGTATTTCATATTGCATTTGTCCTTAGCTTTTATATCTTTGACTCAGAGTCCTTAGTTTTAATGATCGCTTTTTACTCATTTATCTTCATCTTCGATTGGAATTTCTTAGGGAGTTCAAGATTCTCAATTTATTGGAATTCAACAGCAAAAGAAAGCGAATGACGGTGATTCTGAAGGATGAAGATGACCGCATTTTTCTTCTATGCAAGGGAGCAGATACGTAAGATTTTATGCCAAATAAATTTTCTTTCTGAGGCTTATGTTGTCTGCTGTTACATCAACATGTAGTGTTCAGATTTTTGACATCTGCTACTTTGTTAATGATAAACTAAAAAGATGAAAAATTAAGAAGTCCCACCAAAGGAGTAGCGTGTACACTTGATTTCTGACTAGGTACTGTCCACATGGGCTGTTTATACTTTAGCTGACTATCTTCTGCTGTCTGTTTGTTCAAACTGAGCAGCATTATATTTGATAGACTAGCAAAAAATGGAAGGTTGTATGAGCCAGATACAACCAAGCATCTTAATGAGTATGGTGAGGCAGGCTTGCGGACGTTAGCGCTATCATACAGAATGCTCGAGGAATCAGAATATGCTGCTTGGAATGCTGAGTTTCTTCAAGCAAAGACATCTATCGGGCCTGATAGGGAATTGCAACTCGAGCGGGTCGCAGATTTGATTGAAAGGGAACTGATCCTTGTTGGTGCAACAGCGGTAGAGGACAAATTACAACCAGGGGTAAGAATGACTGGTTGATTCTTAGTTGTTAACTTATGTTGCTGGTCCTGCTATCACACTAGTAGCTGTTTTGACTCATTATGTTATTTCTCATGTTTTATCAGGTTCCTCAATGCATCGATCGTTTGGCACAAGCAGGTCTCAAAATCTGGGTTCTAACGGGTGATAAGATGGAAACTGCAATTAACATAGGGTAGGCTTTTACGAGTTATCCTTAAGAATATTGTCTGTAATCCTACATACGCATTTAAGATTTAACATAATCTCGTTCTGGTTCTTGTTAAGAAATTACAGCGTGTTTCTTCTGAACAGTGTGTCCATTTCTTCTTTTCAGATATGCGTGCAGTTTACTTAGGCAAGGCATGAAGCGGATATCCTTGTCCACAACAGCTGGTGATCAAGTAGCCCAGGATGTACAAAAGGTACGTTTGCACAACATTTTCTCTGGAACTGTAAACGAATTTGGTCTGCATGGTAGTTCTCTTTGCTTTGTTTTCACCTTTAGAACCTGAACAGGCTGCAAAGGAGAGTCTCATGTTGCAAATCGCCAATGGTTCACAAATGGTCAAGCTAGAGAAGGATCCTGACGCAGCATTTGCTTTAGTTATTGATGGAAAAGCTCTTACATTTGCTTTGGAAGATGACATGAAGCATATGTTCCTGAATCTTGCAACAGAGTGTGCTTCTGTCATATGTTGTCGTGTGTCTCCAAGGCAAAAAGCACTGGTAACTTCATCTATCGCCAATCCACAGTCTTAGTTTTAACATAATTCAGTGCAGAGTTTGCTCATCTTTGCTTTGCAGGTGACCCGACTGGTCAAGGAAGGTATTGGAAAAACCACTTTAGCAATAGGTGATGGTGCAAATGATGTGGGCATGATTCAAGAAGCTGATATTGGTGTTGGTATAAGTGGGGTCGAGGGCATGCAGGTCTGTCTAGATTATTACATGATTCACTCAGGAATTAGTGCATTGCTAGAAGATGCATCAACAGTTTGATTATAACTGACACTGACTTATTTCCTTTGTCCAGGCCGTGATGGCAAGTGACTTTTCTATTTCCCAATTTCGGTTCCTTGAGCGACTTCTTGTTGTACATGGCCATTGGTGTTACAAGAGAATTGCCCAAATGGTGTGATTCAAAGCGCTTGAGTTATTTGTTACATTCTGTTGAATTATATTGTTTCAAATATGTGAAATGATGTTTTCTGAGGCCTCTTCTGTCGAATTGCAGATCTGCTACTTCTTTTACAAGAATATTACCTTTGGACTTACAATATTTTACTTTGAGGCATTTGCTGGATTTTCTGGGCAATCAGTTTATGATGATTGGTTTATGCTGCTTTTTAACGTTGTTCTTACCTCTCTACCTGTTATATCACTTGGAGTATTTGAGCAAGATGTTTCCGCTGAAATCTGCTTGCAGGTATGTCATAGAATATGTAACTTATTTAACCATAAGCTTCCAACCAAGTATCTGTTTACTCCCATCTGGGAGTTAAATAGTATGGCACTACTGTCACGCACCAGAATAACAACGTTATGCTATGCATGTTTAAGAAAAGTATAAACACATTGTTAATACTCGGAATTTACTATCCATATTTTTTTCATGTTCTTATAATGTTTGGGTACACTTGCACAGTGGCACATAAAACTTAATTCTTCTTCAGTATGTCTATTCATATAGTTCGGTTTAATGTGCATTTAGTTCCACTTTCTTCATTCTTTATTCAATAGAATGATTCATAGTTAGATTATCTAGTTCAAGTATTCATTCACGAGTCATCCTAATGGAAGGCACAATTCACTATGGACTTCCAAGTGAATTTATCTTTGTGTTTGCTATTGTCTAATGCTGGGTAATACCAGAATACTTATGCATCGGCCGTTTGCACCAACAGGACTTAAGTTAATTTTATCTGGATATCCGCCAAAGCGATTATGCCCTCTTACTACACTGACATGGCATAATTTGCACTTTGCAGTTCCCAGCATTATATCAGCAAGGACCAAAGAACCTTTTCTTTGACTGGTACCGGATTTTAGGATGGATGGCGAATGGCCTCTACTCATCTCTGGCAATATTCTTTCTCAACATCTGTATATTCTATGATCAAGCAATCCGTTCTGGTGGACAGACTGCCGACATGGCTTCAGTGGGAACCACCATGTTCTCCTGCATCATCTGGACCGTAAACATCCAGATTGCTCTGACAATGAGCCATTTCACCTGGATTCAACATGTGTTTGTGTGGGGCAGCATAGGGACCTGGTATCTCTTCATTATCATGTACGGGATGGCTTTGAAGTCCCGCGACAACTACCAGATCATGTTGGAAGTTCTCGGGCCAGCTCCCTTGTACTGGGCAGCGACGCTTCTGGTGACCGCTGCTTGCAACATCCCCTACCTGATTCACATATCCTACCAGAGATCGTGCAATCCACTCGATCACCATGTGATCCAGGAGATCAAGTACCTGCGGAAAGACGTCGAAGACCAAACATGTGGAAGAGGGAGCGGTCCAAGGCCAGACAGAGGACCAAGATTGGTTTCACCGCGAGGGTGGATGCAAAGATTAAGCAGATAAAGGGGAGATTGCATAAGAAAAGCCCATCGTTAACCATCCATACTGTAGCCTAGAGTATCTCTGAGTTGTCTGATAGTCTCGTCGGCAGTAGTTGTTGCCTTACTTGCTCCTGCAAGGCAGTGGTTTTGGCTTCACCGAGCGTTAAGGCGTTTTCTTTTTCCTTTGCCCCGCCTAATTTTTTCTTTCAATTTGTTGCTGTTCTTTTGTCTTGTCCATTTGTGTAAGAAATGTAGAAGTTCCGAAGCCAGGCTTGTAAAAAGTATAGCTCCTTTCAGCTGGAGAAACAACCTACTGAGATAGCTGTCAGTATATGTACATCTGCAATTTTGATTATCCTTGTGCTGCAAGTATTTGGGATTGTAATCTGAAATAATGGTAGTAGTAGCTCCTCTGTCCCTGCCCCTGCCCCCTGAACATAGCATAGCAATCTTTATTTCTTCTATTGAGATGCAGATTGCACAGCAACGTATTCTCCTCTGATTATGTGATGCGATTTGCCTGCATTGCTGCGGGTGTCTTTTTGTTGGATAGACTCTGTCCAGAACCTCAAGGGACCGGGGACATACTACCTGGTGTGGCTATGGTACATGTGTATGTCACTTGTGGAACAGAGGTAGTAGTAATTATTATTTGTACCATTCCTACAAACGGAAGTAGAGGGGCGTGGGAGGATGATGAGGGTGAAAATGCCTCTTCCTGTAAAAGACCATCTGACCCCAAATCCTCCAAGAGAGCAAGGAGGACCAAGACCATCATGACCCAAATCAAGCAATCTGATGGCATGGTAGCCGGTGGTCACACACGCTGGCGCTTATTTAGTTAAGTACTTCATCTGTCCCAAATTGTAAGACGTTTTGGTAGTCTAGGGATGGAGGTAGTATAATTTAGTTTTCAAATTTGTTTCATGTTGCCTCAGTCACAATCAAATTTGTTTCTTGTTTCATTTAGGACAACTCCAACGGGCCGACGCAAAAGGAGACCATTTTTGTCCACGTTTTGTCTGTTTAGGTCGCCAAACGGACAGGCGTCTGACCCATATCCGCCCATCCCACTGCACCCAACGGGCCGACACTTCGAGTCCGGCCAACACTTTTGTTCTCCAAATATTTCATTAATAATTGGAATTCGAAGATTACATTGGAAATTTAAAATAGACACCTAATCTAGGGCTCCTCATCGTCGTCTTCATCCGGTGGTGGCAGTGGAGTAGCCGGCTCATTGAGGGTCGGTGGGGGCGGTGGAGATCCCGGCACGTTCATGGTTCACCAACGCCTCGGCCGGAGCTGGCTGCGCGGTCGGAGCCCATAGTGTTGCAAACCTAGCCCAAATTTAGGCCGAGAATGGGTCGCGACGGACAGAAAAACGGACAATGATCCGTTTGCGTCACCTCGTTGGGCCTTGTTTTTCAGCCGCGCAGACAGAAACGGACGCGCGCGGACTGGATGCGTCAAGCATTGGAGTTGTCCTTAGTTTTCAAATTTGTTTCATGTTGCCTCTATCGCAATCAAAATTGCCCCAGTCGCAGTCAAAATTTGGTCCAAAGTGAAATCTCCTCTCGTGGTCCAAAGTGAGTAAAAGTCCCTTGGGAAATCCTAGTGTTTCTTTCACCCCAAAGATCCCACGAGTTAAGCATGGTGTGGGAGGTCAATACTTTCTTGGGGTTAAGGCTTTGAAATTGACATGTATTTCGTGTTTTCTAGGAGAACGAGACATCGATTCCCTGTGATTGAAATTTGTCTCTCATTTCCTTTGGACTTTGACAACTCTTTGGCGGTGCGTAGAATGAAATCTACTCCAGAATCGAATGTGATACCACCGCGGAAAGCCGAAAAAGCCATTGAAAAGCAAGAGCAAAGCGCCCACAGTTTGCATAGAGACTGCCCGAATCGTGGTGCACATCCGACGGTCCGAAGCAAACTCGCGTCAGCAGCACGGCCACCCACGGCACCGACTACCGAGCTAAAAATCCCCTCCGGGACACTTCGCCGCCACCTCTCCCGTCTCTCTCTCTCTCGCCTAGGGTTTGCTGCTCCAGCCACGAACCCTAAACCCCACTCACTCCCCTACCAGCTCCGCTCGGGTTCCCACCAGCTAAATCAGCTGCTACACTTCGCCGCCCGCTTCGATCCGGAGCTAGGATTCGTGCTCGCTGAGCTCCGGTCGGGTGGTCGGTGCCGCTCGGTGGTCGGGGCGGCGGCATGGCGGGGTACGACGAGGAGAACCAGTACCCCATGAGAGGCTACGAGGAGGAAGAGGAGGAGGACCCGGAGGAGGTCGAAGAGGAGGTCGAGGAGGAGATCGAAGAGGAGGTCGACGAAGAGGAGGAGACGGCCGCGGCTGCCGAGGGAGCGCGAGGTGGCGGCGGAGGAGGGGAGGCCGTTGGGTACGGCGAGGCTGGTGGCGAGGAAGAAGGTGGGAGGGCCGTGACTGCCGAGCCAGCCGACGGGTCGGGGTGAGTAGTTTCACTCGCTTTTAGGGTTTGGTGTCTGTGCTCTGTCGGATGGATTGGATGAGGTATATGTAGTTAACACGTTTTGGTTGTGTCTGTGCTTCTCTACAGGAAGGTTTTCGTTGGGGGTGTAGCCTGGGAGACGACCGAAGGTAGAGGACGAGTAAATTCTTGTTGGAAGATTGTTTTTAGCAAAGGGGACGATTTAGCTGTGTTTGAATAAAATGCTGTGATTACAAACATTTGAAAAGATTACAGTAGAAGAAATGACATAAAAGAGACTTCTTGGTCCTCTATCGCTTAGTTTTCATATATTAAGAAGCCTATATACATTGTATTCAGCTGTAGAAGCTGAATTAGGATTACTGATGTGAGCTATTTTCTATTAATGGTTTTGTAGTGTGCACATTTATTAAGTGAAAAGAGACCAAAGCAAAAATATCTGGCTGCATCTTTCTTGTTGTTCTGTCTTGAGCCATATTGTTCTGTGATATTAACCTTTAAATTCAGCATTTCTGGCTGCTTGGCTAGCTTGCTTAGATGGAATATTTATTTTCATAAATGATACCATCATAAATAAGCTACTTTATCTGGGCGCATTTTGCGTGATATCTGTGAGATGAGATCAACCATTTTGTGATCCAAAAAGGGTTGAAATTCTGAATTTTATTTTACAATGCTCACACAAACCGTGTCTACCATGCCACATAATTTCAGATCCAAATTTTATCCACACATCAAGAAACAAAAACAATAAATCCGGCTCTACATAGTAGTCAATTCAAACAAACCGTTTTTTGGGTTCTATTAATACTAATTATTATGGCCAAAACTATCCCATTTTGGAAAGCTGAAATTCTTATGTTGCATTAAGTTGGGAAAGTGTTATGGGCCTTGATCCAAAATGAAATACTTTGGGTAGGATAAATGTCTGAAGACTGAGGATAGGGCACTTGCCCTCAAGATTCTGGTGGCAGCCCAACATATGCTGTTATTTGGGTCCAACTAATGGTTCCCATGTATCTCACTTTCAGATTTTAGTGGTTGTGCTGTTTCATTTATTTACTTGGCACATGAGTTTGATTATACGAGTAATTGTTTTATTATAGGAGTAGTTGTAATCTTGATGTCACACTGATCAATTTACTTGGCAAAGAAGGAAGAGTGTATCTTGGCATTATTTCGCTGAGAAATTAGGAATTCATTGGAGAAAATTATCGATTTAACTTTTGCCTGGTAGAGAGATACCAGTTACCAATCAACTGCAAAAGGAGAGTAGAATGAGTACATTTCTTACTAAGAAACTAGGAATTCTTAAGAGAATAGTGTTAATGCTCTCAATTGTTTGCCATCAATATTGCATAGATACCTCTGTTCTGGATATTGCTTTATTTTCCTGTGGAATCCGTTTGTTCTACTTGGCATTCTCATCCCTTATGTGTTTGTGTGCAGAAACATTGAGCATTTTCAGAAATATGAGCTGTAACTGATGCTTTCATTTGTTTGTGTGCAGAAAAATTCGCCAAGCATTTTCAGAAATATGGTGCTATAGCTGATTCTGTGATCATGAAGGACAAGCATACCAGGATGCCTCGTGGATTCGGATTTGTTACATTTTCTGATCCATCTGTGATTGACATTGTTCTGGAGGATGTACATATTATAGATGGAAGAACGGTAAGGCCTCTTGTGTTGACAGCTAGGTGAAGTTGCTCTTTGATTGTAACACCAACAACCAAAACATGCAAACCTGAATGAAGTCTGTTCTCACTCTTGTTTTTATCTATTAAGGTTGAAGTCAAAAGGACTGTGCCTAGAGAGGAAATGTCAACAAAAGAAGGTCCTAAGACAAGAAAGATCTTTGTTGGTGGTATTCCACCATCTCTAACTGAAGGTAGGTAACAAACAAATGCATTTTTTGCGAGCATTTTTTTTAAGTTTAGAACTCCAGATGTGTTCACAAGTAATAAAGTCAAACCCAATTGGGTACTCCTAATATTTACATATGTTGAGTCTTGATCATATTTGTTTCATATGCAAAACATGCCTGACTTTGATTTTCAGGCAAGTTAAAGGAATACTTCTCCTCATATGGTGATGTGGCGGAGCATCAAATCATGGTTGACCATAGCACTGGCCGTTCACGAGGCTTTGGCTTTGTTACCTTTGAAAGTGAGGACGCTGTTGAAAGAGTTATGTCAGGTGGGAGAATGCATGAACTTGGAGGGAAACAGGTCACAATTTTTCTCTTTGTTATCATTTCCGTGATAATTATTAATTACTATCCTTGCTTGCGGTTATTAGATTCATTAGCAAGCATTGTTGTAAATATTTAACATGTCAACATATCATTGTTAAACTGCTAGCATGTAGTCTCAGTCCCATGGGTTGTTATTTAGTATTGAGATAGTTATGTAAAAGTTACCATTATTGTGACTGATAGCTTAATAACACTTTTAGAGATGAGTGATGTATACCAATACCCTAGTTACTCAGAATGCATTAGTCATGTTAACTCTAGTATGTATTGACCTAATTCCTTGTTCTAGGATGGAAGAAACTATTGAGTATTACCTTAGTACATCTTCGTGTGATTTTTCATCTCTACTTTCAAGAGAATGTTACTTGTGCAGTGCTGTTCTTTTGGCAGAACCAAGCAATATTACATTGCTGTTAGTTACCATAAATTGTTGTTACAACTTCCCCATTTGGATTTTGCAGGTTGAAATAAAGAGGGCTGAGCCAAAGAAACCTGGTGGTGGTGATTCAAGTTCTAATGGGAGACATAGTCATGGCAGCGGTGGCCACCGTAGTTCCTACCGTGGTGGAGGCGGTGCTGGTGGTGGCGGCAGTGGTGGAGGCCGTTCTGTGAGCAGCAGTGGGTATGGGTATGGAGCTGACTACCGAGCAGCTGCAGCAGCCTATTATGGTAGTGCAGGATATGGTGGCTATGGTAGAGGCTATGGCGCATATGGAAGCAACCCTGCCTTTGGGTCAGGTTTTGGCTCTGGTTATGGTGGTTCTATATATGGAGCAGGTCCTTATGGTGCCTACGGGGCATATGGTGGTGCCTATGGGGGTGGCGCATACGGCGCACCTGGTGGCTATGGTGCAGGCGGTATGGTGCCTATGGGGGAGCTGGAAGCATGGGTGGTGGGAGCGCGAGTGGCCGAGGCTCGGGCAGGTACCACCCATATGGAAAGTGAGTTCACAGTGGGTTCCTAGGATCTGATAATAAACCTATACGTTCTGCTATGAGAAGTTGGAGCACTACATTGACCTTGTCGAATCAACGCCATTAGAACATTTTCATTCTCACATTGGGTTGCACTGTATCAGGCAACAAGAATGTTAGATTCTAGTCGCTGAAACCTGAACAGACATTTGCTTTTGTAGAATCTGAAGCTAAACACTGTTGTATTCACTAGCTTGTTATGAAGCCGTTAGAACTCTTGAACTTGAATTTAACTTTGTGGTAGGAACAGTATTTGTGTGATGCAACGATGTAGTATTGTGTAATAGTCTCACAAAGCGCCTAACTGGTGTCTGTGCTTATTAAGAGATTTGTCTTCTAATTTAATAGCGATGTCTATTGCATTTTAATCTGCTGCTATTTGTGACCTGGATCTTTGTACTCCGCCACGATGACATTTATGAGATTTGAACACATACTTGAAAATTGGAAGTCTTTCCTAATGTTTTGCAATAAATTTTGGCCAGGACCTGGATATAGTTTTGATACAAACTCCACTATGATCGGAGATGGTGATCCACTCAGTTGATTTCTTTCGGGGATTGTTGGAGATTTATTTTGGCTAGATTATGTAGACGGAAAACTGTATCAAAGTTCAAAACGATGAAACTGAGGGCTCTTTGATTCGAAGGACTACCATAGTAGTTTTTTCCTTTGTGTGTAGTTTGATTTGTAGGATTAGAATCCTTAAAAAATTCATTGGATTTTTATTACACTTTGGTTAGGGAAACTTCTTCATCCACTCAAATCTCATGCTACATTTACTTAGTTTTTCTGTTATCACTACCTATATAAAAGACGACCGTCTAAGGCCACCGCGGAGCCTGCCCACGTCGCGCCACACTGTTGACGTCTACAGTAGCGCGTTTCAGCAGTACGCGATAGTCTCCGCGCCGTCGATCTCAGATCACCGTGGACATTTTGTAAAAACGTCCTTGTGTTCTCTGAAAATTACGTTTAGGTCCCTCACCATCCTCCTCCTCTCCCCTCTTCCTCCTCCGCTCGGGCGGAGCTCCCCGCCGGCGCCGACGCGGGCCGCCGTCGCTCCGATGCTTCCTCGACGAATCGATGGTCGCCAAAGACACCGCCGTCTCCTCCTCTCTGTCCTCCGCGAGATACGCGAGCCGGGACGTCGCACGCGGCTCAGAATCCTCGCCGTCGTCCTCCACGTCCGCCGCCGCGAAATTCATCACCGGCGGCGACTGCGGCGACCATATGGTCCAATACGCCGCCCGTTCGGCTCCCCTGGATGCCCGCTAGCAGATCCACGCGATCTCAGCGCCGCGCACGCGCGCGCCGCTGCTCGAGCTTGTATATAAAAGACAACCGTCTATGGCCACCGCGGAGCCTGCCCACGTCGCGCCACACTGTTGACGTCTACAGTAGTCCCTGCGTTCTCCGAAAATTACGTTTAGGTCCCTCACCATCCTCCTCCTCTCCCTTCTTCCTCCTCAGCTCGGGCGGAGCTCCCCGTCAGCGCCGACGCGGGCCGCCGTCGCTCCGATGCTTCTCGACGAATCGATGATCGCCAAAGACACCGCCGTCTCCTCCTCTCTGTCCTCCGCGAGATACGCGAGCCGGGACGTCGCACGCGGCTCGGAATCCTCGCCGTCGTCCTCCACGTCCGCCGCCGCGAAATTCATCACCGGCGGCGACTGCGGCGACCATATGGTCCAATACGCCGCCCGTTCGGCTCCCCTGGATGCCCGCTAGCAGATCCATGCGGTCTCAGCGCCGCGCACGCGCGCCGTTGCTCGAGCTTGTATATAAAAGACGACCGTCTAAGGCCACCGCGGAGCCTGCCCACGTCGCGCCACACTGTTGACGTCTACAGTAGTCCCTGCGTTCTCCGAAAATTACGTTTAGGTCCCTCACCATCCTCCTCCTCTCCCCTCTTCCTCCTCAGCTCGGGCGGAGCTCCCCGTCAGCGCCGACGCGGGCCGCCGTCGCTCCGATACTTCCTCGACGAATCGATGGTCGCCAAAGACACCGCCGTCTCCTCCTCTCCGTCCTCCACGAGATACGTGAGCCGGGACGTCGCACGTGGCTCGGAATCCTCGCCGTCGTCCTCCACGTCCGCCACCGCGAAATTCATCACCGGCGGTGACTGCGGCGACCATATGGTCCAATACGCCGCCCGTTCGGCTCCCCTGGATGCCCGCTAGCAGATCCGCGCGGTCTAAGCGCCGCGCACGCGCGCCGCTGCTCGAGCGCAAGCTTGGCAGCGCCGTCCGCCGTCGGCGAGCACCATGTCACGATGACGTCACCACAGGCCCCACCTGTCGGATTTTTTATATTTACATAAATGATTTTCTAAATTAAAAAAATGACATGTGGGCCCTGCCTATCATAAATTTCACAATTACAACAAATTTCTGAAAATTGTAAAATTCATAACTTTTAATCCGTTATTCAGGAAAATGCAAATAATATATCAGAAAAATTCAAATTTAACAGATTTCTAAATTCTTCATACAAAAAAAAACTCTAAAAATAAATTGTGCACAAAAATAATGCAAAATAATCTATCAAAAAATTTCGAAATTAACAATTAACAATATTTCCACATGTTCTGAAAATTGTAAAATTCATAACTTTTAATCCGTTATTCAGGAAAATGCAAATAATATATCAAACAAATTCAAATTTAACAAATTTCTAAATTCTTCACACAAAAAAACACTAAAAATAAATTATGCACAAAATAATACAAAATAATCTATCAAAATTTTCTGAAATTAACAAATTAGCAGTATTTCCACACAAAAAATTGCAAGAAATATTAGCAGTATTTACACATTTCACAGTTTAATTTTTTTAATTTAATATATTTTCAAACTTCCCACATGAACTAATAAATATCAATTTTGTTTAAAATTTGTTAGAGTAGTTTCCAGATAATATTTCTACCAACATCAGACGAATTAACGACGAATTAACGTAAAAAGTTATTTAAAAAAAACATTTTTACAAAATGTTAGATTCCTGACAGGTGGGACCATTTTACTCAAACAACCATTTTACTTGAAGAACTTCCATAAAATAAAAAAATGTTCAAAAATCAATAATTTTGAATCTTTTCATTGCGAAAATATGAATAACATATTCAAACGGTCAGAAAAATAAATGCTAGCTATTTCATTCTGGTAACTATTTCAGGAAAATCTAAATACACTTCCCCTGATTGTATGAAAACAAATTTATTAAATTCTCAAATAATACATTTCCTGTAATTACGAGCTCACATTTCCTCTAATTACGGGCTCAAGTTAAACATTTCAATTTGGTCAACATTTGTATACGATCTAAATGACCTTTCCTTAAATATAAAATTTAATTCTATAAATGTACATCAAACATGTTTAAGTATTTTGAATTACTAAATGGTTGGACAAAAAAACAGATGCACTCCCTCTAATTATATATAGCCATCAAGATAGAAAAATAAATTCTAACTATTTATGGTAAAAAAAAAACATATTTAGATAATTTGAATTGGTAAATGTTTACACAAAAAAAAAATGCACTTCCTATAATTGCGTAAAGTTAATTTTATTAAATTCTCACAATAATGCACTTCCTCTAACTACGAACTAAAATTAAACATTTCAATTTGATAAATATTTAGATATAACTAACATGAACTTTCCCTAAATATAGAACTTAATTCAACAAACGTGCGTTCCCACTCATTATGGTCTTAAACTAAATACTACTGGAAAAAATAAAAACATATTCGAACATTTTAATTTGCTAAAAAAATGAATATACTCTAGAATATATTAACGTACTTACAAAAAATATATGCTCGACATAATGCAAACACATTTAAACAATCCAATTTGGTTAATATTTTAATACAATAAACATTTTTGAACATCCAATTTAGTTATAATTTGGATACAATCTAATTACCTACCCACTAATTTTAATAATACATCAAAAAGGATTTATCCAATAAATATTTTCCCCGGTAAAATATACAAGTTTAAAATAGTTTTTCTCGGCATTCCCTCGAGGCACCCACGTTACGCGCATTATAGACGATTAGTTTTCCATATTTTTCCCTTCAAAAAAAATTTTCAACCATTTTTACAAGATCCAAAAAAGAATTCATACAAGATTTGTTACACATTTTTCCAAAAAATATTTTTATCTCCAAAAAAATATTCAACAGATTTTGTAAGTTCAAAATATTTTTCATACAAATTTTTAATAAGTTTTTTCAACAAGTTTTTTTCCCCCATAAAATACTCAATAATAGAAAAATATTGTTTTCCCAAAAATATTCAACAATATTAAAAAAAAAATTCAAATACATTTCATGCATATTTCTTTGTTTTTCTTTTCCCTAATAAGTTTCCACACGGGCGCGGCGTGTCGACGCGCCAATTTCCCTAGTAATACTTGTAGGTTCTAAATCCCTGAAATTCAGGAAATGACGCTCAAGTCCATTTTTCCTATTCCTGACTAATGATCTCGAAACAGGCTTTTGCCCCGCTTTATAAATAAAACAACGTGCCAAGCAAGTCCATACACAGTTACAACACAAAGAACTAGAACAGTTTGCTGGAGCATCAGCACAAGTAAGCCCAAAAGTAAGAAGCAAGGGAGGGTGTGTGGGGGGGGGGGGGGGGGGGGGGGGGGGGGGGGGGGGGGGGGAGAGAACAAAAGGGCAGTCCCTCCGGCGCTAGCTGGAAGAAGTAGAGGAGAGCCGCCGTGCGGTCCCCAAAAGTATATCGAGCATGTCATCCAGCTGCTCCCTGTCGCGCTGCCTAGACAGCGGATGCCACTACTGCAAGAAAGCCAGAAATTTAAACATCGAGTCAGAAGCACGTCGAAGAAAGACCCGCTCAATCACAATCTTATTGCGAATCGTCCAAAGTGTCCAAGTCAACGCGGCAAACACCAACCAGAAGAGGCGTCGCCTCCCTCCGGTACGGTTTGCCTGGAACTCTAGGAACTCGCCAAGGTCTGAGGCCTGCCAAGCAGGCCAAGCGCCTCATGGGCGAAGTTCCAGAGAAACCTAGCAGCGGGACAGGTGAACAGGATGTGGGTTCCCGTCTCAGGAATCTCAAACATGGGGCAAAGGCCATCCCCCGGTCCCTGTCGCTTACGGATCTCCACCGCTGAAGGGAGGCGGTCCCTAAGAAGCTGCCACAAGAAGATTTTTATCTTTAAAGGTAGGGGGGCCTTCCACAGCGGAGAAGCCCAAACTCTAACTGGATTAGAGCATCTCCAGTCGGAGGCCCAAATTCGGCCCCTATAGTGTCCGCGGACGCATCCGGACGCGTCCGCGGACACCGACCGGACCACCCCCAAAAACTAGTGTCCTACAACCACAATGTTCAAATATTGACACCCAAATACATGCAAGCCATGCACGCCCATCATAGAGGTAGTTTTGATGTCTAAATAAATAGTTCACATCACGTTATTACAACATAATTGTATCTAAACAAATAAAAGTAGTCGGACATAAAAGTTCACATTATTCGGACACAAATCATTGCAAATTAAAATTCATTCCTTCCCCATGAAGACATACATATGCTCCACCAGATCATTGAGTAGTTGGGTGTGTGCTACTTCATCTCGAAGTTGTCGATGCATCTCAAGGAATTGCATGACATACTCCGCTTCTTGTTCAGGTAGGTGGACATGTTCTCCAGGCTTCTCAAAATCAGTGCGAGTTGCCCCTTCTCCCTCATCCTTGATACGTGCATTTTATATCATCATCTATACCACTTATACCACCATATTAGGATGTTATTTGCATTATTATATCATTGTTTTTACATGTTTTAGATGATTTAGGGGACTTTCCTACAAAGTCCCTATTTTTAGTATTTAATTTCTGGGAGGCAGAAAACCTCCTTTTTGTGTTTTATTGTTTCAGGAGCTACGAAGGCCCAATTAATAAAAGGAAAATTGCACAGCTGGTTTTTCTTCGGGAGAACACCAGAGGGAAGAAGAAGCAAGCAAGGAAGGCCACGAGGCCCAAAATGGGTGGGCCCACGCGGCCAGATTCCCTGACCGCGTGGGACCCACCAAATGGAGCCTCGGGCACTTCCTCGCCTGGGGCTTTTTAACGAGGTCTCCGTCTCGCCCGAAAAGTAACGCCCTAATTTTTCGAAGTATCCGAGGCGCGGCGGCGGCGAAACTCCTGATTCCCTCCGAGGGGGATCAGATCCTGCTGCTCCGGAGCTCCGGAGAAGGGGGAAATCATCGTCATCATCATCACCTCTCCTCCTTGGCGTGGGAGGAGGCCTCTACATCATCACCATCACCAAGACCAGCACCATCTCCATCATCATCTCCGTGATCCACTCCGTCCCCTCGTAGTTTGAGAGTTGCTATACCCTAGATACTTGTCTTGTGCTACTATTCATGTTTGTGATTGAGTACTTGTCATTATTTGGTGGTGAAGTTATATTTTCAGATTGTGTTGTACCACTTATGCCACTGAATATCACCATGTTTGCACGTTGTGAGTAGTTCCCGTATGTTCCTGAGGGCATAGGATGAATTGGCAATGATTTATATATGACATGTGTTGGTATTTTGTCTAGTGTTTATCTTTTTGTGTGATTCTATGATGGTGTTGTGCGAACGTCGACTGCACAACACTTCACCTATATGGGCTCATAGGAGAACACCGTAGTGTAATGGCGTGAGGGAGACTTGGGAGGACACGAAAGCCTGAGACCGAATCATTAAGTTACTTTACGGGGTATTAGTATCGGGGACCTAGAGCGTAATGCTATGGTGGGATTTTATATCTTAATAATTCTTGTGCTGTCATTTAATTGGCCACATGATCCATCATAAGGGGTTTAGTCTATTTATTTAGCTGTACCTAATAATAGCTCCGTCCGAAGAAGATTAAAACTAGACAAGATATTCAACGTGTTGTTTAATAAATCTATATGCCTAGCAATATCCATGCCGCCCTCGGGAACGTTTTCCACATATAAGTTACACATCACTTGAGCTTGTCCTCTTACACATAGAGGATTGGGCTTTCTCTCTCTTTGAGAGCTTTTACTTGTTACCATTTACCTGCTGCATTGTCACTGTCTTGCAATTATACAATCGAAAATACCAAAAACACTTGCATCTTTTATTGTCTATTTATCATTTCTAATAACCAATACCTTCAGCTCCTCGTGGGTTCGACAACCTTTTCTATTCGAAAGGTACTACAATTGATCTCCTGCACTTGGGAGTCATCAAGATACTTTTCTGGCGCCGTTGCCGGGGAGCGTAGCGCTATTGGTAAGAAGTTTGGTAAGGAAACTTGAAAGGTGAATTTTATTTACTGTTTTATCTCATTGCTACTATGGCATTTATGAATCGTGCCTCGCTACATCTTGCTCTATATGAAAGTGCTTATGCTCCTAAAACTGTTGAAACTACTGTGCCTGAGATACCTAAAGTGGGATATAAAATTCCCGTTGGTCATGTTAAAAGAGTTATGAAAAATCCATTTACAGGGATGGAACTAAATCTGCACGTGAACACATGGAAACAATTGAGGCTATATGTGGTTTATTTAGACTTCCTGGTATTTCTGAAGATCAGGTAAAAAGGAAGCTGTTATATCTGTCTTTATCTGGTAATGCTCGTATTTGGTTCAGGTCTTTAGATGAAGAAGTCACTATGGACTGGAGTATTTTGAGGAAGGTTTTCTTTCTTAAGTATTTTACTCCTAGAGAAGCTTATGAGAACCGCTGCTATATATTTAATTTCTGGCCACATCTGGGAGAAAGTATTACTCAAGCTTGGGGGAGGTTAAAGGAACTCCTCCGCAAGAATCCTTGTCATGATCTTACAAGGAAAATTATTCTGATAAACTTTTATGTGAGGCTACCAAGGCAACAAAAGGAATTTCTGGATAATTCATCTAGTGGAAGCTTTACAAATAATACTGAAGAAGAAGCATGGAATTTATTGGAGACTATTTCTGAGAATACTGGTCATTGGGATCTTGATAAAGGTAATGAGCCCTATCTGGACTATGAGTATTCATGTGTAGAGAATTTCTCTACTTCTACCTTGTTTAAAAATCTGAGTGATACTTTTAATCTTGATCCTTATGTTATAATTGAGGTAGCTAAATCTTTTGCTAATCATATTGGTATTCCTAAAACTGGGTTTGAAGCTTATGTTGAACCTGTTAAACAATCTATTGTTGTACCCAAAGTTATTAAACAGGTAGAACCAGTGTCATCCTTGACAATTGAGGAGTATGTTGAGGCACCACCATATCCAAACCAAGTCAAGGAAAATTTACTTATTGCTGTTTCTAACAAGAGTAAAAGAAGAAGATCTCAGCCTTATGAACAGATGGAAGTCAACAGTCAAATCTCTATTATCAAACAATTAAATGAAGAAGATCCTGTTGATGTTTATCTATGTGAAGATGCTACTAAAGTTGTTAAAGGCAATTCGGCCAAGGTTGGTAAGCCTGTTATATCATGCACTATTGGGACTTCTAGTTATCATGGCTTATGTGATATTGGAGCAAGCATTAGTGTCATTCCATATTCTCTGTATCTTGAAATCAAGCCTGATATTGATCCTATCAGTATGGAAGAGACAGGTATGACAATTCAACTTGCTAATAAAGATTATATTAATCCACTTGGAATTGTTAGAGATGTTGAAGTATTGGTAGGTAAAATTAAATATCCTGCTGATTTTATTGTGCTTGGTTGCCCTCAAGATTCATTTTGTCCTATCATTTTGGTAGACCTTTCTTACATACTGTTGGTGCTGAAATTGATTTGCTTAAAGAGAAAGTGTTTATTAATTGTGCTGGAGAAAAACTTGCATTCAACTTTTCTAAATTTTCTGATAAGCATTCAAAGAAAGAGCCATTTTCTGAAGATGTAATTGAAACTCTTGCTCATGTAGCTGTAGCTTCAACAGACGTGTGGAAAGATACATGCTTAATCAAGATGAACCATTTAATGAAGAAAAAAGATGCTTTAGAACAAATACTTTCACAACAGCCACCACAATTACAATTGCATATCCCACCTGATAATTTAGGAGTGCTACCACCACCTAAAGGGGATCCTAGTTTGAATTAAAACCTTTGCCTAAAATCTGAAATATGCATATTTGGATGAGAAGAGCATATATCCTGTCATTATTAGTGCTAACCTTTCAGCTGAAGAAGAAGAGAAATTACTTGATGTGCTTAAAGCTCACCGACCAGCCATTGGATACTCTCTTGATGATCTTAAAGGTATAAGCCCAGCTCTATGTATGCATAAAATTAATTTGGAGAGATGCAAAACCTGTTGTTGATTATCAACGCCGTCTCCATCCAAAAATGAAGAAGTGGTAAGGAAAGAGGTAATAAGACTTATTGAAGCTGGTATCATTTATCCATAGCTGATAGTAAGTGGGTTAGTCCTGTTCATTGTGTTCCTAAAAAGGGTGGAATGACTGTTGTTCCAAATGATGAGGATGAACTTGTAGCTCAACGCACTGTTGTTGGTTATAGAATGTGTATTGATTTCAGGAAGTTAAACAAAGCAACTCGTAAAGATCATTACCCATTGCCATTTATTGATCAAATGTTAGAAAGGTTATCTAAACACTCTCACTTTTGCTATTTAGATGGTTATTCAGGTTTCTCCCAAATTCCTGTTCATAAAGATGATCAAGAGAAAACCACTTTTACATGTCCATTTGGTACATTTGCTTATAGGAGAATGCCATTCGGTTTGTGCAATGCTCCTGCTACTTTTCAAAGATGCATGAATGCTATATTTGCTGATTATATTGAAAAGATAATGGAAGTCTTTATGGATGATTTTTCTGTGTATGGTACTTCCTTCGATAATTGCTTGTTCAACCTTAACAAAGTTTTGCAGCGTTGTGAAGACCAACACTTAGTTTTAAACTGGGAGAAGTGTCACTTCATGGTTACTGAAGGTATTGTTCTTGGGCATAAGATTTCTGGAAAGGAATAGAAGTTGACCCAGCAAAGATAGAAGCTATTGAAAAGCTCCATTCCCAAGGGATCTCAAAGGTATAAGAAGTTTTCTTGGGCATGCAGGTTTTTACCGTAGGTTTATTAAAGATTTCTCCAAAATATCAAAACCCTAACCAATCTTTTGCAAAAGGATGTTCCTTTCTCTTTTAATGATGATTGTATTGAGTCCTTTAATATTTTGAAGAATGCTTTAATAAGTGCCCTATTATTCAACCTCCTGATTGGAATTGCCTTTTGAAATTATGTGTGATGCTAGTGATTATGCAGTTGGGGCTGTTTTGGGCCAACGTGTTGATAAGAAACTGAATGTCATTTATTATGCTAGTAGAACACTTGATGCTGCTCAAAGGAATTATGCCACAACTGAAAAAGAATTTTTAGCAGTGCTATTTGCTTGTGACAAGTTTAGACCTTATATTACTGATTCGAAAGTCACATTGCATACTGATCATTCTGCCATTAAATACTTAATGCATAAGAAAGATGCTAAGCCTAGATTAATAAGATGGGTACTTCTATTGCAAGAATTTGATTTACACATTGTTGATAGGAAAGGGGAAGATAATCAAGTAGCTGATCATCTTTCTAGAATGGAAAATATACCTGATGATCCTATTCCTATTAATGATAGCTTTGTTAATGAACAACTTGCAATTAATGTTTCTAGTGCTAAAGTTGCATCTCCATGGTTTGCCAATTATGCAAATTTTATTGTTGGTAAAGTTTTACCTCCACACTTCACTACTCAACAAAGAAAGAAATTCTTTTATGATCTTAGACATTATTTTGGGATGATCCTTTTCTTTATAAGAAGAGTGTGGATGGTATTATTAGACGTTGTGTACCTGAGTATGAACAACAGGCTATTATAAGAGATTGTCATGACAGTCCCTATGGAGGACATCATGCAGGAGATCGTACAGGTGCAAAGGTATTACAGTCTGGTTTTTATTGGCCTACTTTATTTAAGGATTGTGCTGAATATGTTAAATCTTGTGATAAATGTCAAAGAGTAGGAAATATTGGTAGGAGAAATGAAATGCCTATGAACTATTCCTTACCACTTGAACCATTTGATGTGTGGGGTTTTGACTTTATGGGACCTTTCCCCGAATCAAAGACAAAGCATACTCATATTTTGGTTGCAGTGGATTATGTTACAAAGTGGGTGGAAGCAATTCCAACCAAAAGTGCAGATCATGCCACGGCAATGAAGATGCTTCAGGACATCATTTTCCCCAGGTTTGGTGTTCCTAGGTTTTTAATTACTGATGGTGGTTCTCATTTCTTACATGGTATTCTTAGGAAAACTTTGGCAAAATATGATGTTAACCATAGAATTGCATCACCTTATCATCCCCAAACTAGTGGACAAGTTGAATTAAGTAATAGGGAAATTAAACTCATTTTGGAAAAGACAGTGAATAAGTCTAGGTCTGATTGGCCACTTAAAATTAACGATGCATTATGGGCTTATAGAACTGCTTTTAAAAATCCTATGGGAATGTCTCCTTATAAAATGGTTTATGGAAAAGCTTGTCATTTACCTGTTGAATTAGAACATAAAGCTAGATGGGCTATTAAACAATTGAACTTTGATTTTAAAACTGCTGGAGAGAAGAGAATTCTTGATTTAAACCTACTAGATGAATGGAGAAATGAAGCTTATGAAAGTGCCAGGATGTTTAAAGAAAAAGTTAAGATTTGGCATGACAAGAAAATTAAAAAGAAAGAATTCAAAGTAGGTGATCAAGTGCTATTATACAACTCTCGTTTCAAGTTTTCTGCAGGTAAGTTAGCTTCAAAGTGGCAGGGACCATTAGTGATACAGGAAGTATACCGTTCAGGAGCTATCCGTCTTCATGGTGATATGAAAGGTAAACCTCATGTGGTTAATGGACAACGCCTTAAACATTATATTGCAGGAAAAAGCTTCATTGGAAAGGTGGAGGAATTCATTTTACAGACACCGGAGGAGGTAATTGCAAAGAAGTTTGCAGTTTCAGAAATCCAAAATCAATAAAAGGTAACTTTTACTCTGGAAAGTTTCTCGGAATTGCGTAATATTTTACGGACATCATTTTTTATGGAAATTAACGTGTGGGACAAGAAAACTGGACGTGACGGAGCTTCGAGAAGGAAAAGAGGGGGTCCCACGCGGCCAGATTCCCTGACCGCGTGGGCCCACTCCTTTTGCCCCTCGGAGTCCCGTTCGTCCGTTTTCGACTCCGACTCTTCGTCTTGCCTAAAAACCGTCAATATATACCCCTTTCGTCAATCTAATCTCGTACCGAGAGCTTTCGAGCGTTCTTTGCTTTTGCTGTTTCTGTCTGTCAGGTTTTAGCCATGTCTAGCTCCGGATCCGATCATGAGGGGGAGAGCTTCCCCAAGGGAGGTGTTGTGAACCGCTACCTCAACTCCGTGATGGCACCAATGAAGACCTTGTCCTTCAAGGAGGGCGCGATGCTCATAGAGGAGGTGAAGGCTCCCAAGATCATTGGCACGGTGGAGGAGAGGCTGGAGGACCTGGAACAGAAGATCTTCAGGTATAATACTGTTGTTGAACGCAGCCTTGATGCTCATCACTTCATGAACCTGGAGCTGGAGAAGAAGGTTGAAGAGTACAAGGAGAGGCTGGAGGACTTGGAGAAGAGGTATCTACATGTCACATCTGAGTTGGACAAGCATCAAGCTCTACTGTGGGATGTGGAAAATCAAAACTGTGAGTATGAAGAGCGCTTCAAGAAGATTGCAGCAGCTGCTACCCTCAGGTATAATGATCCACCTAACTCCTTCTACAATGGGAGGCCTTTCCCATGGAAGAGGGCTGAATGGGAGGAAGAATATGAGAAAGAAGAGGCTGCAGCAGAGAAAGCACTGGCAGAACGTCAAGCTTGGGGGAGTTCCACCTAGTCTTTATCTTTACTAGTTTATCATATCTATCTAGTCATGGTGTGTTTTGCTTTTATCATTTAGTTATCAATCTCTTTTAGGCTTGTGTGAGCTCATGGAGCATTATCATGTATCCCTATCTTATGGTTTATCAATGAATATTAAAGTATGGTGTCATCCATGATTCTCTTGTTTGGAGATTTATGGGTAACACTCATGCAAATGAGCGTGGTTTATTTTAGAGGTTTCAGTCACATCTTGCCTTGAATTTAATTAACTTGAGTATGTTGGACAATTGTAGAATCTAGCTCAATATAAATAAGAAAAGAGTGAGTCATTATGACTTGAGAATTAATAAGTTTAAGGTTGAGATATAGTCTTGTAGCATAAAAAGTTGGGAATAGTTAATGAAAAGGATATGAAACACTCTTGTTAGAATCTAGTATCTTTTGAGCAAATTAATGATCATGGATGTGTCAATACTTATGCTCTTGTAAAGTGTATGAAAGGAAGGCACCCGAGGATTCGGTTAGCCATGGAAAGTGTGAGATAAAGGTTGTTTGAGCATAAGAACTTGATTGAAACATCCATGACTAAAGTTTGCACTAGTTACTAGTGAAGCAAGGGTGCAAATAATTTTATATCTGTCTTTTCATTTGTCTTCTTTAACTTGTTATCCAATGAGAGTTTATCTTGTCTTTAAACTTCAGTAAAGTATTAAACATTATGATGCTAGCCATAAGAGCAAAAGCATGTTAAAAATAGTGTGATTCAATTGTCCAACATACAATGGTTATTTGCTTTCAAAGTGTAAGGGGTGATTGCTAGAGCTTCTACTTATGCTGCCCTTATGTGTATGAGTTTTAATTCATTAATCTTACATTGCAATTGAATATGATGATGATACAATGCTCGTATTTATTTATCAACCATAAGTCCATTGATGCATGTAATGATCTATGTCCTTACTTACTTGAGGACAAGTAAGGGTTTAAGCTTGGGGGAGTTGATACGTGCATTTTATATCATCATCTATACCACTTATACCACCATATTAGGATGTTATTTGCATTATTATATCATTGTTTTTACATGTTTTAGATGATTTAGGGACTTTCCTACAAAGTCCCTATTTTTAGTATTTAATTTCTGGGAGGCAGAAAACCTCCTTTTTGTGTTTTTATTGTTTCAGGAGCTACGAAGGCCCAATTAATAAAAGGAAAATTGCACAGCTGGTTTTTCTTCGGGAGAACACCAGAGGGAAGAAGAAGCAAGCAGGAAGGCCACGAGGCCCAAAATGGGTGGGCCCACGCGGCCAGATTCCCTGACCGCGTGGGACCCACCAAATGGAGCCTCGGGCACTTCCTCGCCTGGGGCTTTTTAACGAGGTCTCCGTCTCGCCCGAAAAGTAACGCCCTAATTTTTCGAAGACATCCGAGGTCGCGGCGGCGGCGAAACTCCTGATTCCCTCCGAGGGGGATCAGATCCTGCTGCTCCGGAGCTCCGGAGAAGGGGGAAATCATCGTCATCGTCATCACCTCTCCTCCTTGGCGTGGGAGGAGGCCTCTACATCATCACCATCACCAAGACCAGCACCATCTCCATCATCATCTCCGTGATCCACTCCGTCCCCTCGTAGTTTGAGAGTTGCTATACCCTAGATACTTGTCTTGTGCTACTATTCATGTTTGTGATTGAGTACTTGTCATTATTTGGTGGTGAAGTTATATTTTCAGATTGTGTTGTACCACTTATGCCACTGAATATCACCATGTTTGCACGTTGTGAGTAGTTCCCGTATGTTCCTGAGGGCATAGGATGAATGAATATATGACATGTGTTGGTATTTTGTCTAGTGTTTATCTTTTTGTGTGATTCTATGATGGTGTTGTGCGAACGTCGACTGCACAACACTTCACCTATATGGGCTCATAGGAGAACACCGTAGTGTAATGGCGTGAGGGAGACTTGGGAGGACACGAAAGCCTGAGACCGAATCATTAAGTTACTTTACGGGGTATTAGTATCGGGGACCTAGAGCGTAATGCTATGGTGGGATTTTATATCTTAATAATTCTTGTGCTGTCATTTAATTGGCCACATGATCCATCATAAGGGGTTTAGTCTATTTATTTAGCTGTACCTAATAATAGCTCCGTCCGAAGAAGATTAAAACTAGACAAGATATTCAACGTGTTGTTTAATAAATCTATATGCCTAGCAATATCCATGCCGCCCTCGGGAACGTTTTCCACATATAAGTTACACATCACTTGAGCTTGTCCTCTTACACATAGAGGATTGGGCTTTCTCTCTCTTTGAGAGCTTTTACTTGTTACCATTTACCTGCTGCATTGTCACTGTCTTGCAATTATACAATCGAAAATACCAAAAACACTTGCATCTTTTATTGTCTATTTATCATTTCTAATAACCAATACCTTCAGCTCCTCGTGGGTTCGACAACCTTTTCTATTCGAAAGGTACTACAATTGATCTCCTGCACTTGGGAGTCATCAATCCTCCACAATCATGTTGTGCAAAATTACACAACAAGTCATGACCTGCCATAGAACCTCCGGATCCACATCATTGCGGCTCCACGGACTATGCCCCAACGAGCTCCTCCTTCTTCTCCATTTTCTCTTGAATGCTCATCATGGACATGGCGCCCTCCTCGTCTCCGTCGTCAAACATGTCTTCATCACTGGACCGTCGATGAACTCCTTGTAAACCAACTCATCCATGCCCGAGTAATCGTACTCCTCGTCGGACGAAGAATCCATGGCTACATGCATGAACACTTAATCAAAATCCGCTGCCGGCATTTACACAAACACTTTGAGAGCGAGGTGGAGGTCGGGCGATGCTAAACGTAACGGGAGCAGAGCGTCCAGATGAGGTTGCTCCGCAACGGGCTCCGGCGACCACAGAGGACTTGGTCGCGGACGCTGTGACTTGGGGGCGGCGGCGGTCAGTCGAAGGGGCCGGCGGCGGAGCAGAGTGGTGCGGCCAAACTGGACAGAGCTGAGGAGGAAGAGGAAGAAGCAAGGGTTTCCGTCCGATTTAGGGGAAAAATTGGGTAGGCCCGCATTGCCAGGTCCGACGTGGCAGACGCGTCCGGGCGGCCCCAAACCCGCCCTACATATGGGCTGGCTTTGGGGTGTGCCGGACCGCCCGGACGTTTGGGCCGACCATAGGGGGTGCGGTTGGGTGGCGGTTTCTGGCCCAAATGCTATCCGGGCGGTCCGCCCGAGCGTTTGGGGGGGCTTTGGGGGCTCCGGTTGGAGATGCTCTTACTGAAGAGACCCCGATAGGCCGTCTTCACGGAGAAAGTCCCAGAGGGCGCCAGGTGCCAAGACACGAGGTCTTGGCCACCTGGTAGTTCCTCCGGGAGTAAACTCTGTAACTTCGCCCAGGCTGTGGCCTCGGAAATACCAAATGTTCGTCGGAACGAGATGTTCCAAGTCCCATCGTGCATGGACGAGCTCACCAGCTGCAACGGATCCGCACAAATCGCAAACAAAGACGGGAATCTATGTTGTAACGGCTTTCATCAAGCCACGGGTCCAGCAAAAAAGGTGCCTTCTCCATTACCAACAGAGAAGCGGGCACCCTTCCTAATCTCATGCTTGATGGTTTGGATGGATCGCCAAAATTGGGATCCATCCCGACGGTCACAAGAAAGAAGGGGGCGACCCTGCAGGTAGTTCGCTTTGATAAGTTGCAGCCATAGCCCTCCTTCCTCTCTAAGTATCCGCCAAACTCATCGAGACATGAGCGCGACGTTCATCTTACGAGAAGATAAGATACCTATGCCCCCCATGTCCTTGGGGCGCACACATCCGCCCATTTGACCATGTGGTACTTCTGGCACCCATTGGCCACCTGCCAGAAGAAGCGCGAAAGTTCCCTATCAAACGTGACATGCGTGCCTTCTGGGAATATGTAGACTCACATCATGTACATAGGCAAGCTAGATAGGCAGACGTCAATCAAGACAGTTTTGCTCCTCTTGGAGGTAAACCGCCCCTGCCAAGGCTCCGCCTTGGCTTTGACACGCTGGTAACCGGCTCTAGATCCTTAATAAGGATCTTAGAATCACTAATAGGCATCCCAAGGTAAGTAACAGGAAAGGCGGACAACTTGCAATTTAGTTTGTCCGCTGTCCTCTGTTGCTCCTCAAGGGAGTGAGGCCTGACATGGCCTCAAAGCAGAGGAGAAGGAACTTGAGATTAACAATGTCAAGATCCGACCCCACCACCGTGATCATGGTGTCATCCGCATACTGGAGGTGGGAGACCCACCTACAGGAATAAGGTGCCCAACCACACCAGAAATGTGGCCGGCCGTCTTGGCTTTGTCCAAGATAGCCGCCAGGGCGTCAACGGCAAGGTCGAAGAGAAGGGGGGATATCGGATCCCCTTGTCTCACTCCACACGATGACCTAAAGTAGGCACCAATGTCCCTGTTAATGTTTATCGCCGTGCTCCCAGACATGACAATCGGCATAATCCAGCATATGCAGCGATCATCGAACCCACGACGCTCGAGGACCTGGCGGAGAAAAGCCCAGTCCAAACGATCATATGCCTTCTGGAAATCTAGCTTAAGGAAGACACCCATAAGATGTCTAACCTTGACTTCATGAACAATCTCATGAAGTGCCAGAACTCTGTCATGGATAAATCGTCCCTTGAGAAAGGCGAACTGATGTGGGTGTGCGAGTCGCTCCACAACTGGCGCCAAGCGTGATGCACACACTTTAGCAAGCAGTCGCTGGATGACGTTGATCACCGAATCGGTCTAAACTGTCATATCTCCGTGGCCCCTATGACCTTGGGGATCAAGGTAATAAACCCAAAGTTGAAGCGAACATAACCAGAGTCCCAGTATAGAACTCCTGGAACATCGCATAATCACCCCCTCAATAGTCCCTAGAATTTCTGGAAGAAGGAGACAGGAAGGCCATCCGGATCCGGGGCCGAGTTGGCCTTCATCCCCATAATAGCCCGACGAACCTCCTCAGGCTTAATGGGAGTGTAAGCTCCACGTTCTCGTCATCTGAGACTAAGGCCCCTAAGGGCCAGAATTCCACGCAAATGCAACCCCCCTGCGGGGCCCCTCCGTAAATAGCTCCTTATAGAAGGAGTATATGTGGCTGGAGAGGTCCTGGGCCTCCTCTAATAGGAGGCCATCCGCCCATAGGCACGGGATAGAGCACCTCCGACGACGTCCGTTAGCAATGGCGTGGAAAACGCCGTATTAGCATCCCCACGGAGAATCCAATTCCGACGACTGCGTTGTCGCCAAAATATCTCCTCGTCTTTATAGATCTCCATGAGGAGGTCTCCAAGGCATACCGCTGAAGCCACTCATCAGCGGTCAGGCCTACCGAGTCAGCCGCCACGTCAAGCGTCTGAATCTGACCGAGGATGTTCGCCTTATTCTTTCGCACCTCTGCGCCTAAGTTCGCGCCCCACCCATGCATAAATTGTCGCGCGACTTTAGCACAGTGATGCCAAATGTCAACTGCATTATAAGCACGGAGGAGACGTGACCGCGGAGTCCCACTTCAGTCGAACCGCTTCCACAAAGCCCGACTGCCCAAGCCAGAACTCCTCAAAGTGGAAGCGGTTGGACCTCGGCGTGGCCCC